>JACEFZ010027415.1:137500-476323 GCA_014155875.1 Cepaea nemoralis
ACTTTATTCCATTTCTGATATTTGCCCTCCATGCAACACGTTCAGCGGCGACTTGCTCCTAATGTGCATTATCAATGCCTGTATCAATCATGTCCCGCTTACACACATCTTTGTATCGTAGTAGAGGCCGACCCTGAGATCTCTTACCCATCTGTAATTCACCAAAAAAGATATCCTTTGGTATTCTACCATCATCCATCCTCCTAAGATGTCCTATCCATCTAAGTCTACGAAGACTGAGCATGGAATAAGTTAGTTAGTTAGTTAGTTAGTTAGTCGACAGATCATCCTCGTTGCACATCGGACCATTCAGTCCATAAGTGCTCGGATCCCCTCCTCAGCAAATCCCGCAGCGTGTAGCGGCTAACGACGCCAGTTCTGTGTTGGTTTATCAATCTTCTTTGGCTTCCTGCGTAGTGTTCTTGTTTGGCCACCCCTCTTTTAATTTGCTGCTCTCGCAGTCTGGCCATTGTTGTAGATTCACAGTCATCACTTGGTTCTTGCAAAAGTCTCACTTCTCGTAGAGCATTCAGAATGTCAGCCTGGTCCATGGCGCGTCCGCCCTCCACAGTAGCCTCCCCTGCGAGCTTGTCAGCCCGCTCATTTCCTTGTACTCCCGCATGACCTGGCACGAAGATGAAACTAATCTTTGCCAGCCGAGACCGCTCCAGAAGGCAGCAACCATTCTCTTCGGATCGACCCCTCCTCTATCCTCTTGATCATGTTCATTGAGTCGCTAAGGAAACAAGCCCTAGTGAATGTCTGTGTCTCGAGCCATGTTATTGCTTTACTTACTGCCATGACTTCCATGGTCAGGCTACTTGTGGTTTCAGTGAAAGCACCAGAGTCCTCCTTCACAATTCTCCCTCCGGCCCGAGCTGTAAAGGCCCATGAGCTTCTCACATGTCGGACGACCGACCCATCTGTGTAGATGACCGCGTCACTGTCTAGCGAATTCTCGAAAATCAACGCTTGTACTTCAGCCTCCACAGCAGCCGGATTTTCTTGTCTGCATTTTCTATCTAGTTGGATGCAAACTGAAAAGGATGTGCAGAAGTCTGTTGGCACTTGCACCCACTCCTCGCCAGGTTCTAAGTCCTCAAGTGAACACACCTGTTGAAGAATGTCTTCGGCTAGACCCATCCACGACCGTCCTCTTTTTAACCTGCTGCCCTTCACCTTCCTAATTTCACTATGCAGTGGATGATGTGTGTTTGCGTTAATTCTGAGGTAGGCGCGTGCCCTGCAAACTTGCATTCTCTCTTCAATGGTTGGAAAATCAAGAAGGTAGCGCATCGCCCTGCATGCTGTATCTCTTGTACATCCAAGAATAATGCGCATAGCTTCATTCTGTATCCTTTCCATCCTTTCTATCTGCTTATGGCTGAGAGTCAGGATTGCCATTGCATACTCCAAAACAGACATGACCAGCCCCTCGTACAGAAGACATAGATGGCGCTGCTCACAGTTTGCTGCCGCCATCACCCGCATCGCTGCCAAGCCCCGCTTGGCCTTTGTTATCACCTGGTCTATGTGCACATTATAAGCAAGGCTTCGATCAAACCGTATCCCCAGGTAATTCATTGCCTGCGTTCTTTCCACCGTCTCTGAACACAGCATTACAGTTGGTGTTGGATTGTTGACAATATGATTATTCAACGAGAACCAAGTCACTGTTGCCTTTGTTGGGTTGACCATTGCCCCAGCTTCATCACACCAAGTACTTATGCGATTGAGTTCGGTTTGTAGTTCCACAGCAACCTCCCCTCTATCCTTACCCTGACGATACACTAAAACATCATCGGCATATGACAATGTCCTGCCAGGTCCAGTGATCTGCTCACTGGTGATTCTCACTGTGTAGGCGTTGAACAGTACCGGAGATAATGGTGATCCCTGTGGTAGGCCAGGATATATTGTTGTTGGTTCCGAAGTCCAACTGCCACATCTAAAAACTACTTTCCGTTGGAAGAGGGCTGCAGCGATCCAACTAAGGAGGAATGGACTTACGTTTAGTTCAAGAAGCTGAAACATTAAAAAATCCAGTGGTACTCTGTTGTATGCGTCCTCAAGATCAATCGCTGCAGCAAAGGTTTCAGTGCCTGAGTGGAAACCTTCATAGACATCATGGGCAAAGACTGCTGCATTGGTCCAGGTTTCTCTTTTTGGACGGTACCCACCCAGGGTAGGTGGGAAAACACCTTGCCTCTCTAGTTGGCTTGATATTTTCCTGGCAATTACCTTCTCCAGCAGCTTGCCTACTGTATTCTGCATGGTTATAATTCGATATCCCTGAATTTTTTTGTGGTCTTTGTCAGGCTTCGGCAAGGGAATCAGATAGCTATGTAACCATTCCTCCTTGATGCTAGCACTCCCTATACTGTTGTTGTACATGTCTGCTAGTTTCTCTAGCTCATTGTCGGTACACCTATTTATGTCGTCGTATCTTATGCCATCAGGACCTGGAGCACTGTTTTTTGATCGTCGAAGCACAGCCTTGATTTCTTTCACTATCACTGTGTCTTCATCCGAAGTGTTCTGGGCCTTGCATCTGTCTGAGGTGACCTCCTTGGCCAGATTCCGGCCTCCCATGTCTGTCTGGTTGCTCTGCTCAAGGTAGCGTTCAAAGAGGGCTTTGCCCTTGTCCTCAGTCAGTCCTCTGCCAGATGAGGTCAGCACCTTGGAAGTCAGAAATGCTCTTATTCTTGACTACCCCACTCATGCTTTTATGTAGTCGCCAGAACAATTTCAGTGACTTGTCTGTGCTTACTCTTTGACACACCTCTGCCCATTTTTCGCTTTTAACCACCTTGACCAGTTTTTTGAAATAGCTTACTTTTGTGTGCATCTCTCTTTCTAAGTGCAAGCAGGGACTAGGATGACCAGCTCTGTTCTTCTTGGCATTTTGCCATCTCCTTACAGCACTACGCTTATCCACCCAAGCCTTCTCCACCTCGAAACTCCACCACGGTGGCTGCTCCCAGCTTTTTCTCCTGCCCTGAAACGTTCTGCGCTTGTCACGTCTTATTTTGCTCACCACATCTTGCCCTGTACTGTCATACTGGAACGTCTTTACCTTTAGCTTGTGCTGCCTGGTTCTGCCTTTCTCCACCAATATGCTGCAAGGGTGGTGGTCGCTGCCATGGTGTCCTAGGACACCCCATCTACACACTGTAGTGAGTGAAGGTGAAACTAGCGCCAGATCAATAGCACTGTCCTCATCGCCTGGACGGCTTGCTGTCCTGGTGACACAGCCACTGTTGATACAAACCAGGTCGATGGTTTCCAGTGCAGTCTCGAGCTCCTCCCCTTGTGTATTGGAGGAAGTGTTTCCCCATGATCTGCCTTTAGCGTTGAAGTCACCACAGAAAATAACATTTCTCTCGTGGCCTAATATGCCACTTAAGCACTGCCACTTCTGGGCGTCCACACTCGCATTGCGGGCATAAACATTAACCAACACGAATGGTATACTGGAATGAACTCTCAACGCCTGTATTTGTATATCGTCACTGTCCCAACTGGACATGTCTAGCTCTGACACCACCATGCTGTCGCGAACGAGAAACGCCGTTCCCAGATGTCGTCTGTTGTAGAAACATTTGAAGCCGGCAATTCGGAGTAGCTGATCGCCCAGTCTCGTCTCCTGGAGTGCTACAATGTCGTTCCTGTAAACTAGGGTTTCTAAAATAGAGCCCCGTTGTTTTACACTGGCACAGTTCCAATATAGAATACGGATGTTCCTGAGTCCTAGACGGTGACACTTGAGTCTAAAACGTCTCAAACCCCCGCGCTTACCTTGCTTCTTTGTCCCTGCGCGGCTACCACGCCGCTTCGTTATGTTGACTGTTGATCGCTCGGAAAGAAGACGTTCTTCCGCCATGTTGAAAAAACGTAAACACAGACTGCTGATAACCACACACGCTGCTGAAAATTCACTCAAGGATGGCTTCGCTCGATGCACGAACTCCGTAGCACCCGCGCAGATCTTGAGTAGAAACTCCTGGTTTTACATCCTGGCACACCAATTACACGCAAGAGATGAATAAATCCATCCCTTACGCGAAAAAGTTAACGAACACAAAACAACACGACCGTCCGTCGCCATCTTGAAACCGGCATGGAATAAACTGTCACACAACCTGATCTTTCCAACACTTCAGTATTTGTGATTTTGTCTTGCCACTTAATACCAAGAATTCTTCGCAGACACCGCATATGAAAGCTGTTTAAGTTGTTTTTTTGGTGTGAGTAAGTTGTCCAGGTTTCACTGCCATAGAGAAGAGTACTAAGGACACAGGCTTGATAGACAAGGACTTTTGTTTTGGCAGTAAGCTTCCTGTTCTCCCAGACTCTTTTTCTTAACCTTTTCATTGTTGTTGCTGCCTTACCAATCCGGATGTTGATTTCCTGATCTAGGGATAATTTGCTATTTACCACTGATCCTAGATATGTAAAATGGTCTACTATCTCTAGTTCGGCGTCGTCAATAAAGATTGATGGTACCCCATGTGCACCTTGTGACATAATCTGTGTCTTCTTTTTGCTAATTGTTAAACCAAATTCAGAACAAGCATTGGAGAATGCAGATAGTAGACATTGCAATTCTTCCTCAGAGTGGGTCGTAACTGCAGCATCATCTGCAAAAAGCAACTCTCTGATCAGTACCCTCCTAATTTTGGTCTTAGCCTTCAATCTCTGAGCATTGTAGAGGCCGCCATCTGAGCGTGAGTGAGTGTATATACCACCATCCTGATCATGAAATGCATATTTCAGCAGAAGTGAAAAGTATATTCCAAAGAGGGTGGGAGCTAGTACACAACCTTGCTTAACTCCACTCTTGATTTCAAATTCTTCAGAAGTTGCACCATCAAACTTGATTATACCCTTCATGCCTGTGTGGAATGATTCCACAATGGACAGAAGAGTTGGTGGGCAGACAATCTTCTTTAGTGCCTTGAACAGACCCTCTCGACTGACCAAATCAAATGCCTTTGTGAGGTCGATGAAGGCAATAAACGTTGGTTGATTCTGTTCACGGCATTTTTCTTGCATTTGTCGCAATGAGAATATCATATCAGTGGTAGACCGCTTCTGTCGAAAGCCACACTGTGATTCGGGGTAGACTTGATCTCCTAGGACTTGAAGTCTGCGCAGAACAATTCTGGCAAATACTTTTCCAACAATACACAGAAGTGAGATACCCCTATAGTTGTTGCAGTCCCTCCGATCGCCCTTGTTCTTGTACAGTGTTATGATGCTTGAATCTTTGAAATCCTGTGGGACTTGTCCTTCACGCCAGCATAGCTCTATTAGCATGTGGATCTGTATAGTGAGTGTGTCTTGCCCACTCCTGATAACCTCTATTGGAATCCCATCCTTACCTGGAGCCTTGCCAGATGCAAGTTCATTTATAGCACACTTAACTTCTGTTATGGTGGGAAGTGTGTCCAGGTGGTCAAGAGTTGGTAGAGCCTCTATGGCGTTGAGGGCATCATCCGCTAGTTTGGTCTCACTTGAGTAAAGCTCCAAATAGTGCTCTACCCATCTGTCCATCTGCTGTTTCTTATCAGTGATGATTTCTCCAGTCAAGGTTTTCAATGGTGCACTTCTTTTGATCACTGGGCCACAGGCTTTCTTTATTCCTTCATACATGCTTCTTATGTCTCCCTTTGTGGTATAATAAAAACGTCCCTACCTTTTCCTATTTATGGACTCCCTTAAAAATACACAAACCCTTACAATTACTGTTTAAGTAACTTACTTAATGTAGGAGAAAATAAAACAGCGATAGACTGACCGTGGCAGCTTAATTAATTTGGCCTTATTTTGGCCTACATACCTGGCCAACAGTCGTCGACTGATTGTAAAACAAAGGCCAGTGTAGCCATTTTGGTCAGTACGACGACAAAGAACAGACATGTAAAAGTTTTCCCTTCGGGGAGAAGTTGCCTTTTAAAACCATGATTCTCTTCAAGCTATTGGTATGTTATCTACATCATTAAGATATATTTATGTATTACCTAGACCAGTATGTTTAATTAAGAATTAGTTACAATTCTCTTAAACCAGGCTGGATGATGTTTACTAAGGAAACACAGGTGGGCGCCACGCTGTAATTTTTCCTATGTCTTACAATTTCAAATCCATATGTTAATATCTTGTATAGGCATTATGAACTTATATCTCACTAGTAGTGCTATAATCTATGAATATTATGTGTACTGTAAAGTATCAACTCTCATGTCTGAAACACATTCTAGAGATTTTCTCAATGTAGGAGCAGACCCCTGATTCATGCTTCATAGTAAAGAACTAGTGTCTGTCAATTTCATATTCCTATGTTAAAACTTCTAGGCACTGTGAACAATATCTCACTATTTATGCTTAGAAATCTGCAAATAATCTATGTACTATAGAAATGTGTTTTATCCATGCGGGGACATACAAATGATTACGCATATTCCTGACTCGTACTTAGTCAGGGGATAAAATATTTTGCCACATTATAATCTGTAACTTGGAAATATAGTGCTAAATTTTAGTACCATTCTTTTGTTAACAGATTAGTAACCACTCCATATGAGGTTGAACATATAATCATTTCATAAAATAGTGTTAGGGACAGGCCATGTTTGAATATAAATTCATGAACAATGAAACGCGTGATGTAAATGCATGTTCGGATAGGATTCACTCCGCATCACCTCACCGTAGTAGAAACAGAAGCGAAGATTGATGTGAATAAATTGCTTGCAATATTCAGAAGACTGGACCATGCGGCATAAGTTATTCTTATAAGTACCCTCCGAATAATAGCAGTCATTGGAAAAACATATCACAGCGATTACTATCCTCATGTGCTGTACGCAGTGGGGGAAAACAATAGATGTTTTAGTTCATGAAGATAATTCAAAAACCTAGGCTCCCTGCATCATCATTATGATTATTATGTATGATTATCATGTACTTAATATCAGAGAAATGTACAGGTATGTTTTTTTTCTGGTATGAGAATTTTCTTTGTTCTGATTGTTACTTTTTACTGTGGGAATATACATTTTAATGTTGCACCTTGGGACATGAGGATGTTGATAGAAGAATTCATATGTATGTCAGTACTTAAGAAGCCAATAGTGAATAGTCTTGACCTAGTGATGATTATAGTGCCGAAATGAAGACGCGGCATTAGAAACCACATGGATTCTCTATAGGCTATTTTCTTCAAGTAATGAGAGAGACAATATCAACATGTTGGATGGACAGAATGACTTCACCCATCCAATAGTCCCAGTAACAACAGAACAAAATATAAGTGAGAAAATACCTTACTCACTATGAAGAGTCAGAATGGCTCTACTCAGCAATGAGGGACAGTGGAACATGGACACCCACTCCTTTCCCCTTCTCCCCTTGGTGTTTTGTATTTGTGTTTGTAATTGTGTTGTAAACCTTTTACCATAACACAGTAGGTTAATGCTAGTGTTGTATTCTTGTCATCCCTTTTCTATAGAAGAGAAGCAGGTGGTGGTTGAATTTGGTGGGACTATATCACTAACACTGGATCCTGGGTAAACAGCCATAAAGTGAATGTCCAAACCATAGTCTGGATCTAGCCATACCTCAATGTTTACTGCGGCGCTCAATAGCTCCATAGCGAGCAACAGATAAATTAGAAGACAACTGACGGGGTGAGTGATTAAGTCCTATTTTAGTAGGAACATCCCACATGTGGACTTCAAGATCTAATAATCTACAAAGATGAAGATCAACAGAGTAACGGACAACAGTGTATCGTCTGCTTTACGTCTGAGAAGTATCACCTATAAGCCTTATCACTCAGCAAAATCAGTGAAACTATGGGACAATCCTACAAGTACTAAAACTAGCAACAGTGAAAGCCCTTCAACTGTTGGTTGGATTACCAAGTTAATATCCACAATGGATAAGTCTTCGAAAGAACATCTCACAGCTGCAAAAGGCAAACATAAGGTTTCAGCCATGCAACCCCAAGTTCTAGCTATGAACACCAACTCAAAATGGGAGAAGACACTGAACCACATAAGCCAATACAACCAAGGTACAAACTGAATATCATATGAAACATAACTACGAAACCAGATTACCTCAAGGTTCCAAACCCTGAACACCATCAGATAAAAGACCATATGAAAGCAACTAAATGTCTCTACATCAGCAACAAGAGGAATCATCCAATTGTTTGCAAACCTGTTACTGTGCTGGATTCATTCATCTGTGCATATATGTAGGTATAGATCAATTGTGGCCCTAGTCACAGATACTACCATGAGATGCCTCTCAGTCATATAAAGTTCTACACTGGACTAGATAACAACGACTAACTCTTTGCTGGTCCAATGTCAACCTAAATGCCATGGGTTATAGACTCGCGACTTGGTGGGTGTAAAATCTTTGTTGAACTACTTGGGATTCTGATATTAAAAGCAGAGAAGCTGAATGGACGTCTACTTGGCACCATGTATGGTGAGATGGTAAAGTACCTTCTGCAGAGCTTAAGTGGAAATTCCGGAAAGTTAGACCAACCTGAGGCCCCAAATTTCAAAAAAAGACACCGAGCCTACTGCAACAGAGTACTCGAATATTCTAGCCCGCAGAGGGATGTGTGATTGTGTGTAATTTCTAGTTTGGATTATAAAGTATGATTTGCACCAGCCAATTACCAGTGACTAAATAGTAAGAACATAACTGAGTGCATTAATTCGGTACCCAGATAATGGGGAAAAGGATCTAATCGACAGCAAAGGTGGACCCATAACCGCACACCAGGAGATAGACTCGATTAATTAATTTAATTAGTACAAAATGCTGTTTATATGTTGGTTTTTGTTTTCTGAAGGTAACAGGTCAGTAGTTTTTTTCCAATGGTATATAGATGGTATAGTATTTTGACACCAACTCATTATTTTTAACAATGAGAGAATGGTAAAAGGTGTCAGAAACATGTTATGTTGGGTTCTATTTAATATCTTTATTTGCCTTAATTATGAGGGAAAATGAAAGTAGACCCAATTTGTGGTTGTTTTGTTGTTTGTAATAACATTGTTGTTGTTTTTTTTTGGGGTCACTGGGTACTATGTTGTAATACTGCATATCATTCCCATGCCTGTCTGAAAATGCATAGTGTTTATTACACCTATATATATATGTAACTGCAGATCTTGAGTTAATGCCTGAACTGTTTGTCCAAAAGTGTTGTGTACATCAAGTAAATGTGGTGTCACATAAGTGGTTGTTTATATGTTGTGAGCAATCAATATCCTTCTAGCATCTATAGTTAATTTAAAGGGTGATGAAGTGGGAAGGGAAACCTACACACAGATGCCATTGTTTCAAGGATGGAACTCTTTCCTCCTGGGATTTGTGGTAAATATCCCTGATCACCCTGCATTCTTACCAGTGACAGAGAATCAATAATACCCCCTAGACATTTTAACGAATTATTCTCAGGAATTAAAATCCACATCCCACACCCTTGTCACTTGCGATTTGAATGGACTCACATAACTTGATCCAATAATCATTTGCACACTGCCTGGCAGCCTTTTGCACATCCTTCCTAGCTTGCCTAAGCTCACTCAGAGTGTTACGCGTTGGCCTTTCTTTGTTTCTTAAGAGAGCTTTCTTCTTCTTATCAATCAAGGGCTGCAGAGTCTCGCTGTTGGCCGCAAACCAGTCCTGCCTCTTATGATCCACAGTGCCGTAAACCCCTACGGCAGTTTTATAAGGAGTTTCCTTAATTTGACCCCACTTTTCATTTACTGTACAATTTTCTGGTGTATCAGTGAAAGCGTCTTCAAGTTGCTGGTGAAACTGAAAGCACTTTTCAGGATCATGAGTGTTAATAATATTAATCCTGAGGCTAGATTTGTGTTTAGCTGTGTAGATTCTCTTTGGTCTCAGTCTAACCCTTGCAACAACCAAAGAATGATCCGTATCACAGTCAGCACTGTGGTAACTACGAGTCAATGATATATGGTTCAGATGTTGTCTCCGTGTGATGATGAAGTCCAGCTGGTGCCAATGGCCGGATCTTGGATGTTTCCATGTGACCTTATGTATCTCTTTTGTTTTAAAAAAGGAGTTTGTAATACATAGGTCATTACTGGTGCAATGCTCCAGCAGCCTTTGCCCATTTTCATTCATGCGACCGATGTTGTATTTTCCAAGGCACACTGGCCATGAACTCGAGTCCTTGCCCACACGAGCATTGAAATCACCGAGCATATAAATGTAGTCAAATTTTGGAACTGCCTTGATCACGGAGTCTAATTCCTCGTAGAACGAATCCTTCACATCATCAGAGGAATCGAGTGTCGGTGCATATGCAGTAATAATGGTGGCAAACCCACAAGAGGTTGCCAAGCGCAGGGATAATAGTCTTTCATTTCCTCCTGCTGGAATTTCAATCATTCCCAGTAGCGAATTCTTCACTGCAAAGCCCACACCGTGTTGCCTTTTTTCTGCCTGCCCTCTACCCTTCCAGAAAAAGGTGTAGTTGTTTTCCCTGAGTGACCCTTCCTCAGCGAGGCGAGTCTCCTGCAGGCCAGCAATATCATTGTTTAGACGATTGAGTTCGGCATCAATCATAGCCGTTTTTCTCACATCGTCAATATTGGTCAAGTCAGTGGAAAATCCTGGACACATGGTTCTCACGTTCCAGGTTGCAAGCCGTAGCTTGAGGTTTCTATTTTTATTTTTGTTTGTACCTGGTGCATTGGTTTTACAGCCTGCGATTCAGATTTTGTCCTAGCCCCAAGCACCCATTGAAGCAGGCAGGCTGTGGCGGATCAGCACCCAATTGGCTGGGGGCTGCCCAGCTTGAGGCGGGCGGTAGCTGATCAGTGACACCTATAGGTGTCTCCCACCGTCAGAGGCAACGCGTGGCGCCCCATGTCTACGCCAACTGACAAGGACTTATAACCCGTAACAGTTGCCTCTCGCTTTGATTCCAAGACCAGTTAAGACCAGGGATGGAGTTATTGCCTCTCCATAGCACAAAGCCTGGGCTAAAATATAGAGATCATGTGTTGCCCATGCAGCATGATCCCTCTCTCGGCCTGCCTAGTTTACTCCAGAGGAAAGGTAACATCCCTACATCTGGAACAAGACAAGCTGCAGAAGCTGCCGGATCAGCAAAGCAATGCTCTAACTGTCCGCCTGTCGGAGCTTCGATCCTAGACCAGTCGCCAACCAAGGCTTAGGGCCTGGTCTGCCCTGCCATGACATTTTGTCTTTAGCTTGCATTTCCTCGCACCAGGGTAAGGCTTGTACCCTCCCAATTGCGCTCTTCCGCCCGAAGCCGTTGGCACAATGTGGGGTGTCGGGTTTGGTAAGCGCCGACCAACGTTCAGCGCTAACAGAAACCAGGTAGTACCGTCTACTTTTATACGGTAGCTCAGTCATATCTGACTAAGACCTGACATCACATCAGGATGAATATCTACAGTATAAATTACAGTTATAAAGAGCCCCAACGGAGCACTATCCATGATGTATGCGTGTTTGTGTGTGAGAGTTTGTGTGTTTGTGTGTGAGAGTTTGTGTGTATGTCTGTGTGTCTCTGTCTACCTGCCAGTCTGACTACTTGTCTGTCTATTAGTCTAACTTTCTGTCTGTCTACCTGTCTGTCTACCTGTCTGTCTGTCTGTCGGTCTGTCGGTCGGTCGGTCGGTCGGTCGGTCTGTGTGTCGGTCTGTCGGTCGGTCGGTCTGTGTGTCGGTCTGTCGGTCGGTCGGTCTGTGTGTCGGTCTGTCGGTCGGTCGGTCGGTCTGTGTGTCGGTCTGTCGGTCGGTCGGTCGGTCTGTGTGTCGGTCTGTCGGTCTGTGTGTCGGTCGGTCGGTCTGTGTGTCGGTCTGTGTGTCGGTCTGTGTGTCGGTCTGTGTGTCGGTCTGTGTGTCGGTCTGTGTGTCGGTCTGTGTGTCGGTCTGTGTGTCGGTCTGTGTGTCGGTCGGTCGGTCTGTGTGTCGGTCTGTCGGTCTGTGTGTCGGTCGGTCGGTCTGTGTGTCGGTCGGTCGGTCGGTCGGTCTGTGTGTCGGTCTGTCGGTCGGTCTGTGTGTCTGTCGGTCGGTCTGTGTGTCGGTCGGTCGGTCGGTCGGTCGGTCTGTGTGTCGGTCTGTCGGTCGGTCTGTGTGTCGGTCGGTCGGTCTGTGTGTCGGTCGGTCGGTCGGTCGGTCTGTGTGTCGGTCTGTCGGTCGGTCGGTCGGTCTGTGTGTCGGTCTGTCGGTCTGTGTGTCGGTCGGTCGGTCTGTGTGTCGGTCTGTGTGTCGGTCTGTGTGTCGGTCTGTGTGTCGGTCTGTGTGTCGGTCTGTGTGTCGGTCTGTGTGTCGGTCTGTGTGTCGGTCGGTCGGTCTGTGTGTCGGTCTGTCGGTCTGTGTGTCGGTCGGTCGGTCTGTGTGTCGGTCGGTCGGTCGGTCTGTGTGTCGGTCGGTCGGTCGGTCGGTCTGTGTGTCGGTCGGTCGGTCGGTCTGTGTGTCGGTCGGTCGGTCGGTCGGTCTGTGTGTCTGTCTACCGGTCTATCTGTTGGTTGGTTGGTTAGTTAAGTGGAACAGACAGGAGTCTCGGCAAGCCAACAGAACGCACATGTTTACTGTGCATAATGCCGCCGCCAGAATGCCACTCAAAAGTCCTCCACAAAAAATACACTTCATCGTCGATGGAATCTGCAGTCACCAGAAAGACTTCATTGACCCGGGTTTTATCCCACAGTGCTCGGTCTTTTTCCGCAGGGCGACCCGCCGAATGTGTCACACAAAGCACGAACTCCGTAGCTCCAGCGACGACTCCCAGGAGTCTCCTGAAAAATGCACTCGTGAACCGAAAAAGCAAACCAGTCAGTTCAGCGACTAGTAATTGTAATTAATAAATGCACTGGATTTATTACGATCCTTCGAAAGGATCTCGAATCCTCGCCAGTTCTTTCGCCTCATGCACCCTTATGTCCAAATGTGTGTGAAATATCCTCTTTCCATCTCATTGCTGGTCGAGCCATGATCAACAACGCCCTCCACGACTTCTTTCTTAACTACTGTGACGTATAGTATGGCTAAACTATGTCGGTTTCCGAGACAGGATATTTTTTATGGGCCAGTTTCCTCAACTCCAAGTTCACTCCGATAAATACAAGCCCTGAATGGACGGACTAAAGCAGTGGTTCTCAACCTTGTTTGCCCATGCACCCCTTCACCATATGTTCAGAGGGTCATTCCCCCCTTGTCGTATTTCCTCCCTATAAATCCCCTCCTCCCCCCCCCCCTTACACAGTTTACTAATTTTGAGGTACGGCCGTGCCTGCAACACCTTGAATCTGTCTGCAATTGTCGGTAGCGTCAGGATGTATCACATACACACTCTTGGGGTATCCCATGTACATAACAGAATGACCCTCATGGCTTCATTCTGTGTGCGCTCTAGTTTCACTAGCTGATTCTTTGAGATAGTGAACATTCCAAGTCCAACACTGAAATGATCAAGTGCTGAAAATGTGTGACTAGCATTTCTGCTTCATGTCCCTTGCCGCGATACTCTTCGGTACATTAAGCCCCGTCTGACTTTTTGTAACTACCACTTCAATGTGATCCCTAAAGGACAGGCTTCTATCACAAATGATTCCCAAGTACTTCGGTCTGCTTTCTCAATTCACATTTCAACCATTTATTGTGAGGATTGCGAGGTCAGCTTTAACACTCTTATTATTTAGAGCCTTGGAATGTGGTCAACATAGAACAATTAGTATAATGAGTCACATCACAAAGATTTTGCTACGAATTATCGTGCAATGAGTGAGGAAGAAAATACAACCTGAAATAGGGGAAGAACAATGTGGGTTCGTAGAAGGAAAGGGTACAGTAAATGCTGTGTATATGCTGCGAACAGTTATTGAACGTGCTATAGAAGTAAACAAGGGTATACACCTTTGCTTTATTGACTACACAAAAGCTTTCGAAAGAGTTAGACATGTCAACATGGTGGATATGCTTGCAGATCTACAAATTGATGGGAAAGACATTAGACTTATAAAAAACATATATTGGAAACAACAAGCTGCAATAAGGATTGATAATGAAGTGGGACAGTATCAGCCAATTAAGAGAGGTGTTAGGCAGGGATGTGTGATGTCTCCAGATCTTTTTTCCCTGTACAGTGAAAATATTTTCAGAAATGTAGAGGATATAAATGGAATCAGCATTGGAGGACGAAACATCAATAACATTAGATATGCAGATGATACAGTATTAATTGCAGACAATGCGCAGGACCTGCAACAATTAGTAGATGCGGTTGTTGTACACAGTGAGCAACTGGGGTTAGAAATAAATTGTAAAAAGACTCAGGTTATGGTCGTCAGTAGGAAGGAAGAAGTGCCACAATGTAATATACGAGTAAATGGAAATATTCTTCAACAAGTGAATCGGTACAATTATCTTGGAACAGTTATAACATCTGATGGGAGATGCCTTGAAGAGATTAGAACAAGAATTGCCATGGCGAAAGTAGCCTTTAGCAAGATGAAAAACATTCTGACCAATAAAAAGATGTCAATTGAAACGAGAAAAAGAGTGTTGAGGGGATACATAGAGCCTGTTCTTTTGTATGGATGTGAAACTTGGACAATGAGCAGTCAAGCTGAAAAGCATCTGGTGGCTGCAGAAATGTGGTTTCTGAGGAAAATGCAAAGAATACCATGGACAGACAGAAAAACCAATGACCAAGTACTACAGGAGACAAATGAACATCGTAGACTGATTAGAGAAATTAGACGTAGACAGTCACAATTTTTTGGACATGTTATGAGAAGAAATGGGTTGGAGAACTTAGTGACAACTGGCAAGATCGAGGGGAACAGACCAAGAGGAAGACCGAGAGGAAAATACCTGGATGGCTTGGCCACATGGCATGGACGAGACAGGAACACTGAGCTGATCCACGACACTGGTGATCGAGTGAAATGGCGAGTCATGACCGCCCAAGCTTTCCAGCATGGCACATGATTGATTGATTGATGGTAGTCCGGGGGCTATGATACACGGCTCAGAGACCTATGTACCCAGCCGGAGGACCACTCTAAGAGAATACAGAACAGCTGCATTCTAGTTCACCAACCAAGGACAGGCTCTCTTCTCTATAAGAGCGTACTCCAAAATATCATCTCTGACTCTGCTGTACGCGTCCTCAAGATCGAGTGCTGCCACCGCCGTCCCCTGTCTATTTAGGAACCCTTCATAAACACCATGGGCTAAAGTTGCTGCATTTGACCAAGTATCTAACTCTGATGGTAACTTCCCAAATCTTTCGGCAGGAGCTTTTCCCTTTTAAATATTCCTGAAGCTAAGCATAAACGAATAATTAAGGGAATTAGAAGGGAGCGGAAAATGGAAGAATGTTGGGAAAAAATTCCTTTCCACTTCATTATAGGGGTTATACCTTGTCAGCTTCTCACACGCACACAGGTATTCTAACTCCTTCATATGTACTCAAGGAAAACATCAGTCGTGCATATGGTTCTTCTCACAATTTATTCAGGCGAACCTGATCACAGTTACCATGTGCACACAGGCGGTAATTTCATTACATATATATACAAATGCCGCCTTATATACGCTTATAGCACATAGTCAATTACACAAGTCCTACACTAGCTATCTTCCAACTAGCACTCCCGCAAAAGCTACTCACCCGCTCAGAAAACACAACGTCCTCCACTGAAATTGTCTGAGTCCCGTCTGGCGTTTTCAGCCTGGTCGGCTGGACTCGTGGTACTGGACCCCGTGCCGTTCGTGACCCCCGTGCTGTCTTAGCAGTCACGTCGTACTGCAGTCCGTCCGTGTTAGGTTAGGTTATTCAGTGTAATAACGTCTAATCCGTTCAGGGCAGTGTCCCGTGACCTTATGTCCCTTCCTATCCCTCGGTCTTGTCCTGCCGGTGTCCTGTTTATGATACGTCAGTGTCCCCACCTAAGTCCTCTCTCCACTTTATCTACTGTCCTGTAGATGTCCTGTCTTATGACCACCCTGTGTCCTGACTTATGTCCTGTCTCTATTCTATCGACTATAAGGTCGATGTCCTTACTTGTGTCCTGTATGTCCTTATCTATGTCGTTCTGACTCTATTCTGTCCCTTGTCCTCTCTATGTCCTGTACCTACACTCGCAACACCCTGACATTCTCTTATGCTCCCCGGGTATTGTGTCACCGAAATCATTCCAAAGGGTGTGACATAATTTCGTATATGTCTATAAAAAATTAGTAGTACTAATTTGTCAGTGTGTTGTGGGAATTTCGTCAACCACTATCTAGGTACCATATATATATATATATATATATATATATATATATATATATATATATATATATATATATATATATATATATATATATATATATATATATATATATATGTGTATATATATATATATATATATATATATATATATATATATATATATATATATATATATATATATATATATATATATATATATACCTGTCAGGTCTTAGTCAGATATGACTGAGCTACCATACAACAGTAGACGGTACTACCTGGTTTCTGTTAGCGCCGAACGTTGGGTGGCGCTTACCAAACCCGACACCCCACATTGTGCCAACGGCTTCGGGCGGAAGAGCACAATTGGGAGGGTACAAGCCTTACCCTGGTGCGAGGAAATGCAAGCTAAAGACAAAATTGTCATGGCAGGGCAGACCAGGCCCTACGCCTTGGTTGGCGACTGGTCTAGGATCGAAGCTCCGACAGGCGGACAGTTAGAGCATTGCTTTGCTGATCCGGCAGCTTCTGCAGCTTGTCTTGTTCCAGATGTAGGGGTGTTACCTTTCCTCTGGAGTGAACTAGGCAGGCCGAGAGAGGGATCATGCTGCATGGGCAACACATGATCTCTATATTTTAGCCCAGGCTTTGTGCTATGGAGAGGCAATAACTCCATCCCTGGTCTTAACTGGTCTCGGAATCAAAGCGAGAGGCAACTGTTACGGGTTATAAGTCCTTGTCAGTTGGCGTAGACATGGGGCGCCACGCGTTGCCTCTGACGGTGGGAGACACCTATAGGTGTCACTGATCAGCTACCGCCCGCCTCAAGCTGGGCAGCCCCCAGCCAATTGGGTGCTGATCCGCCACAGCCTGTCTGCTTCAATGGGTGCTTGGGGCTAGGACAAAATCTGAATCGCAGGCTGTAAAACCAATGCACCAGGTACAAACAAAAATAAAAATAGAAACCTCAAGCTACGGCTTGCAACCTGGAACGTGAGAACCATGTGTCCAGGATTTTCCACTGACTTGACCAATATTGACGATGTGAGAAAAACGGCTGTGATTGATGCCGAACTCAATCGTCTTAACATTGATATTGCTGGCCTGCAGGAGACTCGCCTCGCTGAGGAAGGGTCACTCAGGGAAAACAACTACACCTTTTTCTGGAAGGGTAGAGGGCAGGCAGAAAAAAGGCAACACGGTGTGGGCTTTGCAGTGAAGAATTCGCTACTGGGAATGATTGAAATTCCAGCAGGAGGAAATGAAAGACTATTATCCCTGCGCTTGGCAACCTCATGTGGGTTTGCCACCATTATTACTGCATATGCACCGACACTCAATTCCTCTGATGATGTGAAGGATTTGTTCTATGAGGAGTTAGACTCCGTGATCAAGGCAGTTCCAAAATCTGACTACATTTATATGCTCGGTGATTTCAATGCTCGTGTGGGCAAGGACTCGAGTTCATGGCCAGTGTCCCTTGGAAAATACAACATCGGTCGCATGAATGAAAATGGGCAAAGGCTGCTGGAGCATTGCACCAGTAATGACCTATGTATTACAAACTCCTTTTTTAAAACAAAAGAGATACATAAGGTCACATGGAAACATCCAAGATCCGGCCATTGGCACCAGCTGGACTTCATCATCACACGGAGACAACATCTGAACCATATATCATTGACTCGTAGTTACCACAGTGCTGACTGTGATACAGATCATTCTTTGGTTGTTGCAAGAGTTAGACTGAGACCAAAGAGAATCTACACAGCTAAACACAAATCTAGCCCCAGGATTAATATTATTAACACTCATGATCCTGAAAAGTGCTTTCAGTTTCAACAGCAACTTGAAGACGCTTTCACTGATACACCAGAAAATTGTACAGTAAATGAAAAGTGGGGTCAAATTAAGGAAACTCTTTATAAAACTGCCGTAGGGGTTTACGGCACTGTGGATCATAAGAGGCAGGACTGGTTTGCGGCCAACAGCGAGACTCTGCAGCCCTTGATTGATAAGAAGAAGAAAGCTCTCTTAAGAAACAAGGAAAGACCAACGCGTAACACTCTGAGTGAGCTAAGGCAAGCTAGGAAGGATGTGCAAAAGGCTGCCAGGCAGTGTGCAAATGATTATTGGATCAAGTTATGTGAGTCCATTCAAATCGCAAGTGATAAGGGAGACATAAGAAGCATGTATGAAGGAATAAAGAAAGCCTGTGGTCCAGTGATCAAAAGAAGTGCACCGCTGAAAACCTTGACTGGAGAAGTCATCACTGATAAGAAACAGCAGATGGACAGATGGGTAGAGCACTATTTGGAGCTTTACTCAAGTGAGACCAAACTAGCGGATGATGCCCTAAATGCCATAGAGGCTCTACCAACTCTTGACCACCTAGGACACACTTCCCACCATAACAGAAGTTAAGTGTGCTATAAATGAACTTGCATCTGGCAAGGCTCCAGGTAAGGATGGGATTCCAATAGAGGTTATCAGGAGTGGGCAAGAAACACTCACTCTACAGATCCACCAGCTAATAGAGCTATGCTGGCGTGAAGGACAAGTCCCACAGGATTTCAAAGATTCAAACATCATAACGCTGTACAAGAACAAGGGTGATCGGAGCGACTGTAACAACTATAGGGGTATCTCACTTCTGTGTATTGTTGGAAAAGTATTTGCCAGAATTGTTCTGCGCAGACTTCAAGTCCTAGGAGATCAAGTCTACCCCGAATCACAGTGTGGCTTTCGACAGAACCGGTCTACCACTGATATGATATTCTCATTGCGACAAATGCAAGAAAAATGCCGTGAACAGAATCAACCACTGTTTATTGCCTTCATCGACCTCACAAAGGCATTTGATTTGGTCAGTCGTGAGGGTCTGTTCAAGGCACTAAAGAAGATTGGCTGCCCACCAACTCTTCTGTCCATTGTGGAATCGTTCCACACAGGCATGAAGGGTATAATCAAGTTTGATGGTGCAACTTCTGAAGAATTTGAAATCAAGAGTGGAGTTAAGCAAGGTTGTGTACTAGCTCCCACACTCTTTGGAATATACTTTTCACTTCTACTGAAATATGCATTTCGTGATCAGGATGGTGGTATATACATTCACTCACGCTCAGATGGCGGCCTATACAATGCTCAGAGATTGAAGGCTAAGACCAAAATTAGGAGGGTACTGATCAGAGAGTTGCTTTTTGCAGATGATGCTGCAGTTACGACCCACTCTGAGGAAGAATTGCAATGTCTACTATCTGCATTCTCCAATGCTTGTTCTGAATTTGGTTTAACAATTAGCAAAAAGAAGACACAGATTATGTCACAAGGTGCACATGGGGTACCATCAATCTTTATTGACGACGCCGAACTAGAGATAGTAGACCATTTTACATATCTAGGATCAGTGGTAAATAGCAAATTATCCCTAGATCAGGAAATCAACATCCGGATTGGTAAGGCAGCAACAACAATGAACAGGTTAAGAAAAAGAGTCTGGGAGAACAGGAAGCTTACTGCCAAAACAAAAGTCCTTGTCTATCAAGCCTGTGTCCTTAGTACTCTTCTCTATGGCAGTGAAACCTGGACAACTTACTCACACCAAGAGAACAATTTAAACAGCTTTCATATGCGGTGTCTGCGAAGAATTCTTGGTATTAAGTGGCAAGACAAAATCACAAATACTGAAGTATTGGAAAGATCAGGTTGTGTGACAGTTTATTCCATGCTCAGTCTTCGTAGACTTAGATGGATAGGACATCTTAGGAGGATGGATGATGGTAGAATACCAAAGGATATCTTTTTTGGTGAATTACAGATGGGTAAGAGATCTCAGGGTCGGCCTCTACTACGATACAAAGATGTGTGTAAGCGGGACATGATTGATACAGGCATTGATAATGCACATTGGGAGCAAGTCGCCGCTGAACGTGTTGCATCGAGGGCAAATATCAGAAATGGAATAAAGTCAAAGGAGAAAATTATTGCAGAAAAGTCACACACCAAGCGTTTGAGACGTAAGATGGTGCATGATGGTGGAAATGACCACGTGTTCACATGCACCCACTGTGAACGGACATTTACAGCGCAAATTGGCCTTATCAGTCACACTCGCTACCGCCATAGTTAAAAGTTATTATGCCTTTTTAGAGCACAAACTATCGTCTGTCAAGACGGCAAGGTGCCAATGATATGATATGATGATATGATATGATCTAGGTACCACTCTGATTCATACGGGTATGAAACACCGTTGAAGTATCTACCTACTGGTCTATTATCAGTTTAACATTCTTGATATGTTGCCAAGAGTCACTACTCTCCTATATTTCACTACTGGAAGCTGTTAACGAACTAAAGTTATCTTATCTTATAATTATGGTTACCCCATAATATGCAACGCATCTCAGACATCCAAAATTGATGCCCCGCAACAATTTGTCCCTTTTGACGGAGACCAATCATGGATATATTATCCATGGCTTCCGTAAAATGTTACGTCAACATCTTTCTTCAAGATCTGTGTCCGCTGATCTATACCTGTCTAGCTTCCGCTTGTTGATAGATCTTTCACCTGTGTGCTCATAATCCATATTAATCCCTTGTGTCCCTTGTATAAGTGTGATCTCCCTTGCTACAAAATTGATGTTTGTACGTTGTATGTACGTATTATGTTTGTTTGCGTGTTCTATTATTCTTAATGTATGTTTAAATTAGAAACATAGGTGTATGTTTATAATCTGTGTAATGTAGGTCAAGTGTCATCAGGTAGGTTCCTACATCTCACAAATGAAGGCTTATGCTCAATTTCTGTAATGAGTCCCCGAACTGTGATTCTTGAAAATATAACTATAGTTGCAATGTAATTGTAATAACACACATAAAATCATCGCTCGCTCACATGTGTTACATAGAAGACGAAGACAAATCAGTACAAGAAAAACCATATGTGCCAAAAAAGGGCACCAATATTTAAACTTCTTGGTTTAATCCATTCATTCGTCATGTTATACACTTTTCGCTCACTCAGTCACACAATGCATTATTTAAAATGTTTGTCATTTTGAAATAAAATTAAGCTCGTTTTGAACTTGATAAACGAGCTGATATACATTCATCACTGTACTGTTATAATAGCAATAAGTTCTATGGTACAATTACTTTATTTACAAGATTGTTTGTTTGCTCTGGGGCAATACTAAGTGGGAAAACTTTATAATTTGGTTTAACAGGTGTTATAACTAAAGAAATGTAATTTAACTAAACTAAATGGATACAGTAGAACTGTATTAGCTCCCTTAAGTCAAAATGTTGCTACTGTTTTCTTCTGTGCTAATTATTTAAACTAAGGAATTTACCTCAAAATATATGTAATTTATGGTAGCAGAAAATGATCTTACTAGTTGATTATTTGGTTGTTTCGGGATTTGAAATTTAAATATTGAGCACAACCCACAACAATATGGACGTGGATAGGCCTTAGGTTCATACCAGAATAGATCTTACTAGTGTATTGTGATCTTACTAATTGTATTGTGATGCCGTGGGGTAGCTTGATGTCGGCCTTCTCTCCTTGTGCGATGTTCTGCATAAGTGCTGTGGTCTTTGGGTTTTTGTTTATGGAGACCACTACTCCATCAGGTGTATTGCGTAGATGGTAGATGCTGTTTCTTCCCAGCTCGTTTTCCAACAGACTGATTATCTTTCTGTTGGTAGCGCCGACAGTTTGGCTTCTACCGCGCTTTTCTGTTTAAGTAGTAATTTGCCGGTGACGTCCTCTGTTGTTGTTGTTTCCTCCTGTGTGTGTGTGGGGGGGGGGGGGGGGGGGGGGGGGGGGGGTCTCTGGTAAACTGGGCTGCTTCATCTTGGCGCTGTTGAAAACTTCACGGCTGCTGCTGTCTTCAGTTAAAGTTGTGGTCTCTAGCGTCCGTTGATCGCCGGGATCGACATCAGTTGGTGCAGAAGTGTGAATAACCTTTGCGGTTGTTTCACGTTCTAGCGTTTTACTGCAGCTGGCAGTCAAATCTTGCCTCTTGTGTCTTCTTGATTGTGTTGGCGGCTTCCACGCTGTTCATTTTGAAATCCGTATGTCTTCTGGCGTTACCCTTGCCACGTGTCATTTTCTGACACGTGCCCGGCTTGAAGCGATAAGGCGTCTTGCTCTCGACAGCGCGTCGAGTCGAATGTACGCGTGCGATGGCGCGACGAGCAAGAGATGAAAATTCGATTCGATTTCACCATTCACCCTACCCCGTTCAACCTCAAGGAGAAGTTATAGTAGGGTCCATCACCGGCTCAGAATGATAATCCTGTGACTAGACAGCCACCAAAGCTACTGAATATGGTTTTACCCTCACAGTCTTATCAATCCGAAGGTGAATGTTGTCCACATGGGGTAATGGACTACGATGATTGCAAGAGATGAAAACAACTCACATTGTGATTAAGGGATAAGTAATTTGTAAAGATTGTATTGTGTTGACATTACTGAAAACTGAGTTAATTAATTATATAGGTTGTGTAAAATATAAACAATTGTGCTGACCTAATTGAACATAACAGATGTCAAGTGTGATAATTGCACGCACAGCTCAAACAGAGATAACAGTAAAGTAACAATTGTGGTAGACTTTATTGTGTTACTTCCCTTGGTAATATCATACACATCCAACTCAGTTTACAGAGGTGAAACAAAGGTTTATTAGATATCCTAGTGATTTTCGGGGGCTATAATAATTGAAATAGCTTTATGTATTAATGTTTACTTCATGCTAATGTAAGCGTGAGTGTTACAACCATTTTCCATTGGAAAATATGTCTCGTGTAAACTGGTGTTATTAGTAAATAGCTTTTGTATATGAAGCTGGCGGTGTGAATGTAAAACTTAGTTTTATTCAATTTTTTTTTAATTCGCATATCCTTTACAGGACTTCGCTGTCAACAGCAGCATCTTTCAGCTGTCTGTTGATTTCTAGGCAAGATTACGCTCAGTTTGCCATTGCTTTCTGAGCGACCGGCTCAGTTATCCCGCAAGTCACCGGCAAGGGTAGAACCACTCCCAGTTCTCGCCCGCTACGAGACTCTGCGTGATAAACGGGATTACGGAGAAAGTATTGTAACCCCTCGGCCAGAGAGACCGGCTTTATTCAATTAGATCTATCAAATCAGTCCATCGAGACGTGTATATGCAGGCTTATAAACTAACCATTTCTAATTTGGAGTGTTCAGCCTTCTGCAGAAACCCGGTTGGTTAGTGGACACGATACCCTCGCCGGTCACATTGTCCTTTTCTGTGGTCAAGGTCCTTGCAGACTCAGAAAATGGCCTGTCTGGATTGGACAGCTTAGGGTCGCGCGAGGTTCCTCCGTTAACACATACATGGTTTGAAGGTACCTACGGAGGAGAGGCGGGAATGGATGCCTGAACACTATAAGGAAATAAACCGTCCACCCAGAGCTAGGTGGCCTCTAATGGTTCTCACCCTTTTTAGGCCCATGCACCCTTTCACCGTGTGTCAGAATGTCATCCTCCCCCCTCCTTTTTTCCAGCGAATGAAAGAATAATACCCCCCCCCCCTCCCCTTTTCCGAAATTGGCAGCCTCAAAATGTGCATTTTTTTATATTCACAATATTGTATTAGAACACCAGGATCAATCATATTACAATACACAAACAGTTAAAACGTCAAAGAACTGTCACTTAATACACGTCACCAGAATTCCAGAAAAGTGTGCTTCATCAACAAAACGCTCAATAGAATACCAGGATATTGTGCCTGAAGCCATTTTGAGTCTGCCAATATGTGGTCTTAATTTCCCCCCCCCCCCCTTCCCTGGAAATCCTAAAATTCCCCCATGAGGGAGCGGGAATTCCCCACCGGTTGATAATCACTGCTCTAGTGTTTATATTAGCCCTGGTTCACCGCTGTGATAGCTGTCGCACGCCTATCTGATAAACATGGGTTACTTTGTAATCTTTGAGCCCAGAGCGTGGGCGGCACTGTCCCATTTGTAATTTTCTTTAACTTATACTATAATAATTAATTTACATTTTACTTTTATTCCAATAATGTATACTACTTTTTGCATATAAGGTAGTTAAACATTGCAGTATATGTACTGTTATGCAAGAGTAAACTAAAACGTAAACAGTAATGAATAGTACACATTGAATGGTTGTCCTGCTTTGTGAAGGGAAATATTGGCCACCTATTTTTTCATGTAGACACTTCTATGCAGGCGAATGTAGCAAAACGTTAGTCGGGGTTCCAAAATCACGGCAAACGGTCACCCCCATAATGCTCTGTTCCTGTGCCAGTGAATTTCACACAAAATGCTCCTCACTAAAAGTGAAAAGTGGAATAAACAGCAATACCGACAAACCAACAGCACGCACAAGCAAGCACATGCAAAAGGCCGATGTCAGAATGCCAACACAACAGTCCACCACGAAAATTATAGTTCATTGTTGATGGAAACTGCACAGATGATTTCGAAGCAGGCCGTTGTGTGTTGATTTTTAACAACGGTTTGGTCGTTGGTCGTTCAGAAAGAAATGGCAAACTACTGCACGTAAACTCGCCTTGTAAATTACAAACAGCCAAAAATGCTTGGTTGTGTTGCGACTTTGTATAAAGAACATGCAAATATCTTTAACTCAGGTCTACAAACATGTTATTGAGCTAACAGTGCAAATACTCACAGCAGGTTGCACACCCTTCATTTTTTCCCGAACAGTGCGGCTCGTGGGACGACCTAGCCTCGTGTAAATGGGCAACAGATATCCTCAACAAATGAATCAGAATTATCTTGGGAGGAAAGATGACGCGTAAGGGAACTGACCTCATCTTGTTATATGTTGTTGTCTCAATGTCTAAGATATGCGAACCTGAAACGTCACATATTATGTCGACAGAATGTATTGTCACCTTTCCGTCTTGACAGACGATAGTTTGGTACATTTTGCTTCAAAGAGGCTTAATAACTACTACCCATAGCGGTGGCGAGTGTGGCTAATAAGGCCAATTCGCGCTGTAATTGTTTGTCCACAATGGATGCATGTGAAAACATGGTCATTTCCACCATCATGCACGAACTTACGTCTCTCACGCTCTGTGCGTGCTTTATCTGCAATCATTTTCTCCTTTGTCTTTATTCCATTTCTGATGGTTGCCCTCCATGCAACACGTTCAGCGGCGACTTGCTCCCAATGTGCATTATCAATGCCTGTATCAATCATGTCCCGCTTACATACATCTTTGTATCGTAGTAGAGGCCGACCCTGAGATCTCCTACCCATTTGTAAATCACCAAAAACATGTCCTTTGGTATTCTACCACCATCCACCCTCCTAAGATGTCCTATCCATCTAAGTTTACGAAGACTGAGCATGGAACACACCATCACACAACCTGATATTTCCAATACTTAGTATTTGTGAGTTTGTCTTGGCACTTAATACCAAGTATTCTTCGCAGACACCGCATATGAAAGCTGTTTAAACGTTTCTCTTGGTGTGAGTAAGTTGTCCAGGTTTCACTGCCATAAAGAAGAGTACTAAGGACACAGACTTGGTAGATGAGGACTTTTGTTTTGGAAGTAAGTTTCCTGTTCTCCCAGACTCTTTTTCTTAACCTGTTCATTGTTTTTGCTGCCTTACCAATCCTGATGTTGATTTCCTGACAGAATGAGAGCAGATGTAATTTAGTGAATAGGTGCATGCCTGCTTGCCCGAAAGTCATACATTCGTATTCGCATTGAGGCTGATTTCGAAAGTTAACTTGAGTTCCCATATTCATCATCATCATGTGCCATGCCGATAGGCGTGGTCGGTCATGTCTCGCCATCTCACTCGATCACCAGAGTCGTGGATCAGCTCAGTGTTCTTGTCTCGACCGTGTCATACGGTCAAGCCATCCAGGTATTTACTTCTCTGCCTTCCTCTTGTTCTTTTCCCATCAATATTGCCAGTTATCACAAAGTTCCCCAATTTATTTCTTCTCATAACGTGACTGACACAAGCTTTTTTGCACCAGAATGAGATTGGTCGTTGTCAAGATCCTAATGCTCCTACTATATCACTGCAGAGTGGAAGCTGAGCTAGCCACCTGTCTCATACCACAAGTCACCACTGCAGCACACATCCACCAGTCAGTGAACAAGATTGAGTTTGTGCACATAATATCCCTTTAATGCTGAATTAACACAGAAACACACAACATATATAAATCCAGTAACAGTACTTCCCGAATATATCCTCACTTGATCCAACCGAACATTCGAATAACCCTGCCTTCTCAAGGCCTACTTAATCTCATCCACCACAGCAGCTAACCAGCAACTCTCCTGTCCCGAATTCATTTGATCCAGCCCACTCTGGGTCTAGCCTCCATTAACTATCCGACCTTTTTCCGACCGCTGACCGCCGACCACCCAAAAAACCCAAAACTCAACTGACCCTCAATGTTTTTCACTTGTCTTTTTACCCTTCTTTTCAGACCTCCCCGGGGAATGCCCTTTAATCCCGTGAACTTGTTTATGTCGTAGCATTGCTATCAAGGCCAATCACCTTAATGTTAGTGAACCCAGGCATGTTTCAGTGACCAAAACATGTTGATTGTCTATGTCTAATTTCTCTAATCAATTTACTATTTTCATTTGTTTTTGGTACGACTTGCTCATTAGTTTTTCTGTCTGTCCATGGTATTTTCCTCAAAATCACATTTCCAGATCCATCAGATGTTTTTCAGCCTTTTTAATCATTGTCCATGCCTCACATCCATGCAAAAGCACAGGTTCCCAGATTGAAGCAACCTAGGATAAGTATCAGACAAAGTCATGTTATTTAATTGCGGCCAGCGTGATATTACTCAGGTCACCTCTAAAGTACTAAGCACCGATTTGTCAATCAACACGCAAAGCACCATTTACCAATCTCTTTGAGAAAGGTAATAGGGTACTTTATTATACTTACTTATATGTCAGATTGGTAATTATCTGGCAGGAAACATTTACTGTTGTCCACTTGATTCATATACACTTCACAGACAAGCACACGCTCGAGCCTGCATGCACATCGATGGGCATGCTGGTGAACGGCGGGTTCTAGATGCTAAAAGAGAAACAAGAGAATCGTTGCGTGAGCATCGTGGTGATCTCTTCGTGAATGTGATTCATCCTGAAGGCCGGCCACAGCCTGACCCATACACTTTGACAAACAGCAGTAAGGCTGATAGGTATACGTCTCCCTACACTTCGTGAACGTGATTCATCCTGAAGGCCGGCCACAGCCTGACCCATACACTTTGACAAACAGCAGTAAGGCTGATAGGTATACGTCTCCCTACACTTCGTGAATGTGATTCATCCTGAAGGCCGGCCACAGCCTGACCCATACACTTTGACAAACAGCAGTAAGGCTGATAGGTATACGTCTCCCTACACTTCATGAATGTGATTCATCCTGAAGGCCGGCCACAGCCTGACCCATACACTTTGACAAACAGCAGTAAGGCTGATAGGTATACGTCTCCCTACACTTCGTGAATGTGATTCATCCTGAAGGCCGGCCACAGCCTGACCCATACACTTTGACAAACAGCAGTAAGGCTGATAGGTATACGTCTCCCTACACTTCGTGAATGTGATTCATCCTGAAGGCCGGCCACAGCCTGACCCATACACTTTGACAAACAGCAGTAAGGCTGATAGGTATACGTCTCCCTACACTTCGTGAACGTGATTCATCCTGAAGGCCGGCCACAGCCTGACCCATACACTTTGACAAACAGGGCAGTAAGGCTGATAGGTATACGTCTCCCTACACTTCGTGAAGTTTGATTACTAGCCTGCTTCTTGATAAGGTTATAAGTAACCTGCTCTGAACACTTCTTGAAAGCAGATAAGTAAAGTGCTCTGTGCACTTCTTGAAAAATGAGAGTTATTGCTCTGTACACTTTATGAATAATGAGGTATACTGCTCTGTACACTTCTAGGAGACTGATAGGTAATCTTATCTGCACTCTGTTTGGATACTAAAGACTTATAGGAATATTGCTGTATACACATCATGAAGGGGCGCCTCAGTAGTATAATGGCTACACACTCGCATGTCAGCCTGGTGTTCATGGGTTCGATCCGCATACTGACGTAGTCAATTGTTTGCTTGTTTGTTTTTATTTATTTTATTTTATTTAACCTTGGCTGACATGTGGACTAAGCTTAAAATGGGTACCAGGAAATTTGTTGGGAAGTAAAAGCAGCTGTTTTAATATTGTCCAGTTCATGCACCGATTACCGATTGGTCATTCAACATATTGGTTTCATAATATATGCTTAATGGCCCTTATGTTGTGTAAAAGGAAACTGTTACTTTAACTAATACGTTTGAAGACTAAGATGTCAACAGCGCTGTACACTGAAGATTTCTTTATATAATGCTATGCACTTCTTTATGACTAATATGTATCCTGCTCTCTACATTTATTGAAAATGTATAGGTATACTGCTTTGTACACTTCTTGAAGACTGATAGTTTGTTTTCACATCTTGGAGACTGAGACACTTCTTACCCCTGTACACTTCGTCCAGGCTGATTTCTATACTGTTCTGTACCCTTCTCGAAGACTGGGATTTGCACTGCTGTGTACACTTTGTGAAGAATTTATCTAACCTACCTTGTACACTTCGTTAGGCTTGAAAGGTAAACAGATCTGTACAGTTCTTGATGAATGAAAGGTAAATTACTCAGTAAATTTCTTGAATAGGAGTACGCGCGGTAGATTTTCTCAGTATGATGCAATTCTTCGAAATGTCACCTCCCTCCTTCGCTGTTTATGCCGCCTCCTAACGGTACCGCCTGATGCGGTCGCCGCCCGGTATCATAGCACGGCACGGCCCTAGGTCTGGGCAGATTTGAATCATTAACAACCACAACAATTATAGAGCCCATCTAGCAAATGACGCCAGGAAATGGATTGGGAAATAAAGGCGACCCGCGTGCTACTGACCATATCCTCCATCAAGTGCCCATTGGTCTGTAACGGTACACGTTTCACTTCACATGCTCAATGCGCCCTATGGTACTTCTACTTTACGATTGTGGTAGACTCATGGGGTAATGCTCTGTACACTTATTGATGACTGATAGAGGGTAATGCTCTGTACACTTATTGATGACTGATGTATGCATAAAGCTCTGTACACTTCTTTGAGACTGATTTGTATATCGCTCTTTGCGCTTAATTGAGATTGGTCGGTATATTGCTTTGTACACTTCTTGGAGACGAATAGTCTCTAAGACAGAAGAAGATAAAGGCATCAGATGTGTCAAAAATCCGCGGATTGCCACATAGTTTGCCTTTCTGCCACGATTTATAGTTATATGTTTATATTTTCTCAACGTTTCTAATGTTTATATTCACGACACAGAGGATGGTGCATTATGATATATCTTTACAAGCTCCACGATGTGTTCAATCGATTTAAAATGTCATATGTATAGGTCAATATTAACGTGAGCTATCCCCTGCTAGAGAGCGCAGACATTTGCTTCACCACACACGGACGTCAGGTTATTGCATATTTGAATGAACATCGAGGACAAGATGTTATTTTCAGTCAGGGCCAGCAGAATCACAGCGTACTTAATGACGATCAATTATGTCGACAAAGTGCAGAAGGGGCGTATCACAGGGGTCCCAGAGTGCATTGAACATCCTACAATGTTCTGGGAAGCTATCCAGAGAACGAGGACCGAAAAAGCAAACCGTCACATGATATAGTTGGATTTGACCATTGCTTACGGGTCAGTAACCCAACAGACGCTGAGTCAGGCCTTCAGGATGTATCATATGCCCGAGAGAGGAAATCATAAAGATGTTAAAATAATATATCTCGTTGTTCCCTCTTCGCATCTCTACCTCGACGTTTACGATAAGATGGATCGACCCCCAGATGGGTATAGCAATGGGATGAACGATTTAAAGCTACTATATGAAGGCCATACATGTAGTTCTGGATGCGATATCCGGCTACGCACAAAGACCAAAACTTAGGAATGTAAAATGTCATTACAATTCGAACAGGCTAAACGCCCTTCAATGTTGTATTATTGAGTGTATTCGTTGATTAGTTAACCCTCTGAAAGACTGGGTTTCAACTGTTTTATTCTGACTAATTTCATCCATACTTGTTTTAGTTTTTATTATACTATTTTATTATTTTCGCCGATTTACTCCTGTCATTTTGTTTACGTGGACTAAGACCCTAGTCTGGTATGTATCATCATCATATTGTTCCATGTCGATAAGCGTGGGCCGTCATGATTCGACATCTCACTCGATCACCAGAGTCGTGGATCAGCTCTGTGTTTTTGTCTCGATTATGCCGTGTGGCCAGACCATCTAGATATTTACCTCCCAGCTTGCCCCCTCGTTCTTCTTCCCTCACTCTTGTAAGTTGTTCAATTCTCCAATTTATTTCTTCTCACAGCGTGCCAAACCAATATTTGACTATGTCTAATTTATCTAATGGGTTTAATGCTTTGATTTGTTTCTGGTACTACTTGCTCATTTGGTTTTCTGTCTGTCTATGGTGTTCTTTGCAATTTCCTCAGAAACCATATTTCTGCAGTCATCAGATGTTTTTCAGCTTGACTGCATATTGTCCACGTTTCACATCCATTCAAAAGTACAGGCTCTATGTATGTATACGTTTTTGTTTTTATTGTGTGCCTCGGGATTTACAATACATGTTTATTTCATTGTATGTGCAATTCTTTAGAATGGGAGACATCTTCTTCTTCTTCTTCTTCTTCAGCGTTCTGCGCCATTGAGGTTCTTTGCTGCAGATACAATCCGTCTCCATTCGTCTCTCTGGTTGACCTTCTCTTGCCAGTCGTTGATTCCAAGTGCTGGTAGGTCTGTATCTATATTATCTCTCCACCGTCTTCTTGGTCTACCTCGGGGTCTACGGTCATTTATTTCCTGAGTGTAAGCGAGTTTTGTTTCCCTATTATCTTCCATTCTTTCTATATGCCCCAGCCATTGTAGTCTATTATCCTAGAATGGGAGACATGGGAGTAAGAATTGGCACGGCAGACAAGAGTGCTTAAAGTCGCTTAAAAGTCGACAGCGTCGACTTCATTGCACCGGGAATTTTATCCCATATGACTCGGTCTCTTTCCGCAGCGCAGAAAGCGTCGCACAAAGCACGAACTCCGTAGCTTCAGCGACGACCCACGGGAGTCTCCGAAAAATTTCACTCGTGAACCGAAGGACGTGGCCTGGAATCGAACCCACAACCTTCGGAGCCCGAGTCAAACGGCTTGACCACTTCGCCACGGAGACAAGAGTGGCCTATCGGGAGAATGAGGGGCCTCGTCAACTAACACAGGACTGGCACTTTAAGCCGCCGGACTTGATGCATATGTTCGGCGGGGAGGTGATTGGGGGGGGGGGGGGGGGGGGTTGAGCACCTATGGACATGTCCGGAGTGCAAGAAAGATGCCAAGCCACAACAAGTCCTCCCAACCAGGTACCAAAGTATCATCTCCACAAGCTATGGCAGAAAGTTGAGGAGCTCATCATCCCTCCAGGCATCAGCAAACAAATTAAAGTAACAATTGTTGAGAGCATGCGTTTCCTCTGAGGCAACATGTCAATGGGAGTCATTCTAGAGCACCAAAGAAGAAAAAACCGGTGCTATTGAACTTAAATGTTACAGAAAAGTTTGTAGAATATTGTTGACAAGATCTCAACATAGAAATTAACTCAGAAACTGGCAAGGTGTGTTCAGAAATTGGCGGGATGTGTTCTTAAACTGGCGGCTGTTTTCAGAAACTGGCGGGAAAGTTCACAAACAGCCGGTTGTGTTCACAATGTGACGGGTGTGTTCAGAAACTGGACGGGTGTGTTCAGAAATTAGCATAGTGTTCACGGCTGCTACTGAAATACCAGCACGCCAGTACGATCTCTGTGGAGGGCTTATATAAATGTCAGTAGTTCATGTTTCAGGAAATATCATACTGACTGGCTGGGACTCGCTCTATGCTGGTGGTGTTTTCTCCACATTTTTGAGGGTGGTTGATTGTCAGCTGTCTCCAATCCATTGTCCCGAGGGGATATATACTGAGTTAATGTGATTGTTTCGAACATTAATGTGTCCATTCCCTTTTTTACTCCCTTTTATAGAAGTTAATTACAGGACGTTGCAATCAACTCTGGAAATTTTTGACTGTGTTTGATTCACTAGGTAATTTTACATTAAGTAGTTTGTCAGTAGCCGGCTTCGTGGCTTAGAGGTTAGCGACTTTTCTCCGTAATCTCGTATACTCTCGTAGGTAACGTGATGACGGTGAGAATCAGCAGTGGTTCGAATCGCATCGGTAACTTACGGGGTATGTGAGCCGGCCGCTCAGAAAGCAATGGCAAACTACTGAGCGTAATCTTGCCAAGAAATCAACATACAGCTGAAAGATGCTGCTGTTGACAGCGATGTCCTGTAAAGGATATGAAAAAAAAAACAGTTTGACAGTGCCAGTCTCCCTGGATTAGGATTTAGCGACTTTCTCCGTAATCCCATTTATCCACGTGAGCAATCACAGCTGCGCGAGAATCGGGAGCGGTACTCGTCGCGCCCGTTACTTACGGGATATGTGAGCCGGCCGCTCAGAAAGCAATGACAAACTACTGAGCGTAATCTTGCCAAGAAATCAACAACAGCGGTAAAATGCTGGTGTTGACAGCGATGTCCTGTAATAGGATATGCGATAAAAAACGTCTGTCACTGATTAGAGAAATTAAACGTAGACAGTCAAATTTCTTTGAGCACGTTATGAGAAGAAATAAATTGGAGAACATGGTGACAACTGGCAAGATCGAGGGGAAGAGAACGAGACGAAGGCAGAGAAGTAAATACCTGGATAGTTTGGCCACGTGGTATGGCCGAGACAAGAATACTGAGCTGATCCACGACTCTGGTGATCGAGTGAAATGGCGAATCATGACCACCCACGCTTACCGGCATGGCACATGATGGATGAAGTTTGTCATTGCTTTCTGAATGACCGATGCCCATACAATCGAAATCAACGCCAGGTTGTCTGCGTGCAAATTGTCTGCAGCTGATTTGGAACCATCATATTGTCAGAAAATTGTGAAAGGCATTCACTGCCCGTAAGCCACGTCTCCGGCACTTCCCTTTATAGATATGTAAAAAAACAAAAAATTAATATCCTCTTTACAGGGCATAATTGTTAACACCAGCATTTTTACTGCTCTTGTTGATGCCTTGGCAAGTTTACGTTCAGTAGTTTGCCATTGATTTCTGAACGACCAGCTCCGATACAAACACGTTAAAACCCAGCGCGACACGGTCTGCTGCCAAATCGGTCGCAGCTGTGTTTATAACGCAGGTAAGCAGGCTCATCTTCGACTATTAAAGAGAGGGGCAGACTGGCAAACCACGAATCCCTGCATCCAGGCCGTTAAAATGTGATGATCCTAGCAGATTACAGATCCATGGCAGGTTCCTGCTTCGGCAATTGTGTTTTTTAATACATCGTTTCTTTTATTTCATATGTATTCTCTCTCTCTCTCTCTCTCTCTCTCTCTCTCTCTCTCTCTCTCTCTCTCTCTCTCTCTCTCTCTCTCTTTCTCTCTCTCTCTCTCCTGTGTGGATGTGTGTGTATGTGTGTTTATGCATGTGTATATGTTTGTGTGTGTGTGTGTGTGTGTGTGTGTGTGTGCGTGTGCGTGCAGTGTATGCGAGGGAGTGTGCATTTGTATGTTATTGAGTGTGTGCATAACTGTGGGGGCTTGTGTAAATGATGTAAGTATACATGCAGGTATGTATGTGTTTATGGATGTGCGTGTGTACGTGTGTCTGCCTGTCTCATAACATGGTAATATGTATTGTGTATGTCTACAAAATCAATTTGACAATGTTTTTTTTCCCCTATGTGAATGTAACATGCACAAATGATGATTGAAAGATGAGTAATTGGAAGGGCCGAATGTAAGACGGATCTGTGTGCCAAATTTTTGACCCTTTGAAAATAAAGTTCGTTCGTTCGTTCGTACTCTCTCTCTCTCTCTCTCTCTCTCTCTCTCTCTCTCTCTCTCTCTCTCTCTCTCTCTCTCTCTCTCTCTCTCTCTCTCTCTCTCTCTGCATAACTAACAATAACAAGTTATATTTTTTTAATTATCTACAACTTTACTGGCTTCGAACACAGAAGCCACAAACAATATGTTGCATGATTTATTGCCTGGTATATTTCACTGCATCTCCTCAAGTGCATACTTTAGAGTTATATATCATTGGAAGCGAATACATGAAAAATTCTTAGGCTGAAATACTTTCAACACATGATCACAGGGACTGTTCGAATGTGGAGCATTTGCTATCCCCGCGGTAATCTTAAATTTACAACAAAACCTTTCTGCTTGCACAAAACTGTCGTGAAACGTCTAATTGCTAAGGCTCACTATATTTGAGCAATCGTTTATTGTTCATCGAATACAGCATACGAAACGCTTTTTCTTTGCTAACTTTATGCCCGTAGTTTGAGAAATCGCCCAGGTCGACGTTTTATAGTTTGCACACTGCACAGGGATTCCTAAAGATTGATTAACTCTCTTTTCTGCCCACAGTGGCATGTGTGTATGGTCTCTGTGTTAACAGATTCAATGCCAAACAAAAAGTAGGTTTGCTTCAACAACAACAAAAAAGGATGGCAAATAATGGCAATTAAATGGGAAGACTTAATAGTTGTTAATATTGTATTATAACACAATGACAACATTTTGGCTTTATATAACCCCGTGACAGAAACGGGAAGTAACTTACTTCCATTAATCATCCCTCCCATGACTCTCAATCAGTTAACCCCACTAAAAGAATACGTTGCTTTTAATGATTTCAATGTTTTCAATGTTTCTTTTTTAATGTTGCATTCTTACCGAACCATCTTCAAACACACAACTGGTTTCAATGTTTCTCGTTTAATGTTACATTCTTACCGTACCATCGTCAAACACACAACTGTCTTCAATGTTTCTCGTTTAATGTTGCATTCTTACCGTACCATCTTCAAACACACAACGCTTCAATGGTTCTCGTTTAATGTTGCATTCGTACCGCACCATGTTCAAACACACAACTGGTTTCAATGCTTCTCGTTTAATGTTGCATTCGTACCGCACCATCTTCAAACACACAAGTTGCCAATCTCTGTTGTACCTTGTCCTTCACCTCAATGGCTGTCCTAGACCTGCGATCGGGAGACATCATTCAACAACCATGACACTCGTAGCATGAGCTTGCTTGTCAAGGAGGACAGCCAAACTTTTCTGCAGACGTTCATAGAACTTGCCAGTTTCCGAGGAATCCTCAGGCCATTCTAAACAGCAAGTGGTATTGTACAGGGCAAGCATGGGTGCTTTCATATCCCGTCCCTCAATCTCATCCAGGACTATAACGATCAGAGAGGGCAGGTCGTGGGTGATGACATGGCTGTGAACAGAAACAATGTTAGAGTGTAGTATTGTCATTGTCTCTGGATTAAGGGTTGGTGAATTCAGTTTCACAGTTCTCCGAACATATGGAGTCCAGAGGTTCGAAATCAGCGGCATTCTATTTGGGAGCATATAACTTTGCGTTGATTTTGATTATATGAGCGTCGACCATTAACAAAATCAATGGCAAACTATTGAAAGCAGAATTGCCTAGTTAATTACAAGCAGGCAATAAATGCTGGGGTTCATTGCAACGGCCTGTAAAATGAATTGTAACTAACTTTTATATATTTATTATTTTCCATGACACAAATGCCGTTTCTCACGTTCAGTATCGTCATTTGTGAACAATATTTTTAGAGGCATTGAAAATCAACATCTTTATTTATTTCTGAACTTTAAAAAAAAAAGAGAGAGAACATGAACACAATGTCCACGGATATCGAAGAAAACTGGCTAATAACAAGCATCATCTATCTAAAACTGAAATCATCGTCATCATGTTCTATGCCGATACGCGTGGCCGGCCGAGTTTCGGCGTCTCACGCGATCACCAGAGTCGTGCATCAGCTCCGTTTTTTTTGTCACAATTATGCCATGTGGTCAAAGCCATCTAGATAATTACCCCTCTGCCTTTCCCTTGTTCTTTCGTCACCCTTCCCCCCCCCCCCCCCCAAATCTCGCCAGTTGTCACCAAGTTCTCCAGTTTATTTCTTCTTGTAGCGTTACCCAGAAGAAAAAAAAACTTTACTACGTCTAATTTTTCTATTGAGTTTAAGGGTTTGATTTGTTCCTTGTAGAACTTGGTCATTGGTTTTTGTGTCTGTCCACTGTATTCTTTACGTGTTCCTCAAAAACTCCATTTCCACTGCAATTAGATGGTTATAAGCTTGTCTGCTCATTGTCCACGTCTCACATCTATACACAAGTACCTAAGTGAGCACTTCAACACTCTTTTTTCTTGTTGCAATTGACATCTTGACACTGAAATTCTTTGGCCATACAACAATGACACGCCAACAAGCTTCTATATCCACTGCAGGTTCTCCAACATCATACAACATCAAGCTTAAGGTGTCTGCATTGTCCTGTGTTCATCTTCGTACAAGTCGACCGCTGTCTCTTTTTCCAGTAACAACGCCCGCCACCAATGTTCTTTCCAACAATGTTCTTTCCAACAATGTTCTTTCCAATAATGTTCTTTCCAGTAATGTTCTTTCAAACAATATTCTTTCCACCAATGTTCTTTCCAACAATGTTCTTTCCAACAATGTTCTTTCCAACAATATTCTTTCCAACAATGTTCTTTCTACCAATGTTCTTTCCAACAATGTTCTTTCTACCAATGTTCTTTCCAACAATGTTCTTTCCAACAATGTTCTTTCTACCAATGTTCTTTCCAACAATGTTCTTTCCAACAATGTTCTTTCCAACAATGTTCTTTCCAACAATGTTCTTTCCACCAATGTTCTTTTCAACAATGTTCTTTCCACCAATGTTCTTTCCAACAATGTTCTTTCCACCAATGTTCTTTCCAACAATGTTCTTTCCACCAATGTTCTTTCCACCAATGTTCTTTCCACCAATGTTCTTTCCACCAATGTTCTTTCCACCAATGTTCTTTCCACCAATGTTCTTTCCACCAATCTTCTATCTAACAATGTTTTTTCTACCAATGTTCTTTCCAACAATGTTCTTTCCAACAATGTTCTTTCCAACAATGTTCTTACCAACAATGTTCTTTCCACCAATGTTCTTTCCAACAATGTTCTTTCCAACAATGTTCTTTCCAACAATGTTCTTTCCAACAATGTTCTTTCCACCAATTTTCTTCCCACCAATGTTTTTTTTCCAACAATGCTCTTTCCAAGCCACCGCAATGTTTACAATGGCAAAAGCATTTCACCTTCTGAGACATGATGCTTGTTATAAGCCAGTGCCTCGTTATATATCAAGCTTGAAATAATAACAAATAACAATAACAACAATAAATCGTAAAATAAACTTTCATTTTTTTTTATCGAAATGAAATAAACTGACAATGAGATAGAATATTATGTTTCCACTTTAATTATATTCGAAAATTTCTGTAATACTTTTTCACATGGCTAATTTCTATACCATCACCATCATCATCAAGTGCCATACCAGCTGGTGTAGGCGTTCATGGCTCTCCACAGATCTCGGTCTTTGGTGTTCTGGATCAACTCTGCTGCTGATATTCCTACATGCCACCGTCTCAATCCGTCCAGCATCATTTCTCTTGGTCGGCCGCTGCCTCTCTTCCCCTCGATCTTTCCAGCCACTATCACTATGTTCTCAACTGCCTTTCTTCTCATCACATGATCAAAAAAAAAAGCTATTTGTCTCTTCCTTATTGTTGTATGTGATGTTCTAGTTTCATCAGCCTCTTTCACACAACCGTCGTTAGTTACTCGGGCAGTCCGAGGAATTCGCAACATTCGTCTTATGTATCACATTTCAGTTGCTTTCAAGATCTTCTTAATTTGTTCATTTATATTCCAAGATTCACTGGCATACAGTGAAACTGGTTCTATGTAGCATTTCAGCACTCACTTTCTTACATTCAATGATAGTGACTTATCGCATAAAATATTCTTCATTTTCTGAAATACAACCTTTGCTTGCCCTATTCTGCTCTTAATCTCTGTTGTGCAACTTCCATCTGTTGTTATAAATGCCCCTAGGTATTTAAACTTATCCACTTGGTGAAGAATTGTCCCTTCCATTTCAATTTCACATTTTGGTGTTACATTTTTCTTCGATGCCACCATTGTTACTGTTTTCTTAATATTAAAGAAGAGTCCTTTCTTTGCACTGTCCGTTACTACAACGTCCAACAATTGTTGTAGATTTTTTGCATTATCCGCCACCAATACTGTGTCATCTGCATAGCTTATACTGTTTACATAACCTCCGATTAGTATTCCCGGCTTCTCTTTGATCTCTCTTCAATTTATATATCAGGTCCTTAAAAATAACCAATGTCCAATAAAAATTTCGCAATGGAAAATCTATGTGGTGCAACGTTCCCTTTACTGCTGGAAGAACTGATTTATTTTGAGTAATGATTACTCAGCCGGTCTCTGTGGCTAAGGGCTTGAGAATTCGATTTGTGAGCCCGTATACCCGGGTTCGAAACACAGCGGTGCTGGTTTTTTTCGAGAAAGGTATAGGAGCCGGTCGTTCAGAAAGCAATGGCAAACTACTGAACGTAAAATTTGCCCAGGAATCACGAACGGCGAAAATGCTTGGGTTGACTGCTACGTCCTGTGAAGGACATGCAACTTAATTACTTCAACACTATGCAGGACTTGCGATGTGGCCGAAAAGATAGGAGCGCTTGTTCTTACACTTCAGATGAACTGATGGTGGGGTAGAGGGTGCATTCCCTATAGTAGTCAATTGGACGTAACCGTTGACATCTCGTTAAGAAAGCAAAGACAAACTATTGCAAGTAAATGTGCCTAGAAAATAAAGCAGGGGTTGATAACGACATCCTGCAAGGGGTATGTAACATTGTTTACTGCTGCTGTATTTGAGCGGGCGCGTTGTTGTGAAGATTAGGTCGCCATGTTAGCAACGGTTTGAGCTTTTCCAGTAACAACGCCCGCCACCAATGTGGAACAGCGTGAGCATGCGAGTTACAGTGACATGTTTTGAGAACATGTTCTTTCCTATGGCAACATTCTGATGTGAGTGAAGATCGATTTCGCAATTACTACAGGAGAACATGGGGGAATGGGGTTGGTGGGGGAGGGGGGGGGGGAGTTTTCAGCTTAAATGTTATGAGAAGAATTCTTAGAATAGCGTGGAGTGGACAAAGAAAAAGATAATACTTACAATCTACATGATCTTAAAATCGTAGAGATCTGGCTCGAAAACGGCATCAGGTCTCGGACAACGAAATACTTTGGATTCATTGCCAAACGAAAATTACATTTAGACTAAACCTGGTACACAATCAAATGAACAAGTATTATAATGTAAATTCCCTTTCCATGAGCATCGAAATTACGGAAGATACCACGAAATTAAAAACAAAAAGATAAAAATAACACTATAACATTAGAATGGCGATATATAGTCCTTCTGTTCAAATGAGAGGTGACATTTGGCGTTATATTATCCCTCGACACTGAAACAGTTAGACTTCACAGTGACTGTGAATGATAAATCAATTCAAAAGTATTGTATGGCGCTTATAGAAGCAGAAGGTTTCCCCACCAGCCCTCGTTGTTGGCTGTTCCTTGGTGCACTGTAAGGCCTAACAGCATGTGATCGTCCTAATACTTCAACAGTAGGTCAGCATCGCAGAGTGGTTAACAACGCTTTTCATCCGGTGCGCTGATGCTGAGGTATGGGGTTCAAACCCTACTCTGGACAGATGGACTAAAATGTTGACCTATCGTCCTTGACCTGGGGTGTAAATTACAAGTACCTCTGAATTCGGAGAGGGTTCGCCTGATGGCGAGGGACATCTTTAAAGGGTAAGCTAATCCACCCGCAAAATTCAGTCCAGCACTGCTAGAAGTGGTGTGTGTGGATTACGCTTGAGTTCAAAGCGAGCGAGTGCAAAACAGCAAAAAATACTTTAAGAAATACAGAAAGTCAATTGGGTCAGCTTTACAAGAACACCATCACAAGTGAGAGAATAAGCGTAACAGTTAGACAGCTTTTGTCAGCATACAAAAACAAAAATAAAATAAGTGAAATAAGTATTGAGGAGGAGGGCGCGTTGGTGTAATGCAGGAGTCACCAAACTATTTTCATGGCGGGCCGGATAACTGACAAAATGACGAGCGCGGGCCGGATACTCATTCTGTACAATACTTGCGCCGTTCTCCGTGGCGAAGGTCTTACGGACACGGTTCGTAATCTCGTATACCCACGTTCGAAATACAGCTGCGAGCGATTTGGCAGCAGACAACGTTGCGCTGGTTTTTACGCTATGTTATGGGTGCCGGTCGTTCAGAAAGAAATGGTAAACTACTGAACATAAACTTGCCAAGACATCAACAACAGCAAACAATGCTGGTGTTGACTGAAAACGTCCTGTAAAGGATATGCAACTAACTTTAACAATATTTTTAAGCTAGAACGAAAGCTCTGGGAAAAAAGACGAAAAACTAAGTTAATCATGGAAAGGGCGTGCAATGCACACAAACAAACAAACAAACAAAGACAATCAACATATTTATATTTATTTACTAAACAAAGTTATCAAAGAAGGCGACGTTAGCAAAAAGATAGTTACATCAGACCTATTGTGCACATACCGGAATCTCACAAACTAAGCAGGAAAAGAGGATAGTGAGTTTTGTGAAACTGACGTGCGGCTTTCAAAATACCATCAATGTTTGGTTTGGAATTGCTGCATCCAATCAAGAGAATTGTTTTCAAATGTTCATCAGTCAATCTCATTCGATGTGGTAACTTCACAGACTTCCTTTTTGAAAATGTTAGTTCACAGACATATGTTGTTCCAAACAATGGTGTCATACCAGCGGTTAATTTCTTAAGTTTCGGAAACTCAACATCAGGTAAGCAGCGGTACTTCCTTCTCAATGAGCTCCAACTGTAATTCAACTGGCACACCATTAAGGTTACAATCAAACGGATTCTGGAGCAGAAGGATGTCACTCTCAAATCTGTCAAGATCTGAAAATCTCTCCAAACTCTTTGAAACAGTGAAAATGAGAAAGATTTTCTCCTTCCAGATGTGCTTCCAACAATGACAACTTTCTTCGAAATCCTTTGATAGTTCTGTAGAGATCACAGACGAGGTAATCCTTTCCCTGAAGTTTCAAGTTCAGTTCATTCATATCGACCAAAATTGACAACTTTGACAGCCAGGTAGGATCTGACAGCTGTGAATCAGCTTTATCTTTTTCAGTGAGGAAAACATCTATTTCGTTTCGGAGCTTGTAAAAACGAAGCAGGACTTTACCGCAGCTGAGCCACTTGAATGATATGTGATAAGGCAAGTCACAGAATTCAGAATCAATTTCTTCAAGAAAAGCCTAGAACTGACGGTGAATGAGTGCATGTTCCCGAATGAAGTTCACAGCAGAAACTACTGGTTTCAGTACACAAGAAATATCTAAATCTTTCCCACAGAGTACTTGCTGATGTACGATGCAGTGTATGAACAGAGAGCCCGGAATTTGCTAATCTTTCAAATGAGTCCTGATCTGCCCCAGCAGACCCTTCCTCACTCCAGTCATGTTTGTCCCCTCATCAACTGTATCACCTCGAAGCTGATTCCACGAAAGGTAATGGTCTTGGAAAATTGTTTGCACTTCCACGAAAATGACTTTCCCAGTTATTGTTCCATGCATGCTGCAAACGGACGCCATTTCTTCCGTGATCTGAAAGTCCAAATTGACACCAGAAATGAACACGAAAAGTTGTAACGTACTCGAGAGATCAATAGACTCACCCAGCGCCAGAGAATACTACAACAAGTTCCTAGCTTTCTCGCGTATCTGTAGCACTATGTTCCCTCCAAGTTCTTCTGTTCTCCGCAGAACTGAACTTGCCGAAAGGCTGATAGTTCCAAACAAATCGGCTTTCTCAGGACACAAGTCATTTGCTGCGTCAATCACACACACTCTTTAATGACGTTGCCATCAGTAAACGGTTTTCCTCGTTCTGCCATCTTATGCACTGTTTTGTAACTTGGACGAGTGACAGATTCATTTTCAGCAAATTTTCTCGTGAAGAGATTTCTTTGCGTTTCAAAACCACGTTTAATGGTCTCATATTTCCCAGAGCGTAATTTTCCAGAGATCTTTTAATATGTTGATGGATGTTTTATTTTCGTAGTGACGCTGAAGATTGTACTCTTTCAAAACGGCAACACTTTCGCTGCATATTACGCAGCTGGTTTTCTGGTCCTTTGTTTCCACAAAGAAGTACTTTACTCCTCACTCGGTGTCCACTTTTCTTTACACGGGATCTGAAGATGAAAACGACATTACATTAGAAACATAATTAAAATCCTATTGAAACACAAGAAAAGCAGAGGACTAGGGGTCACTGGTGAAGCTACAGCTCATCAAAGGTAATATACAGTTTATAGGTACCTTTGTGTAACCGCACAGAGATGATAGAGATAATAGCACAACGGCGACTGTTCATAGGCCGTAGAAGAAGAGAGGAATAAGAAGACAAAGAGAATTTCATTCTATCTCTACGGCTAACAAGAAAAAACAACGATATAGAGATATCAGAAGAAATTCAGGTCAGTGTACAGGGAATCAGAATAATGTAATTATAAAGATACAACAACATCTGATTAATAATGCCAATGCCCTAATATATAAAATTCATGATTAGATGCAATGACAAAATAGGCATTCCCATGAATAAACATACACATGATCATCCTTCACAGTACCATTGATATTCCATCACAGCTTGGGTAGTCATCCAACACAGTACCAGTGATCTTCCATCACAGCATGGGTAGTCATCCAACACAGTACCAGTGATCCTCATCACAGCATGGATAATCATCCAATACTGTAACTGTAGTCTGATACACAACACCAGCAATTATCAGACAACAAGATGGAACAAATGGCCATTCATTCAGTAGCATGTCCTTTGCAGAACCTAGCTTTCATACCAACCTTCCGGAAAACCTCTAGATCATAAGCAAGATTTCCCGCTTCAGATACATCCATCTGGAGATCATCAGCCACATCCTGCACCCATCTTCTCTTTAGCCTTCCTCTTCCTCTCTTCCCAGGCATATATCCCTCCATTATTGTTCTCAGGCACAGACATAGCTATTATATTCCTATTTAAACTATGAAGGTTCGTTCAAAACTCACCCCACAGCAGATAATCGTCAATCCACAATCAAGATCCTCTTGGATCTTTTGGATCTTCACAAGGCCTGTCTACCCTCTCAACTGCGGTCTGGAAAAACAGTGGCTACGCTCGGCCGTGCCTGGGGCATGTTCGCCCATCTACTTGGTAGTGGCTCAGAAGTTTAAGTTCAAACCCTCTGCTTAAAATTAGACATCAGCATCTCTTCGGCCTAAGTTGTTCCCAAGGCCAAAGAGGCGGGAACATGGCTTTACTGAGCTGTTATAGGCACGCTAACACAACATCCCAGCATCCTATATATTTTTTACCAGGGTATCAAGGGATATGCTACTCCATACTCTTGTAGAGTCGCGGCAGGCGGCTTCATTTGGTAATAGAATATATCTCATAATAAGGTTCGCGAAATTTATAAATAGGGCCACCTAAATAAACAACCTAGTGCAGCCAGGAGGTCTCCGCGCGTGTGAAGATCTCCTATTATTCTAAACATAATATTTACATTTAAAATGTATCACAACGTCTCGTGTTTCATAGTTATATCAAGCAAGTTCGAGTACCGACGGCGGGCCGGATGAAATGACATCGCGAGCCGGATCCGGTCCGCGGGCCGTAGTTTGGTAACCCCTGGTGTAATGGTTCGATAGTTTTGCTGACAATGGCAAGGGCGCTTTCGTAGAGGACCTGGACACGAGAGAGCTGACCGACTAGGTAAGGAAGGAGCAATAGAATGCTGATGTACCTGTTATAAACCTTCACAAGCAAAGAATGGTCACATCAGTCAGAAAGCTGCCAACACCAGCTCACCTTATGGACAGACCAAAACAAATCATTATGCTGCGCCTAAGAACAGGACACTATAGATTATGCAACCACATGTATACAAAATTCAAAATTGGCATATTAACCATGCGCGTATGGGGATTGGCGCCACAGGCAGCAGATGACATACTCCAAGACTGCCCAAAATACAACATATCTAGGCAAACCTTCTGGCCTAGAGAGACGACAGTGTAAGATAAACTCTATGGACCACTGAGTAAACTAAAACAGACAGTTAAATTCATACTAAAGAAAGTTAGTTGCATATCCTTTACAGGTTGCAGTCAACACCAGCATTGTTTGCTGTTGTGATCTCTTGGCAAGTTTACATTCAGTAGTTTTCCATTGCTTTCTATTCGACCGCCACCCATACCATTTCGTAAAAAAACCAACGCAATGCGGTCTGCTGCCAAATCGCGCGTAGCTGTATTTCGAACGCGGGTATGCGGGATCACGAACAGTGTCAGTAACACCTTGGCCACGGAGCCGACTAAATTCATACTAGAGACAACAATTCAGTTATAATCAAACTTCAAGCGAACGAAAGAAGACATGGTTTCGATGTCGCATCTCATCGTTCACAACGGAAGGAAGAGATTGGCCGCCTATTCCTCCGTGCACTTAACACTTCACATACCCACAACAGTTTCCTACTACGGAACTCTTTTCACTTGTGCCTGAGACACCAGTGCACTAACCACTGTGTAGGACATGACACCGGAAATGTTTGTTTGAGGCTTCCGGCCTTACTGCAAGGTTAAGTTTATCTCAGTGAACTTTCACCTCCGTCCAAATCTCCAAATAATCTGACGATGTGGCGCGAATGCATACATACACATGATCGTCACTATCAATGCGTTCTGCTGCCTGTTTGAGCAATCTTAGATGTGCAATCTTTGCGCGCGTTATAGATTGTTTTTCTTTCTGTCATTCAGTTGTTTATTTTTCCTCCCATCTGTCTTTCTTCCTAATGCGTTGTCTCTTATTTCTTGGCTCAGTCTTTTTTTCTTTCACTCCATCCATCTATCCGTCCATCCACCAATCTATCTATCTATCTATCTATCTATCTATCTATCTATCTATCTATCTATCTATCTCATGCTAGACACAGTAAACGTTTAAATATATTACACATTCCGAAGCCTAGGATTGACTTATACAAAACAAGCTTAACGTACTCTGCAGCTAAGCTGTGGAACAATCTTCCACAAGAAATCAAAGACATCACCAATCCCTTTTCATATAATCGCAAATTATTCGAACACTATCTCAATATGGATTACCTTCCCCCTTAATAATAGAGATAATAATAATAATAATAACAAAACCCTAGTATAACAGCCAGTCTCCTTTTGGTAGGCCAGTATATTCCACATGGCTAACAACAAGTGTCAGACCATTATCTAATATTACTGAGTCGTGTAGTTTTGATGTTCGCATTTTGCCCATGCCTTTATAATGCATATCCTTTATATTGTTGTTGTTCTCTGTTAGCCTTGAATGATGTGTGAATGAAATAATGTATGAAAGAGAGTGATAGAAGGGCAGAATGTTAGACGGGCCTGCGTGCCCAATTCTTAACCCTTTGAAAATAAAGTTTGTTCGTTCGTTCGTTCGTTTTATCTATCTATCTATCTATGTATCTATCTATCTATCTATCTATCTATCTATCTATCTATCTATCTATCTATCTATCTATCTATCTATCTATCTATCTATCTATCTGTCTGTCTGTCTGTCTGTCTATCTATCTATCTATGTATCTATCTATCTATCTATCTATCTATCTATCTATCTATCTATCTGTCTGTCTGTCTATCTATCTATCTATCTATCTATCTATCTATCTATCTATCTATCTATCTATCTATCTGTCTGTCTGTCTGTCTGTCTGTCTATTTATTCATCTGTCTGTCTGTCTGTCTGTCTGTCTGTCTGTCTGTCTGTCTGTCTGTCTCTCTCTCTGTCTGTCTGTCTGTCTGTCTGTCTGTCTGTCTCTCTGTCTGTCTATTTGACTGTCTGTCTGTTTGTCTCTCTATAGCTGTCTTGCTAGCATACCTATCTGACTGTCTTGTCTTTATTTTGTTCTATTCTTTTGTCTTCGTTTATCTATTTCCTTCTTTCTTGTTTCTTTCTCTCTCTCTCCCTCCCTCCCTCCCTCCCTCTCTCTCTCTCTCTGTCTCTCTCTTTCTCTCTCTCTCTCCCTCTCTCTCTCTCCAGTTTGAAGTCAACCGGATGCTAATATGGAACAGATCGCTTTGCGTTGTTTTTCACACGTGTATAAGCGTCGGCCTTTCAGAAATCAATAAAACACTATTGAATGAAAAATTTTATAGAAAATCACAAACAGCCAATGCATGTTTGTGTTGACTGCGACGTCCAGTAAAGGTGATGCAACAAGCTTAGATGGTTGAGAACTCTGCTATGGACAAACGTAAATGGAAAAATGTAAATGTAACCGTGGAAATGTAAAAATATAAATGTAAAAATGTAAATGTAAAAATGTAAACTTAAAACTGTAAACGTAAAAATGTAAATGAAAGAATATAAATGTAAAACTGTAAATGTAAAAATATAAATGCAAAAATGTACATGTACATGTAAAAATATAAATGTACAAATGTAAATGTAAAAATGTAAGGGACTCTTTTACACACCTAAAACGCATTGGAAATGTGGTGCTATACTCGAATATTTACCGGCCATCGACAGGTCAGTATGCCGCCGGTCACATTTACTGTCCGCGACATAGCCTGGTTGCCCATTGTAGGCAAATGTGCATGTCGTAGTGTATTTATTACTGCTGGAGTTACTAATATGGAATATGTGTGGATACACAAGATGGTTAAGTGTAGCTGTGCGACTAGTGCAAATAAAAAATAAGTAATTATATATATATATATATATATATATATAAACTGTCATTTACTGCCAATATAGTACCTTGCGGTGTATGGCAGAGGGGTCTTTGAGCTTGAGGAATAAAGGCCGCCTGGATAGTGCAGTCGCCGCGAACTGTGCAGGTTAGGATTTTCTTTTTTCCCCCGACAGAAAAAAATCCCTATATATATATATGAATAATGAATATGAATTCTATAATGAATAGAATGCTTCATGTAGTTGTATCGGTGTGTGTTTGTTGTGTGTGTGATGCCGAAGGCTTTGGTGACAACATCAACCGTGTTACCTGTGATGGTGCTCTACTACAGCTGACCGACTCTACTGCTCGTGTTTTTCTGATTTACTCAGTGTCTATAACACATCTGACTGGAGGCCAGCACGGCCAAATGGGTAAGAGCACCCTTTCTTAAACATCCAGTGCGCTGATGCCGTGGTGGCTTATTCAACCCCTACACAGGTCAGATGATCTAAACATCTGACTTTTGGTCCTTGATTTGGGGACGTAAATTGCAAGAACCTCAGAAGTGGTCGTGGATTCGCCCGAAGGAGGGGACACTAGTAATAGGGAAAAAATCCACACGCAAAGATCAGCCCAGTGCACTAGAAGTGCATGTGCATTGACTACGCTTGAATTCAAAGCGAGCGAATGCGCCCCCCCCCCCCCTTCCCCCCCCCCCCCCCCAAAAAAAAAAAAAGAAAAAATGACTTAGAAGCGTGACGACCAGAACTAAGAGAAACACAGAAGACTTGGCTTTCGTAACGAACCATTCAAAGAAAGCCTTCTTCGGACCGCAACGGCGTGGGCGACGAAATTGCCAAATCGGGGCAGAAAACCTTGGTCTTGGGTAGCTGAAGCTTGGGAATATATGTTTCAATCTTCAAGCGTGTGTGTGCGACGACATGGCGTGCATAACACGTATTAACTGAAATCAAATCAAAGAGTGTGAGTAGAACCCATTGACTGATATCAAACCGATAACTACAGCAGTGATCATCGCGACTCGTTTATGTTATTTCTTAAATGTGGGGGGGGGGGGGGGGGAAACGTGTTGGAGTAGCGTTGTGTGTAGATTTTAACTCATTCGGTCTACCTGTAAATGATATATTGTAATACGTACACACTAAGACATCATTTGATCAACATAACAGCCTCGTAACAATTAGAAAACCATTTCGTAGGATACTAGTGATAACACATCTTGTGTGCCCTTTGAATAACGTAAACGCTTCAGCAACAATTAGAAAACCAGTTCATAAAATACTAGTGACAACAAATGTTCATGTCCTTTGATCAGCGTAACAGCTTCAGCAACAAACAGAAAACCAGTCCATAATATACTAGTGATAACACATGGTGCAGGACGTTGCGATCAACCCCAACACCAGGTAGATCAATTCGTGTCATCTTGTTCCTCTTGTACCTTGCGGTGTTAAGGTTGACTTTCTAGGCAATTAAAGTATACGTTCAGTAGATTGCCATTGTTGTCTGAACAAAAAATCAAGTTTAAAGTATAACTGACCGGAGAAGGGGGTTGAACCCCATACCTCGCCGTCAGTGGAAAGCCAGTCCATAATTATTAACTCTCGCGGCCCTAAGACGACGTTGCCGAATTAAAATTGATAAGAGTGCTCGCTTTTGAACTTTGTGTGCGCTGATAGCGAGGTAATAGTTTCAATTCAAACAGCGGCATGAAGTTGGTCTGAAACGTTGACTTCTCGTTCAGAAGTTAGTTAGTCGACAGATCATCCTCACTGCACATCGAACCATTCAGTCCTCAAGTGCTTAAATTCCCCCCCCCCCCCCCTCAGCAAATCCCGCAGCGTGTAGCGGCTCACGACACCAGTTCTGTGTTGGTTTATTACTCTTTTTTGGCTTCCTGCGTAGTGTTCTTGTTTGGCCACCCCTCTTTTGTTCTCGCAGTCTAACCTTGGTTGTAGATTCACAGTCGTCACTTGGTTCTTGTAATAGACTTACTTCTCGTAGAGCATTCAGAATGTCTGCCTGATACATGGCTCGTCCGCATTTCACAGCAGCCCTACCTGCAAGCCTGTCAGCCTGCTCATTCCCTTGTACACCCGCATACCCTGGCACGAAAATGAAACCAATCTTTGCGAGCCGAGACCGCTCCAGAGACAGAACCACTTTCTTCGGACCCACCCTATCTCTATCTTCCTGAGCATACTCATTGAATCACTAAGGACACATGCCAGAGTGAATGTATGTGTCTTGAGCCATGATATTGCTTTACTTACTGCCATGACTTCCATAGCCAGACTACCTGTGGTCAAAGCAAAAGCACCAGACTCTTCCTTCACAATTCTCCCTCCGGTCTGAGCCGTAAATGCCCATGAACTACTCACTCGTTGAACGACCGACCCATCCGTGTAAATGACCGCATCACCCTCTAAAGAATTCTCGAAGATCAGAGCCTGTACTTCCGCCTCCACGGCAGAAAGAAACGGCAAACTACTGAACGTAAAATTGCCTCGCAGAACAACCCGGATTCATCGCAACGTCATGCTAAGGACGTGCAATATACTAGTAACAGTTTGTGAGAAATTGAGGGGAAACAAATCAGAATGTTAAAAACTTGCCTGGCTATAGTTGGGGCTGGTGGTTCGTTCGCAAGACCAATCCCCCACTTTCCAAGCAATAACGTGGTAGTGCGACAACACGTTGCGTACGCGAGACCCCAGACTCACATCGTACACGTTGGGCGCAATGGATGTCTTGTTTGTGTAGAACACACAACACACTGCTAATGATCCATGAATGCAGAACCGCGAATGTAGTGTGTTATAATCAATAACATGCATTGTGAGCATCAAACGCGACATCTGCCAGCTGTGCATGTATTTAACTCGTGTATTAGTAAAATAGTTTCCTGGAAACTATGGCTAATGTAAATGTCTTGCCCAGATGTTGTCGTTGCCAATAGTGTAGTGCACGTTTGTCATCAGATGACATTGTTATGGTCTGCAATTTATTTTATTTATTGCAAGTCTTCTTCGTGCTCTCTCTCTCTCTCTCTCTCTCTCTCTCTCTCTCTCTTTCTCTCTCAGTCTCTCTCTTATCTCTCTCCCTATCTCTCTTTCTCTATCTCTCAATCTCTCTCTTTTCACTCTTATACTCTCTCTCTCTCTCTCTCTCTTTCATTCGCACACACATGTTCTCTCTTTATCTTTCTCATATTTCTCTATCTATCTATCTATCTATCTATCTATCTATCTATCTATCTATCTATCTATCTATCTATCTATCTATCTATCTATCTATCTATCTATCTATCTATCTATCTCACTCTCTCACTCTCTTACTCACGCACACACATTCTGTTCTCTCTCTCACACTTTCCCTCTTTTCTCGCTTTATCACACACACACATACTCTCTCTACCCCTCTCTCTTTTCTTCCACTCATTTTTTTTTCTTTTTCGCTCTCTCTCTCTCTCTCTCTCTCTCTCTCTCTCTCTCTCTCTCTCTCTCTCTCTCTCTGCCTCTGTCTCTGTCTCTCTCTCTCTTCTCTCACGCTTTCTCTTATCTTTCCCTTTCTCACTCTTTCTTTCTCCCCATGTCTTTTTTTAATTTTTACTCTCTCTCTTTCCATCTCTATTTTTTCTTTCTCCCACACTCTAATTTCCCTTTTTCTCTCTCTCTCTTTCTCTTTCCCTTGTCTCTTCTCTCCCATCTCTGTCTGTCTGTCTGTCGTCTCTGTCTGTCTCTGTCTCTCTCTCTGTCTCTGTCTCTGTCTCTCTCTCTCTCTCTCTCTCTCTCTCTCTCTCTCTCTCTCTCTCTCTCTCTCTCTCTCTCTCTCCGTCTCTGTACGTTTCATATATTAAAAATCCTCCAGGGGTTGAAAATTGAAAAGAATAATATAATAGGTCGCTGCCGAACTCAATTGCGAAACTAGAACATTTGCTTGCAAACTGAACATGTCGCGCACTGTGCAGGGCACGTCCTTGTGCGATTTATGGGAGGAAATTGAATCACTTATGGACAGAGTCGTGTGCAATACAACTGACCCTTAGCCAATACCAAACCAGACTGCACTAGATGAGTGATGTGTTCCATAACTGACCGGTAAGTAGCCTTCTACTTCTAGTCTTCTGCTCTGTATCCATCATTGGAGCGCAGACTCCACTAACTCACGCCTGAAGCATAGACTCTCAACCAACTCGCTTCTGGACGTCATGTCTTCAGCTATTTCCTGAAGATCCACCACTATCCTCCTCGTATTATTCACCTCCGTTTCCAATTATCTTCTCCACGTGTTTTATGGCTCCCTCTGTTTCTTTTACCCTGTCGGTTTCAGAGACAGGATTTTCTAGTTATATTATCATCATGTTTTCTCAATCCAGCTTCTGTTCATTGTGATCTGACAATTCCCTATATTCTGTCTAGTTCTCTCTCCAAGCTCCACATTAGTAGACCGCCGCCTTACCTTCCGGAAACATTCTGGTACCGAAATCAGATGGCCTCAAAGAATCACACCTGTACGTTTGAATTTCAAAACCTGCAAGTGTGCGGACCATATACCTTTTTTTTTTCTTCTGTTACTGTTCACGCTTAATCAAAGACGTGATGATGGGAAAGGTGGAGGGGAAATATGCCCAAGGAAAACAACGCTACTCGTTGGTGAGCAGTATATACATGGATTGGAAGAAGCCTGTATGAATGTAACAGGGAAATAAAGGGTGTTGGAAACTCATGGCAGCCGACCTTCAAAGCGAAAATAGGTCTTGATGAAGAAGAAATTAGTTATGGTGGTGATGTTGATGATGATGATGATAGTGATGGTCATAATGATGATGATAATACTTATAGTGATGATAGTGATGGTTACTATGAATATGATGATAGTGGTGATGATGATAATAATTATAAAGTTGGTGGTGATGATAATGATACTGATGTTAATGGTGGTGATGATGATAGTGATGGTGGTGATAATTATGGCGATAGTGGTGATGATGACAGTGATGTGATAATGATGATGATGGTACCTATGCTGATGATGGTGTTGATGATAATAACTATGATGTGTTAATGGGGATAATGACAATGATGTTGATGATGGTGATCATGGTGATGATGGGTTTTGTGATGTTGATGTTGATGATGATGATGATGATGATGATGATGATGATGATGATGATGATGATGATGATGATGATGATGATGATGATGATGATGATGATGATGATGATGATGATGATGATGATGATGATCTAATCATTATACTTACGACTGCAGGATCTGCAACTCAAAATTGCACCACCGGCTTTGAGCAAAGCTGTGGCTGACCACCACGAGTATGCGCTTGCTGGCATTCATGGAATCTACGATGTTGTCAATGATGAAACCGCCGGCTATAAAATCACGCTGGTGAATGCACGCCTTTAATCCCCATTTGGTCTGGAAGAGACAGAATCAAATTTACATGTTAATTAATAAATAGCGAAACTCGAGTCTAGTGCTTCCACATTGACGTGGATAGGCCTAAGGTTCATACCAGAATACGATCAGCGTTGCCAGTAGTGGGTTGTGCTCAATATTTAAATCTCAAATCCAGAAACAACCAAATAAATCAATTTCATTATTGCTCACTCGACTTTAGGCGGCATGGTGTGCCCTGCCAGTGAGAAGACCTGATCGTTCGGGTCCACATCGATTGACGGACGTCAGTCACGGCGATCGGGCAAATCTTGAGGTACAGCCTACGATGGGTGACGTTGTAATATTCTGTTGTGATAATTTGGTCGTGTCCAGCGTGTGCCACGTGGTCTAGTGTTTGCACACCTGCTTCACACGCCAGTGATCCGGGGTTTGTTTCCGGGTCCGATCAAGGATGTGCACTACTGACGAGCTCAATCAAACGAGAGTGAAACTCGAGTCTAGTGCTTCCACATTGACGTGGATAGGCCTTAGGTTCATACCAGAATACGATCAGCGTTGCCAGTAGTGGGTTGTGCTCAATATTTAAATTGATTAATTGATTGATTGAAGAATCATAACGTTCCGGTCAAACAAAGAGATGACGTCTTTAGTCCCCCGTATGGTCTGGAAGTGACATAATCAAAATTATATGTTGATTGATTGATTGATTGATTGATTGATTGATTGATTGAAGAAACGACGTCATAGCATTCCGGTTAAACAAAGAGATGACGTCTTTAGTCTCCCATACGGTCTGGAAGAGATAGAATTAAAATTATATTTTGACTGATTGATTGATTGATTGATTGATTGATTGGTTGGTTGATTGATTGATGAATCGACATCATAGCGTTACGGCCAAACAAGGTGCTGACGTCTTTAGTCCCCCATAGGGTCTGGAAGAGACAGAACCAACATTCTTCGTTAACTGATTTGATTGATTGACTGGTTTATTGGATTGATTAATTTATTAAAGAAACGATATCCTCGCTTTCCAGGAAACAAAGGAAGTTAAGTTCAGAACTGGCACCACATCACTCGGGACATTCCCATACGTGCCCCGTAATCATCTACAACAGCCAGCGAAGAGTCCCAATACTAATGATACCAGTAGCAGTTTGATTGTGTCCATGTGACCTTTCCTCTGAGTTTTTGAGTGTGGGCCAGATCCTCTGGTCACTGCCTGAAGCACCGTTCTCTTCAAACCGTCATGATATACCCGTTCTTCTGTACAATTTACACGATTCCAAAGGGCCTCGACCACATCTGCCTTATCATACACCAGTACCTCACCAAGTGGAGCAGACCCAGCCAATCAGTCCGTCTGCTCGTTCCCCACCACACCAGCATGTCCTGGGGGAAATACAACAGATGCACTATGTTTTTGATTCTTGAATTGAAGCCTACCACTCTGCCCAAAGAATGCCCGCCTTCACCTTTCTCTCATCATAGTTTGAGTCCGTCACAAACAAACAAGTTCCCGATTTGATGTGGTTGAGTCAGAACAAACATGCTTTGTTAACTGTTTCATTGATTGATTTGTTGATTGCTTGACTGACTGATTTGAAACAATCGACATCGTAGAATTCCAGGCAAATGCCGGAGTGCACGTCATTAATCCAGTTTGGTCCAACAAAGTCAGAAACAAACTTACATGTTAATTGACTAGTTGATTGATGTATTGATAGATGATTGATGTATGATGTATCGATTGATATTTGATTCGTTGACTGAAGAATCAACACCATAGTATTTTGGACAGCATCTGTGCTATAAATCCTACAAGAAAAATAAGTCAATAGAAAGTGCACAATATCAATGCTAACTAGCACAAGCTCAACGGGATTTTCCATGGACAGTAATTCTCTTTAGTAGATTGACAAGTCAACGAACAAGTTAACAAAATGTAAGTAACGGACCCTTTTTAACGCCCTGATGCTATTTGGATATATGGTGTTAACCCGATATGTGAATTAACCAGTCGGCACTCTTGTGTGATGTGGTCGCCCGAGAGCGAGGATACATTTAAAATAAATCTTCTCCTCGATAAGGATTCGAACATATATCCACCAGGACTGCAGTAAATGAACTAGTCACTGTACTACTTCGGCTCATACGAAAATAATCAAGATGACAACGGACGTAACAGTAAAAGATGTTCACGTAAATAATAAGTGAAATCATAAATAGTAAGCAATATATATATATATATATATATATATATATATATATATATATATATATATATATATATATATATATATATATATATATATATATATATATATATATATAACAAAGTAGGAAGAGCTTGGAAGCAACAGAGATGTGGTTCCTCAAGCGAATGTTACGAATTCCTTGCACTGCCAGAGTAATTAACAACGATTGTCTGAAAGAGGCTAATGAAATTAGAACAGTATATACAACAATAAGAAAGAGACAAACAGCTTTCTATGGTCATGTGATGAGAAGAGAGGCATTGGAGAGCATCGTGAAGGCTGGATAGATCAAGGGGAAGAGAGACAGAAGCAGACCAAGAGAAATTATGCGGGTTGGACTGAGACGGTGGCATGGAGGAATATCATCGGCAGAGTTGATCCAGAACACCAAAAACCACGATCTATGGAGAGACATGAACGCCTACGCCAGCTGGCAAGGCACCTGATAATAATATATCCTGCTGTCCCCCATTGGAGCATAGGCCCTCAACCAAGAAACTGCAAGCCGTCCAATGTGTTGTTGTCTCATGCAGCACCGCCTATGTCCTCCTTCTATTATCCATTTGTCTCTGTTTCTCAACTCCTTGTGTTTTTAGGTCTCTCTCTCTTTGTATGTCGGTGGGTACCAGACAAAGGGCGTTTTGATTACACACACAAGTATAAATAAACATACATCCTACCTCAAGCACAGGAAGCAACATCTCAACCACCCAATCCCGATCATCATTACAGTAAACTACGAAGAGGTCGTACTGGAAACAGCCAGGCAAGTCTGAGGCGCCGCGGCGAGATGCCCGCCTCTCGTACATCATTAACCGAATGTTCCATCTGTATCGGTATAGCAACGCAAACACAACAAACACCACAATCAGAATCGACAGGCAAACAGTAAACAGAATGTAGCTTTGCCGACTCAAAAGGCACGCCTGTTTACTCAAGACGTAGCTTTGTACAGACGTGTTAAGAAAGTTTGAGCATTGATAATTGTTGAAATACATGAATTGTTTGAATTTGTCCTCCTTAAGCCAAGATCGGAACCAGAGCAAGTCACAATCGCAGAAGTACGGGTTCTGGCTTAGGTTTATCTCTTCTAGTCGAAGTTGCGTTTCAGATGAAAATGCATTTGGTTTCACATTGGTGATTTGGTTCTCGTTCATGAACAGGTTTCGTAGAGACAACATGTCGTCGAAAGCTCCCTCTGGGATTTCTTTAATGGCGTTGACATAGATAAAGAGCTTTTCCAGTCTCTGCAACCTTGAAAATGCTGTCACCGGTATAAATTGCATGTCGGTGGATGACAGGTAGATAAACTTCAGAGCCGGTGTGTTATTTAGCAGTTCTTCAAACATATCTTCGGTCATATCATTGAGGTTATTGTGATCAATGTCGAGAACGCGCAGATGAGCACAGCCTTGGAATAATTTGTTGCTGACGTCTTGGCTGGCAAATTGTACTTTATTTCTGGACATGTAGAGACTTGTCATAACAGATACGTTGAAAGCTGATGGTCCAATTTTAGTGATTCCAGAATTCATTCTGTCTAAATGCAGCGCTTTCAGAGAGCGCAGGGAAGTAAATGCGCCTTCAGGAATTTCTGTGATGTTATTTGTCTGGAGATTTAAAGTGACGACTTTTGACAGGCAAAACTTGTCTCTTGGGGGTAAAGATAGAATATAGTTATGTCCCAAGGTGAGCTGTGTCAAACGTGGGAACAATGGCATGTATTCCTCACCAACTTTCTTCCCTGGCAATGTTGCTGTTTCATTTAAATGCCCCATTTTCTCTGAATGTGCACATGCGTATTTCACATCATGGCCAAAGTCTGTTATGCTGCCTGCACTGCTGCAAGTATCTGGGAAGACTGTGATAGTGTTGTTATCTAAATATAATCCTTTGAGGTTACACAAGGGAGCGGAGACAACGTTCTGAATGCTGGAGAAGGTGACACTTAAGTACTCAAGTTTATCAAACTTCGCGAACACTCCTAAGTCAAGGGTTGGCATATAGTTCAAATCCATGTAGATTTGGGACGTATGTATGTTTGAATGCTTCTGAAAGTAATCACTCGGCACCTGTCCCAGGTCTAGTCCGACAATGTCGAGCCTCAAACTGGGAGGGTAATCAAAGACCGAGTGCAGATTTGGGTAATTCAGGACGTTGTCGTTTAGAATGAGGTACTTGAGATTGGTGAAGCGACCAAACGTCTCTTTGGAAATGGTTAGCAGTTTGTTGGAGCTTAAATCTATGGCAACAAACTGAGAAACATTCGCGAAGAAGCTGTCGTCCAAACCCCTGATGTTATTATAAGCCAAACTGAGACATTTAATATTGGACGGAAAGCTGGGAGCGTAAGCGATATTCGGGCGATGCTGTCTCCCAGAGCAGTCGGCCAGACCTCCTCTGCAGTAGCATTTTGAGGACCCCAGATGGTAGCATAAGCGTGTCGGGCTACCCTTGCTGATGTCACACAGTCTTTGTATCACGGATTTAGACTTCTCCTGAATCTTTCGAAGGATGTCTCTTGCAATCCGTTTGTGTTTTACACTGCTTTTGTTCTCATAATCCGGCTTTGCAAACCCACCTTTGCGCTGTTTATTTCTGGATATCTTGTCGTCAGGTACATGTTCCTTGTTTTCCGACTGTATGTTTATATATGGTAAGGCATATACCGACTTTTGAAAACTGGTCCTTGAAGGGATACGAATCTCCCGCTGTAGGTTAAGCTGATTTGCCCTAACATGATATTTAGAGAAATTCGTTTCCGTTGTATTTCCTACTGGCATATCTGTTGTGCCCAGAATCTGGTTCTGTCCCCCAGTATTGACCTCTCGTGACGTTGCCTGCCTACTGTCCACCTTCTTGTAAAACCCAGACGATGCATTTGTCAAAACTGAAGCGCCAAACACAGACATTGAAACTGTATTTTTAATCCGAGACAACGGATTCCGTACACCGCCATGACTTCCATCAGTCAGTATTGATATTCTCGGGAAAGTGAACATCACACAGAAAGCTATCACACTGCAGCGAATCATTATCCTCACAGATTCATACTCCCATGGAAAATAAATAAGTCGTCTTTAAATTCAGTGCATATGCATTAATGAAGGCCACTCAATGCAAACCATATGACTATTCAACCCCGAGCTGGATTTTAAATGGCGGGGGATAAGCTCGCTTCGCCTGGGAATTCCCGAAACGTCACTGTTGGCAAATGTTGAATAATCGGGTCGTGGTACTCTCTGAAGGCCGGGTCACAGGGACAACCCTGAGCTTGAAACTTGGTAAGCAAGTTAACTTGCGCCGTTAATTTCAGCTAGCAAATATAGGCATCAAACTAGACGGGTAAACAGGGTAGTTTACCCCAGCCTACCACATAACAGCGACAATGAAATGGCTGTGGTAAAGGATTAAAGTTCTTTTAATTGCGTTAATAAACAGAATAATCACACCAACCCTATGCTACCAATCTCAAACTTGGACTTTATCCAAATCACACTCTCGCAAAACCAATACGTGCGAGATGAGATGCCTGAGGAGAGCTGCCAGCTTAATAATCCGAGACCGAGTGAGACACGCTGTTATCACATAGAGAGTGGGATCAACACCTTGTGCCACATTTATTCAAAGACAGAAGATCAAGTGGTTTGGCCATCTCGTTAGAATGCAACACCAACAACTACCATCACTGGCCTTACATCAACGATCATTCTGCGACGAGACCAAGAGGACGTCCAAGAAGAAAATGGATTGACGACATCAAAGACATTGTACAATCACACGGAGTGATACTATCAAGTGCCGCCCACCGGGCGCTGGAGCGCAAATTATTACTCCTCACGACGCTTGACAGCAGAAGTGGAAGATGATGATGATGATGATGATGATGATGATGATGATGATGATGATGATGATGATGATGATGATGATGATGATGATGATGATGATGATGATGATGATGATGATGACGATGATGATGATGATGATGATGATCTCCTTAAGAAAATGCAAAGAATATCATGGACAGACAGAAAAACCATTGAGCAGGTCGTACACGAAGCAGATGAAAACCGTGAACTGATGAGAGAATTAGACGCAGACAGTCGAGATGTTTTGGACACGTTATGAGAAGAAATAAACTAGAGAACTTAGTGACAACTGGTAAGATTGAGGGGAAAAGAACACGGGGAAGGCAGAGAAGTAAATATCTTTATGGCTTGGTCACATGGCATGGTCGAGACAAGAACAGTAAGCTGATCCACGACTCTGGTGATCGTGTGAGATGGCGAAACATGACCGCCCACATTTATCGGAATAACACATTATGATGATCTCATGTGTTCCAGTCTCCAAGAACACATGAGATCATCATTATGTGTCAAGATCGAAGGGAAGAGACCAAGGGGAAGACCCAGAAGTAAATACCAGGATGACTTGGCAACATGGCATGGTTGAGACAGGAACACTGAGCTGATCCACGACTCTGGTGATCGAGTGAGATGGCAGAAGATGACCGCCCACGCTTATCGGCATGGGACATGGTGGATGGATGGAAGACATCAAAAGGGCGGGGGGATTAAGACCACAGATTGGCAGACTCAAACTGGCTTCAAGACACACAAAACACTGTCGTGTCCCTTTCTTGAATTGTGTGTAAGAGTGTGGGTGTGTGTGTGTGTGTGTGTGTGTGTGTGTGTGTGTGTGTGTGTGTGTAATATATACATATATATATTGAAACTAGAACAGTATATGCAACAATAAGGAAGAGACAAACAGCTTTCTTTGGTCATGTGATGCGAAGAGAGGCATTCGAGAACATCGTAACAACTGGAAAGATCGAGGGGAAGAGACGCAGAGGTAGACCACGAGAAATGATGCCGGATGAAATGAGACTGTGGCATGGAGGCATATCATCAGCGGAGCTGATCCAGAAAACCAAAGACCGAGATCTGTGGAAAGTCATGAACGCTCACGCCAGTCGGCATGGCACTTGATGATGATGATGATGATGATGATGATGATGATGATGATGATGATGATGATGATGATGATGATGATGATGATGATGATGATGATGATGATGATGATGATGATGATGATGATGATGATGATGATAGTTTGTTACATTGTGTTTCAAAAAGGCTTAATAACTACAACCCATGGCAGTGGCGAATGTGACTGATAAGGCTAATTCGCGCTGTAAATGTTCTGTTATAGAGTAAACGGTTAGAACGAAGTATTTACGCTGAATCCCGATGGCATTTTCAAAAGGGTTTTATTTACCGAAATAAGTCCACAAGTATAAAATAAGTTACATGATGATTCCAGAATATAAACGATGTTGACATGTTCAGATCCAGGCGGTAACTAACTACCCTAAGCACTGCGTCACGGCTTGAGCGTCCTTCCCTACGTCTTCCTAGGATGCTCAACCGTGCCCAGTCTTTGCACATCTATCTCTCTTGAACTATTAACAGAGACGATGCTCTGTTACAGACCTCTCTTTCTTTAAAAAGACTTTTCCTCAAAAGTCTTAATACCTAACCTACTTATTCTAATTATTCTTTCCCTCACTAAAACTTTAACCCCAATATTATTTCTCCAACTCATCTTAAACTAACTAATGAACTTTACCTCTACATCCTTCGAATCTAATTCTCCACTTGTCTCTTATAATTCTCTCTTGTCTCTTATAACACTCTCTTATCTCTTATAATACTCTCTTATCTCTTATAATACTCTCTTATCTCTTATAATACTCTCTTATCTCTTATTATACTCTCTTATCTCTTATAATACTCTCTTATAATATTCTCTTATAATACTCTCTTATAATACTCTCTTATCTCATATAATACTCTCTTATAGCTACCCGCTATGTCATGAAGTGATACTTATACTTCTTCTTCGTTTCTGAATCTACAAGGTTTCAAAAAAAAAACATAGTTCATAAAGATATTTCAATTCATATATACAATTGTTCAAAAAATTGTTGGTATATACTTTGCGTTATGTAACTTCTCATTCCCTCTCAACATCAACAACACAACACAGGTGTCGGATATGGGTTTGATTGATGGCTCAACCCCACAGAGATAAATGATGAAAAATCATTTTTCCCAATGTGATCCTGCCCGTTTAATTAATTTAGTTGTACTGACTCAATTGTTGAGACCAGAAATAGAGTTTTAGAGAACCAAGGAATACCTTTAGGAAATACTGAAAAAGTTGTACTCCCTTTTATACCCAATTTATTCCCTAAGTGGTTCCTTGCCTCTCCTCTACCAACTAATTAATTCTATCTAGGGTAATTTAAAACAATTTGACTATGACAAGTAAAATACAATCAATACATGACATGACCTTAGTTTTATTAATTTAATAAACATAAATATGGATTTTGTAAATTGCATTCAAAATTACAATTTCCTGTCATAGAAATAAGGACATATACATATACATTAAATATTACAGACTTGATGTGCCCATGATAAGGTAGATATTAACAGTTCGATTTTTTTTTCGGTGGCCTGTAAAGCTAATCTTTTACTGGTCTGGATGATCTGAAAAAAAGAACTGTCTCCAATCAGGATTCTCCACTTCCAGCTTTGGGAATCACTCTGGCTATCATCAATTGTAGTATTATTGTTCCTGGGCGTAGTAGAACATAAGTTGGCTCTTTTCCTTTGTCTTGGCCGGTACTTATTTAAATAAAGATTACCTCTCCTATGAGACAAATGGAATTGTTGCAGGTAGATAAGGTTCGACGCTACTCTATCAAGGGCATCACTCAACCATGTGCTCACTCAACAGGTGCTGCATTTTTTTTTCTTACCAGTGGGCCATAAACCTTATGTCCTTACCACTTGTACTAAGAATTCTGAAGTTCCTTAAGTCACTCTAATTCATTGTAGATTCAGTTTCATGCTTAAGAAATAAAATGTATAACATGTGTCTAATGTTTTATACATTAACTAAGTTGCTTAGCTGGGAGAAAATAAACACTGCAGTTTTTCTCCTAATGTACAGTAGTTTATGACTATGATAACTGAGTATAATATTATTCAGTTTGTACTAAATTAAATTCCTTAACTCACCATTCCAAATCATTGTAGATTGAGTTGCTTAAGAATTAAATGTACAGCTTGGATTAATGATTTTTATACATTAAGTCAGGTGTTTACTTTTGGCAGAAAATGACATTCACTATGGGTATTCTTAATTAATAGTTTATCTATAAACTATAACAATTAAATTAACTTCTTAGTTCACCACACGTGTTCACCGAGTCTACTTACCAACTTTCTTCTGGGAAAATAGGCTCACAACTAACTAAGATTTAAACTAAATTATATTGTTTACCTTCATTTAAAATGAATTTCTTCCACACTTCGGCGCCAGGATTCAGATTTTTCTCAGTGCGATGTCGAGGGCTGATGTTTTTCTTCCTATCTAACTTATACTAAATTATCTTTGCTAAGTTGATTTTGAAGAGACTATCACTCCCTTCCTCCTCGTATCTCTCCTGCATCGTGTGTGTGTGTGTAGGTTAGTTCACAAAACAGACAGATTTTCTCCCGCATTGGCTTATATTTACATTTCGTTGTTCCGGTGGTGACGTCACAATGGGTCGATGAAAAAGTCGGATTATCGCTGCTGGGAATGAGCGGTGTCGAACTATTTGTATTGCCTGGAATTATTTTAGTGCATGTTACTCTTGTGAAAATGTATATCACAACGGGATAGACAGAAAAGATGGGGTGCGCACCCAGTTATGAAGATATAAAGAAGTAGTCAAAAACAATCACATTTACCTGCCTTGCAAACGTAAAAACTTTTACAAATAAAAGTTTTTCAAAAACACATCTACATCTCTGTTTGTTATAAATTAAGTTGATCCCAAAATTTCTTCCATATACTCAATATTTGTATTGCCATCCACACTCCTGATCATATTTCACCTGTCTTATGACCCATCATAAAACCATTAACCATGTTCATTTCGCATGAACATATTGTAAATTAATTAACGCTGTTTATCACAGCTCCTATTTTTACCCCCTCACATCCCATGATAAGCATTCTTGTTCTAACTTTATACTAAACCATATGTGCTGCTATCTACAGCCCCATTAATATCCATTACCCATGAACCAGCTTCTTATATTTTCTAACTATCACAGCCTCTTTTTACACCCGCCTTAATATAATATGGCATCCAATCCCTATACCTTCAATCAATGCTGACTTAATGCAGCTCTTATTTCAACCTCTCAGAACCATATATTTCTACCAGCTTTATACCCCCGTCATCTAAGCATGGCCTGTGTTTCTAACTTACATGTAATTAACCCCCCATATTCCAACCATTAATGCTGACTGGTGCAGCAGCCTTCTTACTATCATAAGGCCGAAGTTTATAATACTCATGTATACTAAAACTTATTACTCACAAGGGAAATATGTCTCTCCTCTAGTCCACATTTGTTTGTTTGCCATTTTCTGAACGAAATGTTTTAATTAAGGCCCTGTTTTATTACTTTCTATTCTAAACCAAACAGTAATACTTGTGAACAAAATTTTAAACAATTTTCAACTCATTTGTAAACAAGGGTAAATACTATTCAATATGCAAGACAATTCAACTAAATTCATAATTCGTGAGCCAAACAAAACGAAGTCAAAATCAGGATATCATACCCCCCACGTTTTGAAGACACATTTTCTTTCCCCTCATATCAAATAAAGCTAATTAACCAATTCAAAGAAAGACATTCAAAATAATATGACATATATCCTATCCATTGTTAGTCACTTTTACGGACTAACAATAAATTATTTATCTATTAAGAAAACTCGACAAGTCAAATCTTAAAATCAAATAGCAATAAAAATACATCTTCAAGACCACACGAGAATTTACATCCATATTATCTAACCTATTACTAAAATACACAACATCATGTCTACTCCTCAAGACAACTCAGTACAAGTATTAATCAAGCCATTTGCCACTCTGTTTCTATATAACACTTGTAATACACAGCTATCGTATTTCAACACTTATCAATTTCCTCTTTAAACCACCAAATTTTCATCCTGCTATCTGCAGCATTTTCTATCACTTTATCTACTGTCTCCATTTCTTCAGTAACTCTAGATTTTTCTGTATAAGTGCTATCTCCACATCAATGTCTTCATCCTCTCGTAAAGAAATATTTTCCTTCATGCTACTATCTCTATTAGATTCTGAATTTTCATCCATTCCTTCTTCTTCATATGTATGTCTATTGCTAGCAGCCGCTAATTTTTTCCTTTCTATATCCAATCAAATCTGTTTATCATAGTTTCTTAACGATCTTTCAAGTAGTGGCATGTCATCGTCGCTTGATGAATTTTCTCTGATTCTCCTCTGTCTTTTCACCTCTCTTTCTCTCTGTCTTTATATTCTCCTTTTCACTGCTTGTCTGGTATTTTTGAATGGAGCGGTTACCTCTTCTTCCATAGATTTAACACTATCATAACAACCATCATACGTATTCCTCTCTTCTTTCATCAACGTTTTCGGTATTGTCTGTTCATAAGTATCATCGTAAACTGGTGTTGTTATTAATTGACTTTGTACCGGATCTTTTCCAAAATCTAGGGGTAGTGTAGTTCTTCTGACGAGTTGTCCATCTGAATATAAGTCGTCTGAATAATAATAATAATTATTATTATTATTGACTTTCTTATCTTCATTATCTCTTCTTAAGTGCTCTACGTGTGCCCTTGCTACATGTCCTGTGATTTGGTTCTTTATAATGTATGATACAGTACCTAACCTTTCTAAAATATAATAACCTGGAATCCAATGAGCATCAAATTTGGAGTTCCTTCTATGCTTCTTATAATAAACTCTATCACCTACTTTAAATTTCTGTAATTGTGTATTTTTGTTTGTGCACCTTTTTTGTCTTTCTTTGGCTTTAATTATATTGTTCCTTAATCTTACTTGCGCTTTGTGCATTTCTTGTAAAATAACTTCCTGAAAATTTTCCCCCATATATTTACGTCTTGGTTTTAACAGATTGTCAATTGGTAGTATAGGCTCTCTCCCGTGTAATAAGTAGAATGGTGAAAACCCTGTCCCCTCATTTTGATTAGTACGTATCTCGCTCAGTGCAGGTCCTAAGTAAAGGTCCCAATCTTTTTCATGTTCTTCTACAATTTTTGCTGTTATGTTATACAATGTCCGATGTTGTCTCTCATTTTTCGCATTTGAAGTAGGTCTATAATAGGACGCTTTTATGTGGCTTATATTCAAATCTTGTAATAACTTTTCGAACTTCTTGTTCACAAACTCCTTACCATTATCTGTGAGTATGATCTGTGGGCAACTAAATCTTGGTATGTATTCCTGTAGAAAAATATTAATGATGGTATCCGCGCTTTTATCCTGAATAGCATAAAATTTCAGCCACAGACTATAGATATCTACTATATGAATTAAATATACGTTCCCCGATAGTGTTCTAGGGTGAGGACCTGATATATCTAAGCTGACATTTTGCATAGGAAACTGAGGAATGTCTGTATCTTGTAAGGGACATTTGATCGTTTTCATATTTCTTAATCTACACTTCTCACACGCATCGACGTATTCACAAGCAGTTTTAAATAAGTTCGGCCAATAATATTTATTATTGAGTGCTTTTACTAACTTATCACGACCAAGATGACCATTCTCATCATGATATGCCTTTAGAATCTCAATTTCCAAATGTTTTGGAATGTATTTTCTCAACTGTTCGCTTTTTTCATTCACGTAATATAACTGATCGTATCCCTGCAAGACTAAATAATTCTTCTTATATTTATTCTCACCCGTTTCGTTTAAATTCTGTTTTATTTCTACAACTTTTGGATCCAATTCATGTTCTTCCTTCATATTAAATTGCATCAAATGTGGGTCTTCCGCTTTAGGTTCAGATTCTAGATCTGACGGTAAACTCCTAAAATCTTCTCTATTTAGTATGGAAGAATCTTATATATTTACTTGCCTGTTTCGATCGTCTATTTCGGGTTCACCCTCATCCTCAGTGCTTCCTGACGTCTCTGGATACGGGATTCTGGATAATAAATCTGCACAGGTGTTGTCCCTACCTGCCACGTATTCTATCTTCGCGTTGTATCCCTGCAAATTCAACGCTCATGTCTGTATTTTTCTGTTCTGCACTGGAGCTTCCAATAAAGATTATAAAGGCATGTGGTCAGTTCTAATGATAAAATTTGCGTTATGTAGATAATAATTAAGTTTCTGAAGAGCATAATGAATAGCGTAGGCCTCCTTCTCTATAGTCGACCATTTACGCTGAGATTTGCTAAGTTTGTGTGACAAAAAATAAATTGGTCTTTCATTCTTAACTCCCGGTATTCCTGATCTTTCTCCTTCATATGGTTGTGCTAAACATGCTCCTATTGCATTATCTGAAGCATCTGTATACAAAATTAACTGTTTATCCAAATCTGGATGTGTCAATAGTGGCACTACTGTTAAGCTATTTTTTAAAAACTCAAATGCTCTTTGACACTCATCATTCCACTTAAATCTAGCGTATTTGCCAGTCAGGTTAGTGATGGGCTCTGCTATTTTGAGAAATTTGGAATAAAACGACGATAATACCCACATGTACCGATAAACGCACGAACTTCTCTTATGTTGGTCGGAGCAGGTAATTCTCTAATAACCTTTACTTTATTCTGATCTGGTTTAATTCCGTCCCTATCAATGATGTACCCCAAATACTTTGTTTCTGTTTTTAGAAATTCACATTTACTGAGTTTCAGTTTAACATCATGTATTCTTAATCTGTCAAATACAAATTTTACATGTTTCAGGTGATCTTGTACGTCTCCTGCTGTGTAGATCAAAATGTCATCTATGTATGCTAATGCAAACTTTTGCATGCCTTCCAATACCTGATTTGTTAATAACATATAGTGAGAAGGAGCCGTCTTGACCCCAAAAGGCATTCTTATGGGGGTTCTATACGGTTTCAAACTAATTGGTGGGTGATCTCCAGTATCTATTTCCATAGTGACTGTTTTGGTCTTCCCCAATTCTAAGTCATTAATTGCAAAAACATCCTGATTCTCTTTTACAAGTTTTTGTAATATTTCCTTATTTTCTGGTGGAGCTTTTAACTGTGCTAATAATTCTTGTTCTCTTGTTGTTTTGTCTACTGAATATATTTGAGATCTATGTTTTCTGAATGGATGGATAAATTCATCATTCCGCCTGTTCCATCTTCTTCCACGTCTATTTCTATTATTAATTCTTTCTGAATAATTCATTCTCGGCATTTCTACTCTGTCTGTTGCTAATACGCTGTTAATATCATGTTCTACTTTGGCTATTACACACTCTCTGTACAATTTAATTTCCCTGCCTGTGTTGTTAATAATCATTACTGGAAAAGTTAAGTGTTTATCTAATGATATTATTCCATCCGGAACTTCTAGACCAGGCTCATCTATTACCTCCCTTTGCAATTCAGTGATTCTAACTGTGTGTCCTACTAAATAATACGGATTTCTTTTTACTTTTGCCTGTATCAAATTAATCGTCTGTGGTTTTAACGTCGTGGACGTTTTAACTCTACCCAGTGCTGATATGTGCATGTCTTCTTCCAAATCTACATACACGTCTTTGAATCTTAATTTGTGCAGATCAAAGAAAAGTCTTACACCATTTTTTAATAAGAAATCCCTACCTATAAGCATGTTTCTATTTAAGTCTTTCACTACATGAAAAAGATGTCTTACGTTGATTCCTCGTAATTTGAGATTTATTATCGTTTGACCAACTACTTGTAAATTTTGTCCTGTAACAGAGTGAAGATTATCATGACTCCTGAATATTTACAATTTTTTATTATTTTGTATAGAAAATTTTCTTTGATTACATTAACCTGAGCTCTTGAATCAATTAATGTACGGATTCTATATTTCCCTATTTCTATTATGCATGAACTGGCGTCCTTTTTATATACTGAAAATTGTTTGATTTCAGCCATTTGAGAGCACTTTCTACTCGTCCTGCTATACCTGTCATTAAAATATTCTTTAAATCTTGGGACCTTGTTATCTTTGCTCCTACTGCAGGTCCTATTCAATAGGTGGGACGCCGGTTTTCCTGCGTTCTTGAGCTTGTAAAATTCCTGTGTCTGTCATTGACATTTCTATTTGATCTGTTATTGACATTTCTATTTTGTGTATTCGACTGGACACGCCTGTTACCACAGAAGCGAAAATTTTGTCCACGTTGGCCACAACCCCAACAGACTATATTTGTGTTATTTGTGTTACCTACAGTCTCTCTTATAGGATTTCTCATTTGTCTTCTTCTATCATAAGCATTTTCGTTACCTCCTTGTAACGTCTGTATTCCTCCTCTCCTATTCCATCCGAACCTTGTTTGTCCGATCTCCATGGGCTCTTCAATCCTATCTTCCCGACTAGTTCCTATTTCGCATCCTACTCTCAGTCTAAATCTTCGTCTCAAATTCTCTTCTTGTACAGCTATATCTACAGCCTGTGATAATCTCTTAGGGTTCTCTCTCATTAATTTAAATTTCAGTCCATCTGACTTCATATCCATCTACAAAAATCCCGACCAACATTCGTTCCACTTCCTCCCCTCGAACGTTCTGTCCCAGGAATGCTTCTTCGGCTAGGTTAATCAACCTATCACTAAATAATTGTACAGTTTCTCCAGTGTTTTGTTTGGATTGTCTTAACACTGAAAACGCATACTGAGGATCTGTAATTTCAGCATACTTGCGGGCTAGGTCATCCTTGAACTGTTCCCATGTCTCATCAGTCCTTGCTTCTAATTTTCTTCGAATGTGATCTAAAACTGGTTCTATAGTGGCCTGATAAGCAATTTTCATCTTTTCCTCATCTGTTGCTGCCACTAAGAAGGCATGTTTTTCTATCGAAGTTATCCACTTCTTAAAGTCTTTCGCCTGTCCACTAAATTTTTCATTCTCTGTTCCTATTCCTTGTTGCTTTATTGCTGTGTTGAGTCTGCCTATTGCCGTACCTACCCCAGTTAACACTTGTGTTAATAAAACTTGTTCTTCTGCCATGTTGAAATATGCTGAAATAGTTTAATTCCTTAATAATTTAGTTAATAAATATCACTAAATATATGATCTTATTTAAATTAAACAAGAGACATAATCAACTGTTTTTCCTCTTATAAACATCAAATGTTCAAATTACTAAATTAATTTTATCTAACACACCACATTATTTTATCTTGGTTAAACCTTAATTAAATACCATTAAAGGGCTGAAACACATCGTCCGTAGATCTGATAGGAAAGTAAATCCACATACATCAGCTGAGGGTAACGTTTGACAAGTGTAGGTTTCACCTAAAAAACAAGCGTGTCGTGTTCTTCTACTCCATCAGCAAGAGGACAATACTGGACTCTTTACTTCGCCCATTGTCTCATCTGTGTTATCTTGTATTATCCTGATATCGTCTTTGCCAAAATCTAATAAGGTCGATTTAATTATTACACAATTATAATAATTGTTCTAAAATCAACATACCGTTCATTTGATATAAGGATACCTGAAGCTGTGATTTCTTAGATTTCCCCAAACGACGACCTTATCTTCTAGTTGTCCTGTCGGTTTTTTGGAAAGCAATCTCTGGTAGTTACGTCAATCCTCAGACATCTCAGGCTTCTCTAGCGCGAGGAGTACCTCCACTTTCACCCATGGTTGGGCACACCAGACTTGCGGCTTCTTTTCACCCGATACAGGGCACTTCTGGACGACTTCACCCGGGAAAAAATGGCACTTCTGGACGACTTGAAACAGCTTTAGAGAAATGAAGCGATTACAATAGGTTCTCTTTTTCAGCAGGTCGGCAACCCACTATGCCTAGCCGCGTCCAAAGAGACCAAAGCAAGTAAATCGCATTCTTCTTGACATCTCGATAATCTGTAGTTTTCAAGTTAGTTGTGGCTGTTTTAATTTTGAGTTTTGAAAAATTTCTTTGATCTTGGGCAGTTCTAGTAAGTAAGTGACCTTCAGACAAGCAAGGTCAATCAACGGCTGCGATAACGGCAGGTCAAAACTCACAGCATAGTGACTACAGTCAGATCACTCCAGTTCATGATGACAAACAGCTTCCGATTCTGACATACAGCTTACGATGGTAAGATCCACCAATTCATTCGACTATATATGGCGGCGCTCCAATCGAGTAGCCGAAAAAAAAATGCTTTGTGGTGGTTCTATTGTAAGTTACACGCTTTCATAAGGTGGTCTGGTCTGGATCTTTTGAGTACTGCTTTTAATAAGATTCAAAATTCACTTGGTAACATCATACATTGTTGTCGTCGCAGCAAGCCGAGAAAAGGTGTTCAGTAAAAGTTCTCTGCTGTGCTCTGCTGTTTCTTAGTACTTCTGCATTGTGTCCGCGACATCTAAGTCCAAAAATCCTGGTTAAGCGGCACCAATTTTACTCTGTTATAGAGTAAACGGTTAGAACGAAGTATTTACGCTGAATCCCGATGACATTTTCAAAAGGGTTTTATTTACCGAAATAAGTCCACAAGTATAAAATAAGTTACATGATGATTCCAGAATATAAGCGATGTTGACATGTTCAGATCCAGGCGGTAACTAACTACCATAAGCACTACGTCACGGCTTGAGCGTCCTTCCCTACGTCTTCCTAGGATGCTCAACCGTGCCCAGTCTTTGCACATCTATCTCTCTTAACCTATTAACAGAGACGATGCTCTGTTACAGTTCGTCCACAGTCGATGCATGCGAACAAATGGTTATTTTCACCACCATGAACCATCTTACGTCCCTCACGCTCTGTGTGTGACTTATCCGCAAGTTTTTTCCTTTGTCTTTATTCCATTTCTTATATTTGCCCTCCATGCAACACATTCAGCGGCGACTTACTCCGAATGTGCATTATCAATGCCTGTATCAGTCATGTCCCGCTTAAACACATCTTTGTATCGTAGTAGAGGCCGACCCAGAGATCTCCTACCCACCTGTCATTCATTCATTCAGTAGTATGTCCTTTGCAGAACCTCGCTCCCATAACAACCTTCCGGAAATCCTCTCGATCATAAGCAAGATGTCCCGCGTCTGAAACACCCATCTGGAGATCATCCGCCACATGCTACACCCATCTTCTCTTTGGCCTTCCTCTTCCTCTCTTCCCAGGCATATACCCCTCCATTATTGTTCTCTCTAAACTTTCGTGACGTTTCAAGTGACCAAAATATTTCAGTTTTCTTTGTTTTATCGTCTTTAATAGCCAAACTTCTTCAATATTCAACTCTTGAAGTATGGATGCATTTGTTCTTTTCTTTACCCAAGATATTCTTAGAACTCGTCTATAACATTTATATTCAAAGGCGTTTATGCGCTGTTCAGCTTGTTTAGTAAGTGTCCATGTCTCACAGGCGTATGTTGCAATGGGAAAGATGCATGCTCTTAAAAATCTAATTTTTGTAGTTCTATCTGTCCCACTCCATAATTTATTCAGCTGTTTTAGTCTTTGAAGAGGAATTGATAGTCGCCGTTTAATTTCTTTCATTGTGTCACCGTTGTTGGTAATCAATGAACCAAGATATTCAAAATGTTCCACTACCGCCAATTTTTCCCCATTAATGTATTTTTCTTTCTCCATAGTAGTTTTATCTGTATGCATTATCTTTGTTTTTGCTATGTTAAGATATAAGTTGTGATTTTCACTATTCAATTGGGTTGAAGCTATTAGGTTTTCTATCCATTCTGTGTTGTGGATAGTAATACTGTATCATCAGCATATCGAATCTCCGGTATGTCATGACCGCCAATATTTAGGGCATCATATAGCTCACTGTTTATATCATCTCTTACATTTCTCATTATATTTTCGGCGTATAGGTTAAACAAATAGGGACGGACTCCTTGCTTGATGTCAAACCAATCTGATGCCTCGCCATCTATTCTAACTGCTGCTTGTTGGTCTAGATAGAGCATTTTTATGAGTTGTACTACATGTGATGGAAAGCCCATATTCCTCATGATTTCCCAAAGTTGTACACAGTCAAATGCTTTTGAATAATTCACAAAACATGAGAATAGGTTTACATTAAATTCTCTGCACTTCTCTATTATTAAACGCATGTTGAATATGTGATCTCTTGTTCCTCTTCCTTGTCTAAATCCAGCTTGAACTACGTTAATCTCTTCTTCCATTTTCTTACGAAGTCTTCCCATTATGTCTTTTAGTAGAATTTTACTTACATGACTGATCAGGGCAACAGTTCTATAGTTGGTGCATAATTTCAGGTTGCCCTTTTTTAGTATGGGAATGAAGATAGTTCTCTTCCAATCTTTTGGCCATATACCATATTTCCAAATCTTTGTACATAATGCATGATATATGTGTATGCTTTCTTCTCCTCCCGCTTTAATTAGTTCAGCTGGTATCTCATCACATCCAGGTGATTTACCATTCTTCAAGTTCTTTATAGACCAAGCAATTTAATCTAATGAGGGTTCAGGTTCTGTCTCTGCTGTCATTGGCTCATGTATCTCATTCATATCCTCACTGTCACTCATATCATACATTCCACTGCAGTACTCCCGCCATCTTTCTAGAATTTGTCTAGATTCTGTTAAGGTATTTCCCATCTTGTCACAGATAACATTCAATTGAGGTTGAACATTTCTTGTCAATAACTTCATTTCTTTGAACATTTCATAATCTCTTCCAGTCTTATGATATTGCTCTATTCTGGTACAGAAATCTTGTATGTATTGATTTTTGTCCTTTCTTGTGTTCTTTCTTATTTCTCGAGTTAAAGATGTATACTTCATCCTGCTGTTATCGGATTCATCTCCTTTCTGTTTAAGTTCCCTTCGTTGTTTTATTAATTCTAATGTGTCTGATGTAATCCATGGCTTAAGTTGCTTTTGCTTGGTCGGAATTAAATCTTTGGCTGCAGTTATCAAGATATCTCTAGCTTGTACTGCCAGTTAATCAGGTGTCATTTCTTCTTGTACAGACATCAAGACCCCAAAGCGATTCCTAACTTCTATGTTGTATGCATCCGGTATTTTTGTGAGATCTAAACGAAGTGGCCTTGGTCCTCGGGTAAGCTTTTTGAGTTTTAATTTCAGATCTGCTTCTAATAACTGATGATCTGTATCACAGTCTGCGCTATGTAGGGTTTTTGCAGATGTTATGCTTGATCTCCATCTTCTTTGTATTAAAATATAATCTATCTGATTTTTGGTAATATTGTCTGGAGACTTCCATGTGAAGAGTCTTCTTGGATGTTGTTTAAATAGGACATGACAGAAAGGACAGAGGACAGACATAGGACATGGGAATAGAACGGGTATAGTAGACCGGTCCATACGCCCATGACAGATGGTTAGAGACAGGACTGTGCCCTTGAGTGACAGGACAGGTTCACCTTGAACGGGATGACGCAGTGAGCCTGCCTCAACAGGCGAGTTCAGGACAGACTCGACTAGCACGATCTCCACGGACTCCACGAGGGTGAAGTACCTCGTGACCACCTAACTGAGTAGGAAGCGGCAGACGGGACTCTAACGTGGATGACAGAGGATGCGTGGCTGTGTTTGGGAGAGATAAATAGACCGTTTACTTAGACTTAAGCTTCGCTAGTGAGAACGAATGGGGCCGCTGCTAGCTGTGTGTCAGTGTGTATGCTGAAGCACAATTATCATAGTTGCCATTCTAGATATTTTATATCCAGATCTAGAGGTTTTTGCCGGCATCTGGATACCGTTTTCTGACGTTTGGATGCTGGATGCAATTCTAGATACTTTTCATTTGGAGTCGGATATTTTGAATACTTTCTAGATTTTACTTTTCTTTCGGTGTCAATTACCCATTTTATGTTCGGTCTGGACACGCGTAAATTATGGTAACTGTCATTAAACTTTGAACTGACTTGGGTCAACGCTCAACAATCTGGCAACCCAACTCCCCCCCCCCCCCCCCTCCCGGTAATGAGTAAAAGGGCGCATAAGGGCACTGAAGAAACTTTTGGTCAGTAAACATTTAAACTTAAAGAATTTGGCTGCAATTGGAACCGATAATGCATCGGTAATGGTCGGTATCAACCATGGCGTGTATGCAAAATTGAAGGAAGATATCCCATCTTTAATCCTTATAAAATGTGTTTGTCATTCCTTGCAGCTAGCATTATCACATGCCTCATCAGTCAGAATGTTTACCAAGGAATTTGGAATTTCTTATTGCTGAAACACATAACTGGTTCTCCAAATCATCTGTCAGACAACAGCAATATAATAATTTATATAAAGCATTAAATGATAGTTCCTCACCACTGAAAATTCTGTCATATTGCAAAACTAGATGGTTATCAATTCAACCAGCTGTTGAAGTAATTGTGAACCGATGGTTGGAGTTGAAGACACACTTCGAAATTGATTGATTGATTGATTGATTTAGGAATCGACATCACAGCATTTGGGGCATTCCCATAAGTGCTCCGTCCCCATCCTCAGCAGCCAGCGAAGGACCGTCTCCACATGGTCCTTGGAGGATAGGCTCCTGTCAAATGTGATCCCCAGATACTTAAATGTGTTCTCTCTGCTGACATTTCTACCATCTATCGCGAGGCTTGGGACATCAGCTCTTACAATCCTGTTGTCCAGAGAGCACCACAAAACAGCCGCCTTTTCCGGGTGGATGACAGCACTCATTTCTGTGCACCAGTCAATCGCTTTATCTACTTTCGCCTGTAACTCCTGGGCTGTTTGCTCCCTATCTCTCCCCTGCCTATATACAAGAATATCATCTGCAAATGTTAGTATTCTTCCAACCCCTGGTGCTTCTAGGTTTGCAATCTTGCTCGTATACACATTAAAGAGCACCGGTGAGACTGCAGATCCCTGTGGCAGTCCCGGGGTTAACATATGTAGCTCTGAGATCCATGCGCCCAGACGGAGAGCAACCCTACGAGAGTGCAGGACGGCTGCTATCCAGTTCACCAACCAGGGATTGACCCCTTCTCCATCAAAATGTCATATCGAACTCTATTGTACGCATATTCGAGATCAAGCGCTACCGCCATCGTTTCCTGTCTACTCTGGAACCCCTCATAAACATCAAAGGCAAAAGTGGCTGCATTTGACCAGGTATCTTTTCCTGGCCTGTAGCTCCCCAGGGGTTTATATAACTGGCGTACTCAGGGCAATGGTATTTGTCTGTATTTAGCTCCTGGAGCATGAGGAATAACAAGACAAAATGAAAAGTGCTACACAGCTGAAATACTATATGGAATGTACAGTGATGAAAAAAATTTGGCATTCCTTCTCTTTTCACAACCCATTTTAAGTGAAGTGCAAAAATGATACTACCCCATTCAAATGCTGATGCGGAAAGAGTTTTCAGTACTGTGAATTATACAAAATGTAAACTAAGAAATAGGATGAAACTTGATCTCGTAAATGCTATATTGACAATAAGATTTGGCCTGATGAGAGCAAAAAAATGCTGTTCAACTTATCAGCTCCCTGATCATATAATAAAAGAAATTGGAACAGCTAAAGTACACCAGAGTCATTTTGAATGTGAAGCTTCAACTTCATCATCCAAGCTAAGTGCATCTTGTGAGACAGGCATCAGTGAAGATGAGGACATGATTCTATAGGTAAGTCACATCAATTTTCTTTTTAATGTTGCATATCCCTTACAGAATGGTACAGTCAACATCAGAATTTTTCAGCTGCTGTTGATGTACAAGGCAAGATTACGCTCAGTAGTTTGCCATTGCTTTCTGAGCGACCGGCTCACATACCCCTGTAAGTTACCAGCGCGGCTCGAACCGCTGTCGGTTCGGGCGCAGCTGCGTTACTCGCGAGAATATACGGGATAACGGCGACAGCCGTAAACTTTTCGCCAGGGAGAGCGGTAGTCACATCAATACATATGTAATTTCTTATTTTCTCAATCTGGATATTTTTCCTTAGATACTTTCCAACGAAATCTAGATATTTATGGATGTTGTTTGGTCCGTTTCTAGATACTTTTGGTAACAAAAAAAGTGGCAACCCTGACAATTATATGATACGCCAAGCTAGTATGGTGCGAGCGTAGTGCGAGAGCTGTGCGAGTTTTGTGAAATGATCTTTGTAGATAATGTTATAACGATGTATGACCATTAAAGATGTTTAATGATATATATTCATGCTGTTCATGCCTCGTCTGTATCACATCAACTGCCTGTCTGAACCCTTGTTTATAAACCCCTAGAGACGTTGACATCTAGTATCTCTAGTTCGGCGTCGTCAATAAAGATTGATGGTACCCAATGTGCACCTTGTGACATAATCTGTGTCTTCCTTTTGATAATTGTTAAACCAAATTCAGAACACGCATTGGAGAATACAGATAGTAGACGTTGTAATTCTTCCTCAGAGTGGGTCGTAATTGCAGCAGCATCTGCGAAAAGCAACTCTCTGATCAATGTCAGTACCCTCCTACTTTTGGTCTTGTCTTCAATCTCTGAGCATTGTAAAGGTCGCCATCTGAGCGTGAGGAGAATGTATATACTACCATCCTGATCACGAAAAGCATATTTCAGTAGAAGTGAAAAGTATATTCCAAAGAGGGTGGGAGCTAATACACAATCTTGCTTAACTCCACTTTTGATTTCAAACTCTTCTAAAGTTGCACCATCAAGTTAGTTAGTTAGTTAGTCGACAGATCATCCTCGTTGCGCATCGGACCATTCAGTCCATAAGTGCTCGGATCCCCTCCTCAGCAAATCCCGCAGCGTGTAGCGGCTAACGACGCCAGTTCTGTGTTGGTTTATCAATCTTCTTTGGCTTCCTGCGTAGTGTTCTTGTTTGGCCACCCCTCTTTTAATTTGCTGCTCTCGCAGTCTGGCCATTGTTGTAGATTCACAGTCATCACTTGGTTCTTGCAAAAGTCTCACTTCTCGTAGAGCATTCAGAATGTCAGCCTGGTCCATGGCGCGTCCGCCCTCCACAGTAGCCTCACCTGCGAGCTTGTCAGCCCGCTCATTTCCTTGTACTCCCGCATGCCCTGGCACGAAGATGAAACTAATCTTTGCCAGCCGAGACCGCTTCAGAGGCAGCAACCATTCTCTTCTGATCGACCCCTCCTCTATCCTCTTGATCATGTTCATTGAGTCGCTAAGGAAACAAGCCCTAGTGAATGTCTGTGTCTCGAGCCATGTTATTGCCTTACTTACTGCCATGACTTCCATGGTCAGGCTACTTGTGGTTTCAGTGAAAGCACCAGAGTCCTCCTTCACAATTCTCCCTCCGGCCCGAGCTGTAAAGGCCCATGAGCTTCTCACATGTCGGACGACCGACCCATCTGTGTAGATGACCGCGTCACTGTCTAGCGAATTCTCGAAAATCAACGCGTGTACTTCAGCCTCAACAGCAGCCGGATTTTCTTGTCTGCATTTTCTATCTAGTTGGATGCAAACTGAAAAGGATGTGCAGAAGTCTGTTGGCAGTTGCCAACTCACTTCCCTGACCCCGTCAGGGGAGTTGCACCATCAAACTTGATTATACCCTTCATGCCTGTATGGAACGATTCCACAATGGACAGAAGACTTGGTGCGCAGCCAATCTTTTTTTGTGCCTTGAACAGACCCTCACGACTGACCAAATCAAATGCCTTTGTAAGGTCGATGAAGGCAATAAACAGTGGCCGATTCAGTTCACGGCATTTTTCCTACATTTGTCGCAATGCGAATATCATATCATTGATAGATCGGTTCTGTCGGAAACCACACTGTGATTTTGGGTAGGCTTGATCTCCCAGGACTTGAAGTCTGCGCAGAATAATTCTGGCAAATACTTTCCCAACAATACACAGAAGTGAGATACCCCTATAGTTGGTACAGTCGCTCCGATAGCCCTTGTTTTAGTTAATGTTATGATGCTTAAGTCTTTGAAATCCTGTGGGTCTTGTCCTTCTCGCCAGCATAGCTCTATTAGCTGGTGGATCTGTAGAGTGAGTGTCTTGCCCACTCCTGATAACCTCTGATGGAATCCCATCCTTAAATGGAGCCTTGCCAGATGCAAGTTCATTTATAGCATACTTAACTTATGTTATGGTGGGAAGCCTGTCCAGATGGTCAATAGTTGACAGGGCCTGTATGGCGTTGAGGCCTCATCCGCTAATTTGGCCTCACTTGCGTAAGACTCCAAATAGTGCTCTATCCATCTATGCCTCAGCTGTTTCTTATTAGTAATGATTTTTTCAGTCAAGGTTTTCAGTGATGCACTTCTGTTGATCATTGGATCACAGGCATTCTTTATCCCTTCATACAGGCTTCTGATGTTTCTCTTATCACTTGCATTTTGAATGGACTCGCATAACTTGATCCAATAGTCATTTGCACATTGCCTAGCAGCCTTTTGCACATCTTTCCTAGCTTGCTTCAACTCACTGAGAGTTTTACGCGTTGTTCTTTCCTTGTTTTTTAAGAGAGCTTTTATCTTTTTATCAATCAAGGGCTGCAGTGTCTGGCTATTTGCCGCAAACCAGTCTTGCCTCTTATGGTCCACAGTGCCGTAAACCTCTACCGCTGCTTTATAAAGAGTTTCCTTAAGTTAACCCCACTTTTCACTTGCTGTAAAAATGTCCGATGTATCAGTGAAAGCGTCTTTAAGTTGTTGTTTGAACTTAAAGCACTTATCATGATCGAGGGTGTTACTAACATTAATACTGGGGCTAGGTTTGTGTTTAGCTGAGTAGATTCTGTTTGGTCTCAGTCTAACTCTTGCAACAACCAAATAATGATCCGTATCACAGTCCGCACTGTGATAACTGTGAGTTAATGATGTTTGGTTCAGATGTTGTCTTTATGTGATGATGAAGTCCAGCTGATGCCAATGGCCGGATCTTTGATGTGTCCATGTGGACTTATGCAGTTCTTGTGTTTTAAATAAGGAGTTTGTAATACATAGGTCGTTTCTGGTACAATGCTCTAACAGCCTTTGTTCATTTTCATTCAAGCGACTGTCGCAGAACTCAGTGGGTCCGCCTCGTGATGTTTCTGCTGAGGAAAGGTCCGGTGAGACATCGGAGAAAATCGGGGTCAGGGAAGTGAGACCTATAATTCGAGTTCACACATGGCCAACTTTATAACCTCGAGCGTCGGCGGGGCCAGCGCGGCCGAACCGTTACTCACAGCGCTAACGGAAGTAGATTAAGGAGTCGCTTCCGATATATCGAGTGATATATCGATGAACTCGGGCAAGTGCAACGAATCGAATGCACCGGTCGGCCGGAACCCTCCGAGGTCGTTTCAAGGTCGTACCGGGAGTCGAGCGTCTGATCACCTGGTGGCCGACCACTGGCTTTCTTCTTGGCTTTTCTCACATCTGTCTTGTAAATTAGTTCCCTCGATGGAATGCCAGCTTACTATAGTGGTGTCCTGAGAGATTGATAGAGGGAGAAGGGACTATTGCAACAGAATTGTTCATATTTGTGATAGCGCCAAACCGATGCACCTGGTGTCTACAACAAACCGATGCACCTTAGTTTGGTCTATCAAACCGTATTTGTCCTGGCCACCACCGGAACTCGGCTTAACAAAGGAATCGGAAGCCAGTTTTGTTTTAGCAGTCCTTTGTGCTGATGAGAGATGCGGGCAGCATGGCCTTCAGTTCAGTGCTGTTCTGTTGTTGTCAGGTGTGGGAACAATTCCCTGAGTTGATCTGTGTCAACTAATGTTGTGACAAAACTGAGCGGCTGACTAGTTAGTGTCAGCAGGCCTGGGTTCTTGGTGGGATAGTAAATTGTGTCACAACTCTTGTTTATGTCGCGTCTTGGGGTTTATGTTGTGTAACCTATGTTTTTGTAGTGCCTTATTGTCTGTGCAGTGTTGCTTGTGTCAAAGTTCTTTATAGTGTCAGTCTAACCAGCCATTGTTTGGAACACCTGTGTTGTGGTACTTGGTGTACCCTGTTGTCTTAAGCGCTGCTGATTGGTTAGGGGTTACCCACTGTGGTGATTTGGTATATACAGTTGTCTATTGTATCTGTTATTGACATGCAATGTGCTGTTAGAAGAAATAAAGAGCTTGTTTATTTGTCCTTGATTTGTTTGTTTAGTCTCTTTTAGTTTTTACTTTTTACAGTCACTATTTCTACCACAATCTAACACCTTAATCCAATGTCTGGGTCTCAAATATGACAGTCAGTCCAGAGTTGAGGCCCCTGCCTGAGATCTCGTATATCTTCTTATCTAATCACTATCATCTTTTTTTGTTGATTGAGGCGGTGTGAGGTTCTCTCTCTTTTCACTATTTTTCTTCTTTGGCCGTAATGAAGTCAGAACTACTCTTTACCTCTTAGCACCGTAGTGAAGGAAGCATCAGTCTTTATGATTGTCTCCCTTTGTCTTTTACCATCGACTACAAAATGGCGACCCCGACGAGATATTGTGGCAGCCTTTGAATTGTTCTGTTAGGATTGTTTTAGTATCTAGTGATTGTTTTGTGTGATAGGTCAGTGTTTATGTTTGTGGTGTCCATTGTCTTTGAGTTGTGACATTAGAACCCAGGTTTGCTGCTGAGATCCCCCGGGCATTGCTGCACAAGAGAGGAGTCCCCTGTATGGTGAGTGGGCTCGGATAAATTGCCTCCTAGTACACTTCCACTGTATCCTATCCAGAGCAAGGATGGCTCTGTCTTCAACGTTAGGGACCGTAGTTCCCCTCCCAGTTGGTGCCCCTGACGTCACAGGGCCCACTGGTGAAGTCAGGTACATAGTTGCACCTGTGAAGATAGAAGTACCTTGTTTTGGCCGGCAAGGTGGGCCAACTGTTGAGAAGTATGTGCGGAAGGTGAGATCTGCATGGAGGGCTGGTGCGGTGTGTGATGAAGATAAAGTTGACATAATTTGGGAAAGTGTTGTTCCCAATGTGTGGGCAGAACTTGAGCTTAGGTCAGCTTGTAATGACCCTGAAGAGATGCTGCAGACCATTCAGCAGGTGTATGGAGAGCAGGGCAGCATGGTGGAACTTGCTGCAGCTTTCTTCCAAGTGAAACAAGATGCTGGGGAATCCATCATGGATTTCTCTCACCGGGTCCACAAAGCTTTTCGTTTGGTGCTGGAAGCACAGAGAAAGAGGGGCATGGTTGCTTGGGATCCAGTGGTCCTAAGAGACTGGTTTGTTGCAAAACTACATAATGTTCTCAGCAGGAGAATGGCAGAGGAGAGGATATCGCAAGATCCTGCAGTGACTTTCCTCTGTGTCAGAGACTTGGCCATGCGATGGGCTGATGTGTCATTAGCTCCAGAAGTCTGTGCATACCAATCTGTAGAACCTCAAGATTACAGCTCAGAGAGGTGGCCTAATGCCAGTGGTGAGTGTCAAGGGGTCCAGCATGATGATGTGGTGGTGGAGGAGCTTCAAGCTGAGCTAGGTCGGATGAGAGCCTTAGCTGATTCGTTGCTGCAGCCCAAGGTACGACGCAAGAGGTGCAATGTTTGTCGAAGCCGCACCCACCTCCAGAACAAGTGTCCGAAGAGAGGGGTTAGTGGTTTTCGGAACCCCTCTAGAGTGATTTGTAGTGAAGTGTTTGCAAGCGTAAGCCACCGAGACCGACAGGGCCTTAAGCGGCAACAGAGTCCGCCCCAGGTTCATTCTTCTAAAGGATCAGCCCCAGCAGTTCAGGTTGGTGCATTGTCAACTTCTGATAGCCGGATGGTTATGCGTGGCAACCAGAGAAATTTCTTTCGCAGGAAGAGGCGGAGGAGGGGACGATGGAAGTCTCCTTGTATCAGTGTGGTCGGCCAGATAGAGGGTGCTAAACTTGTGACAAATGGTCAGGGTGATGTGACCGGTGGTCAGTGTGTTGTGACAGGTGTAAGACAAAAATTTTCTGCCTACGAATATGTCAACTCATGACTTGGTGCAAAAGGGGATTGTGAAAGACCACCAGCAAGAACTTTTGCCCGTTAGACATGGTTGTGAAAGATAGAGACTGTTTTCATCCGTTTAGGAATTCCAGTCTTTTGGATTGACAGCCTTAGTGTAGTTAGTTAATTAGCAGTTATGTTTTGCTGTTGTTATATATTATGATTGCAGGTAGATGGTGTCATGTGATGACATGTCTTTCTTTTAGAGTGCAAGAACGCCAGGCAGACCAGGTGAAAGGGGTGGTTCTGTTGTTCATGTGGTGTTGTCATTACCATCATGTCCAGTAAGAGAGTAACTTGCAGAGTGAATTCATGAGGTGGGATATTATTGAAATAACAATGTTTTGTTGGCCCGGTATATTTTCCTTTATGTTTATATTCAGGTTACAGGTGACACATGATGATATGTTCTTTTTAGTGTAGAGATACAGGTTGATAGAAAAACAAGTCATTTAGGTACCACAGTAGCTGCAGGAAGCTTATATTTGAAGAGACAAATGGTATTATTTTTAAATACATTTTGTGTTGAATTTCCAGAGTTAAGGGAAGTAGTAACCAATATAAAGGTTACTTGTTTAATGTTTATGTAGCTTTTATGTTTGTTTATTTATTTTTATGTAAGAAGTGAGGGTTGTATTCATTCGGTTATGATTGGTGCTCTTATAGCAGAAGAGCTATTTTTCATCACTGATATTATTTTAGTCATTAGTACCAACAACTGAGTTAGTATAGTTTATACTTTTGTGTTCAGACTATTGGTATTTGGAACTGACTGATGCCTGGTGATGTAATCTACACTGTTTCACATTGTAAGTGATGTATGAAAAGAACAAGACTATTTTTTTTAGTGGTACTCTTCAGGGATATAACCAGCAGTTTAGGTTTTGGAGGAGGTAACATGTGACATAGATTTGTTTTGCCTTTGTCATTTTGATGGCGGTTTGTGTGTAAATTTCATTGAATCCTTGGTTCATTGATGATTGTTTTTGAGTGTGGTCACAGGTGACATTACTTTTTTTTGGCATTTGTCATTTTGATGACGGTTTATGTGTAGATGTTAGTACTTGCTTGCTTGATTAGTAATTTTACTTTTTGATGTGGTTACTGAAGACCAATGATTTTATTTTGAGGTGAAATTTTGAGATGGTAACTTTTAAAGAGATAGTTGGGGTGAGGAGATATGATGGTCTATTTCTTTTGACGGGACGTCAAAAAAAGTAGGGGGTTGGATAATGTGATAGCGCCAAACCGATGCACCTGGTGTCTACAACAAACCGATGCACCTTAGTTTGGTCTATCAAACCGTATTTGTCCTGGCCACCACCGGAACTCGGCTTAACAAAGGAATCGGAAGCCAGTTTTGTTTTAGCAGTCCTTTGTGCTGATGAGAGATGCGGGCAGCATGGCCTTCAGTTCAGTGCTGTTCTGTTGTTGTCAGGTGTGGGAACAATTCCCTGAGTTGATCTGTGTCAACTAATGTTGTGACAAAACTGAGCGGCTGACTAGTTAGTGTCAGCAGGCCTGGGTTCTTGGTGGGATAGTAAATTGTGTCACAACTCTTGTTTATGTCGCGTCTTGGGGTTTATGTTGTGTAACCTATGTTTTTGTAGTGCCTTATTGTCTGTGCAGTGTTGCTTGTGTCAAAGTTCTTTATAGTGTCAGTCTAACCAGCCATTGTTTGGAACACCTGTGTTGTGGTACTTGGTGTACCCTGTTGTCTTAAGCGCTGCTGATTGGTTAGGGGTTACCCACTGTGGTGATTTGGTATATACAGTTGTCTATTGTATCTGTTATTGACATGCAATGTGCTGTTAGAAGAAATAAAGAGCTTGTTTATTTGTCCTTGATTTGTTTGTTTAGTCTCTTTTAGTTTTTACTTTTTACAGTCACTATTTCTACCACAATCTAACACCTTAATCCAATGTCTGGGTCTCAAATATGACAGTCAGTCCAGAGTTGAGGCCCCTGCCTGAGATCTCGTATATCTTCTTATCTAATCACTATCATCTTTTTTTGTTGGTTGAGGCGGTGTGAGGTTCTCTCTCTTTTCACTATTTTTCTTCTTTGGCCGTAATGAAGTCAGAACTACTCTTTACCTCTTAGCACCGTAGTGAAGGAAGCATCAGTCTTTATGATTGTCTCCCTTTGTCTTTTACCATCGACTACATATTGAACATGACACCGTTCTAAATGCCCCGACCTGGGACCAGGGAGGGGGGAACGGGGTGTGGATTTCTGCTACAGGGGGATCACCCTGTATATTTATTTGGAGTTATTGGATTGTGCCTACGGCCTGGTACGACATCAGCGTTGGCGGATAACAGGAAGGAGGTGAGGACGTACTGCCATCGGCCCTCCTTCACGGCCCTTCTATCTATAAGTACCACTAACTCACTAATCACATGTGTTGTCTAGCTATGTTTCAGCAGAGACCCATAACTCAAACACCCACCTTGGCCCAGTCCTACGGTCGTCTGAGAAAGAGGATGTAGGTGGACAGCTGCCACTTTGGTTCTAGGTCCGGTCTGTCCTCGACCATTTGAGCAGCCAGTGAAGGAGTGCGGCCCTTCTGGGAAGGGTCCACACGTCTGAGTAAGGGGGACTTAAGTGTATCGGCTGTGGGTAAGTTTGATTCATGGTGCTCTCACTGAGTGTTATCCTCCACAGGTTCTATCTTGTTGAGAGCAGAGCGATGATCTGGGGACGAGTCCAGTGATCCGGACTAGGGCGATAGCCGGTGTGAACAGCTGGGAAGTCCACTACCTCAGCGAGCAGTACTTACAATCGAGAGTACGTCTCAGGATGGGCTCCAGCTAACGCCTCGCCCACTCCACGTCTGATAGCCCAGGTTATGTTCCATGACAGCACCATATCGCCTTGTTCGTTACTCCAGCTGGGCAAGTATCTGGTTGTTGTTAGTGTCCCCACTGTGAGCCTGACTGACTGCCTTCATGCCAAATAGTTATGATGTCTCCGCTACCAAGTGCCTGGTACCCTGTGGTGCCTGGTATTGTGGAAGAACTTTTGTCTGTTTTGAACTCTATCTAAAGTGCCACGTTTCAGCGGGAGAGGTATCTGTGCTGTGATATCTGCGATATGAGTCGGGAGATCTGCGCTTGTTGCATAGACAGTTAGGACTGCTACTACCATTGAGTGAGAGATCACCCTCTTGCTATACCCGCAGTACCATCGATACTTCCAGACGCTTCAGAGGAGTGTTCTAGTTCCTCAGCTCCCGAGAGACAGTCTTTATCCTTACCCTAAGGTGATCTAGATTTCAGGGACGTCATCCACCGGAGGTCCCAAGTACCAGTGAGTCAGTACCAAGTGCCAGCCATCCTATCCAAGTGGAGAAACCTATACCTGGAGGGAGGCCTGAGAGACTTGGTGAGCGTGTCTGACTTACCCAATAGTGTGACTTGAGGCCCTGATGATGATGACATTTCTTCCAGGAAGCTACTCGATCCTTGCCACGTCTTATCTCTCATAGATACTGCAAGGCCTATCTCGGAATCATCATTATCATTCTCGTTCATCTTGTATAATACACCATATTGTTAACATAGTTAGCTGCCAGAGTTGCCTCATGAGTTCAGGACGAAGTTTGAAAGGGGTAACGTCCCTTGGTTGTGAGTGAGGGAGATAGGGTTCCAAGGGCCGAAGGGGGTTCGTGGACTGAGGTCACCTATGTCCCAGGGCTAAAGGTATCCCGTTGTTAAAGTGTGATAGCAGGTTCCCCTCACCCCAGGGAGTGTTATGACAGCAACCGATGTATTTTCCTAGGCACACTGGCCATGAACTCGAGTCCTTGCCCACACGAGCATTGAAATCACCGAACATATACATGTAGACATGTAGTCGGATTTTGGAACTGCCTTGATCACAGAGTCTAGTTCCTCATAGAAAGAATCCTCCACATCATCAGAGGAAGCAAGTGTCGGTGCATATGCAGTGATAATGGTGGCAAAACCACAAGATGTTCCCAAGTGCAGGGATAATAGTCTTTCATTGCCTCCAGCTGGAATTTCAATCATTCCCAGTAGCGAATTCTTCACTGCAAAGCCTACACCGTGTTGCCTTTTTTCTGCCTGCCCTCTACCCTTCCAAAAACAGGTGTAATTGTTTTCCTTGAGTGACCCTTCCTCAGCGAGGCGAGTCTCCTGCAGGCCAGCAATATCAGTGTTAAGACGACTGAGTTGAGCATCAATCACAACCGGTTTTCTCACATCGTTAATATTCGTCAGGCCAGTGGAAAATCCTGGACACGTGGTTCTTATGTTCCAGGATGCAAGCCGTAGCTTAAGGTTTCTATTTTTATTTTTATTAGTGCCTGGTGCATTGGTTTAACAGCCTGCGAATTCATATTTTGTACTAACCACAAGCACCCAATAAAGCAGGCAAGCCGTGGCGGTTCAGAACCCAACTGACCGGATGCTGCCAAGCTAAAGGCGGCGGTAGTTTATCAGTGACACCTGTAGGTGTCTCCCAACGTCAGAAGCAACCCGTGGCGCCCCATGTCTACGCAAGTTAACTAGGACTTATAACCCGTAACTGCGACCTCTCGCTTTGATTCCGAGACCGGTTAAGACCATAGATGGAGTTTATACCTTTCTATAACACAAAGCCTGGGCTAAAATATAGAGACCATATGATGCCCATGCAGCATGATCCCTCTCTCGGCCTGCCTAGTTCACTCCAGAGGAAAGGTAACACCCCTACATCTGAAACAAGACAAGCTGCAGAAGCTGCCGGATCAGCAAAACAATGCTCTAACTGTCCGCCTGTCGAAGCTTCGATCCTAGACCAGCTGCCAACCAAGGCTTAGGGCCTGGTCTGCCCTGCCATGTCATTTTGTCTTTAGGTTGCATTTCTTTGCACCAGGATCAGGCTTGTACCCTCTCAGTTGCGCTCTTCCGCTCGAAGCCGATGGTACAATGTGGGGTGTCGGGTTTGGTAAGCGCCGCCCAACTGTCGTCTATGTGTCGTCCCTGGGGTGAGGGGAATCAACACCCACATTCTTTTAACCCCATATCATTGTTTTGAGGATTTCTGTCCACAACACCCCGTCAGTCCTTGGATCTCTCTCTCTCTCTCTCTCTCTCTCTCTCTCTCTCTCTCTCTCTCTCTCTCTCTCTCTCTCTCTCTCTCTCTCTCTCTCTCTCTTTCTCTCCTACCACTGGACCATGCCCCCTCTCATTCTTTTCCAAAACATACTACACAACTCTAGCTTCTAACTAAATGACAAATTAATTTAATAAAGAAAAGTGTCAGGTATGTGCAAAGTGTATGTGTAGAATGTCTGTCATATAATCTAGAGTGTGTGCAGAATCAGACCAAGCAGCTCAGGAGCAAAGTCTGCTTCATCACAGGACCGGCCACACAACAGCACCATACATAAAGTACAGAGAACCTCACCAAATGATGCGTCTCTCCGGCCAGATGTCGACTTCCTATAATAGCTCTTGGATAGTCCGGATGCCTGGTCACCAATAGTGGATATAGTCCAATACTGACCATGAATCTGACACACACACACAGTGTAACTAATATGTCACTAAACGTTCTGTGATCGGATAATCCTTGTATAGTAAAACAACGTTTACTGACACTTTGAAACTAAAGGTTAGTAGTTAATTTCTCATAGGATGTCACCAATTAGAAAACTCAATGTTAATTGGTAATGTCTCACAAGAATTCCCCATTTAGAAAAACACAACATAAATTTTCAAGTTTTCTGTATACTACTATTGTTCCTGTTACTGGTGGTATTGTAAGTATCTGCACTGTAGTATAATAAGAACCACCACCGAAGAATCACTCTGAGATGATCATCAGTTCCTGCTCAACAAAGGCCAGGTTCTTGCAGACCCTCTGGGTTATGGGCCCAGTGCAAAAGCCGCTGAGTAAAACACCGCTTTCAATGATCGAGCCATGACTTTTCTTCTAGTTTTTTTGTAAAATATAGTGGAACCTGTTGAAGAGAGAACACACGTGGTGAGAGCAACCCAATTCCGACCTTTATTAGGTGAGTGTAGGCCGACGGCCTATATATAACAGAGAACTACACTCTGTCATAATGCAGAGGAGCTCATCACATCGGTCTGAGTCATGGTAAACAAGGAAAGATTATAGGAAAAGTGCAGAAACCCAGTAGGTACCCTACTGGAAGATCCTACCACTTTACATTTTCTTTATCCCCCCAACCATCCTCAATCTCCCTAAATATCATCCCACTACATTGTTCTTAACTCACTGAGTTAATTGATATCTCACACAAGCTAGTGTAAGCAACGCGATAGCTACTGTTGCCAACGCTCTTATAATAAGTTCTCATAACGCACATTACTACACTCGATTCCTAAGAATAATCTAATTTAAGTCTATTTAATTAAATATAATTATATTTATTCCTGTTTGAAATTGAGACTACTAAATCACACAAAGGGACAATGTCCACCGATGTAAATCAACAGAAGACACTGTAGTCTCTCTCCATAATCAAACCCGGAATATCACACCCGTCCTTGTTGTTTCACAACATTTGGTCAACTCCCGCCAAAGTTGTTTATCCATACTGTTTTAATACTGTGTCTGAATGACGTCACAAATCTGACTAGACACTTAGGCGTCGAGAAGCTATTTTTCTCTCTCTGTTTCCGACTTGATGTAAACAACTGGTTGTCTAATCCGCTTTCATCTGGGGAATTGTCCCGGTACTTCAAAAAGTCTTGCCGGCTGTAATCTGGAGAATATTTCCCCCAAAACAAAAGATCTCGCCGACTTTCACCAAGACAGTCTGTCTACCACATCAAAGGATGACTGCCGCCTGTAGACGAATGACGCGACAGTCTTTCTTCGATCGACAACACATAAAAGAATGACGGCTGCTTGTAGACGAATGGCGCGACAGTCTTTCATCGATCGACAACTCCAAGAATTTATGCGACACCAACAATCGGCTCTGGCAGAAAGCAGGTAGTACCGTCTACTGTCATACGGTAGCTCTGTCATATCTGACAAAGACCTGACACATTATATATATATATATATATATATATATATATATATATATATATATATATATATATATATATATATATATATATATATATATATATATATTTAAAAGGCAATCTCCGTCTGTATGTATGTCCTTTATGCGTTCGCGAACGGTTCATCCGATTGAGATGACATTTTCTACACGTCTTCCTCTCATTCCCGCGCTGCCAACTGTCACATTTTTGTAGTGTAAAATCGGCTACTTACTTAATATTATTTAATATTTAATTTTTCATTATAATTTCTATATAGCAAGGGGAATTAACTCTAGAAAAGTTATTTTAAGGGGCACAACTTTTAATAACATTGCTATATACCTTATAGTCATATTGTTGCATCGTTTTCAAAGATTTATAAATTCTTTGTCTATAGTTATTTACAAGCATATGAGTTATAATAAATAATGATATAATCTTTAAGGCATTTTTAAAGTTTTTATAAAAATAATGCGTAATGCATAACATTGTAACTCATCTTTTTTTTTGCTTAAAGAAGTTATCTACAGTCATGTAGGTGATTAAAATCAGTTTTCATTAAAAATAATGGATGGTGTGTGGAAGGACATTCTTTTAAGTAACTTTTTTTTTTTTTGTTGTATGACTTTAATGAGACGCTCCCCGCCAGGAGCTGGGTGAAGCCACGCGGGGTCAGATAGATAGGCAGACCCACCTTTTTGCTGCAGTTATCTACAGGCATATGCGTTATAATCCTCCTCCTCCTCCTCTCCCCTCCTACTCTTCCACCTACCCTCTTCCTCTTCCCCTCCCCCTCCTCCTCCTCCCTCTTCTCCTCCTCCTTCTTCCTCCCTCTTCCTCCTCTTACCTCCTCGCCCTCCTCCCTCCCCTAATCACTCCTCTTCCTTCCTCCTTCCTTCTCCTCCTCCATCCTCCTCCCTCCTCCTCCTCCTCATCCCTCTTCCTCCTCCCCCTCCCTTCCCCCTCCTCCTCCCTCCTCCTCATCCCTCCTCCTCCCTCCTTCTCCCTCCTCCTCCCTCCACATCCCTCCTCCTCCCTCCACCTCCTCCACCCCCTCCTTCTTCTCCCTCCTCCTTCTCCTTCTTCCTCATCCCTCCTCCTTCTCCCTCTCCCTCCTCCTCCTTCTCCCTCCTCCTCCCTCTCCTCCTCCTCCCTCCTCCTCCTCCTCCCCCTCCTCCTTCTGCAGTTCTCCTCCTCCCTCGTTCTCCTCCTTCTCCCTCCTCCTCCCTCTTCCTCCTCCTCCTCCTCTCTCCTCCTCCTCCCTCCTCCTCCTAATCCCTCCTCCTCCCTCCTATTCCTCCCTACTCCTCCTCCTCCCTCCTCTTCCCTCCTCCTCCTCTCTCCTCCTATCTCTTCCTCCCTCCTCCACCTCCCTCTTCCTCCTCCCTCCTCCTACTCCTCCTTTTTCTTCTTCTGCTGCTGCCGCTCCATTTACCCAAGTTAATTGTTGGGGGAAGATGTAAAGATCTTTCAAGTGCTCTTTCTAATGCTTTTTGTAAGTTGGTCTTCGTTTATCTAAGGTTGTTCTAACTGCAACCAATAAATGATTAGACAGACAGGCAGACAGACAGACAGGCAGACAGACCGACAGACAGAGAGGGAGGGACAGACAGACAGACAGACAGACAGACAGACAGACAGACAGACAGACAGACAGACAGTCGGGAACGGGAACTTATATGACTACTTATATGAATTAAATGAGATGTTCCCCATCAGGTGTTGGGCGAAGCCGGGCCGGGTCAGACAGACAGACAGACAGACAGATAGACAGACAGACAGACAGATAGATAGATCGGGAACGGGAACGGGAGCTTATATGACTACTTATGTGAATTAAATGAGATGCTCCACACCAGGAGCTGGGCGATGCCGGGCCGGGTCAGACAGACAGACAGACAGACAGACAGACAGACAGACAGACAGACAGACAGATAGTCGGGAACGGGAACGAAAACTTATATGACTACTTATATGAATTAAATGAGATGCTCCCCACCAGGGACTGGGCGAAGCCGGGCCGGATCAGCCAGTATATATATATATATATATATATATATATATATATATATATATATATATATATATATATATATATATATATATATATATATATATATATATATATATAAGACAATGTATGTAGGGAAGTATTTGATGCGTTCGATAACGTTCCATCTGATTGAGATGAAATTGTCTACATGTTTTCTTTTCATTCCCGTGCAGCGAACTGTCATAGTTTGTTAGTGTACAATCAGCTAATTACTTACTAAAATTTATTATTTAATTTACATTATCATTTATATATAGCGAGGGGATTTAACTTATTAAACGTTATTTCAAGGGGCATAACCTTTAATAGCATTGCTATATATTTTATATATAGATTGTTGCATTGTTTTAAAAGGTTTATTAACTCTTTGTCTACAGTTATTTACAGGCATATGCGTTATAATAAATAATGATATAATCTTTAAGGCATTTTCAAAGTTTTTATAAAAATAATGCATCTATTTAAATAGTGAAAATTTTCTAACTCATCTTTTTATGTTTAAAGAAGTTATCTACAGTCATGTAGGTGATTAAAACCAGCTTTCATTAAAAATAATGGATGGTGTGTGGAAGGACATTCTTAAGTTAATTTGTTTTTGTTATATGAATTTAATGAGACGCTCCCCGCAGAGTCATGAGCAGCGTCGGACAAGAGTTCGATGCCAGATCTCGTTGCTCGCTACGGGAGACAAAGACTGGCCACCTATTCCTCCGTGCTTTCAGCATTATCATGTGCCATGCACGCTGGCGTAGGCGTTCATGTCTCTCCACATATCTCGGTCTTTGGTGTTCTGAACCAACTCTGCTGCTGATATTCCCCCATGCCTCAGTCGAAATCCATCCATCCATCCATCATGTGCCATGCCGGTAAGCGTGGGCGGTCATGTTCTGCCATCTCACTCGATCACCAGAGTCGTGGATCAGCTCCGCGTTTCTGTCTCGACCATGCCACAAGGCCAAGCCATCCAGGTACTTGCTTCTAGGTCTTCCCCTTGGTCTGTTCCCCTCGATCTTACCAGTTGTCACCAAGTTCTCCAAATCATTTCTTCTCATAACATGCCCAAAAAATTGTGACTCTCTACGTCTAATGTTTCTAATCAGTTTACGATCTTCATTTGTTTCTTGAAGAACTTGTTCATTGGTCTTTCTGGCTGTCCATGGTATTCTTTGCATCGAAAATTCATCCAGCATAATTTCTCTTGTCTGCCTCTGCTTCTCTTCCTCTCGATCTTTCCAGTCACTATGATGTTCTCCAGTGCCCCTCTTCTCATCACATGACCAAAGAAAGCTGTTTGTCTCTTTCTTATTGTTTTATATAATGTTCTAATTTCATTAGCCTCTTTCAGGCTATCATCGTTAGTTACTCTGGCAGTCCACGGAATTCGTTCTCTGTTGCTTCCAAGTTTTTCCTAATTTGTTCATTTACATTCCAAGATTCACAGGCATACAAAAAAACAGCTTCTACCGAGTGTTTGTAAAGTTTCACAGCACTTTGTATTTAGAACACATTTGAAAACTTAAATACATGACGTCATCGACACATGTGCTCCACAGTCAATCTTGAAGGAATATGCAGCGAATGGATGTCATCTGCTGGAGTAATTCTTTGCACTCCAAACAGAATGGTGTTATCCAGCTTCCCCCCCCCCCCCCCCTCCCCAAAGCGTTAGACCATAGCAGTGACTATTGAAACTTTTTTTTTTATTTTTTTTTTTTTTTGCATATCCCTTACAGGACGTTGCAGTCAACATCAGCATTTTCAGCTGCTGTTGATGTACTAGGCAAGATTACGTTCAGTAGTTTGCCATTGCTTTCTGAGCGACCGGCTCACATACCCCGTAAGTTACCAACGAGGCGAGAACCGCTACCGATTCTCGCGCAGGTTGCGTTACTCACGAGAATATACGGGATTACTTCGAAAGACGTTAATCCCTTGGCCAGGGAGACCGGCCTATTGTAACTAAGTTAATGAATTTTAGCACATTTGTTTATAACGTCATGTACGTCATTTTCCAAATTTGTTCTACATACAAAGTGTAGTGAGACAATACAAACACCCGGTATACAACACTCAAGCACTCTTTTTCTTACATTCAATGATAGTGACTTATTGCATAATATACTTTTCATTATCTGATATACAGCTTTTGCTTGTCCTATTCTGTTCTTAATCTCTGTTGTGTACCTTCCATCTGATGTTATAAATGCCCCATGGTACTTAACACTATCCACGTGATTAAGAATGTCACTTCTTTTTCCATTCCACATTTTGGTGTCACATTTTTCTTTGATATCACTATTGTTACTGTTTTCTTGATACCCAAGTAGATTCCTTTCTTTGCACTCTCCGTCACTACAATGTCCAACAATTGTTGTGGATCTTTTGCATTATCCGCCACCAAAACTGTGTCATCTGCATAACGTATATTGTTTATATTATAATCTCTTCACTGTGATCTCTCTCATTATTACTTCTCTATAGTGGGAGAAGTGATCCGGTGACAAAACACATCCCTGACGTACACCTGGCTTTATTTGTTCAAAACAGTCCTCTTCATTTCCTATTTTAATTGCTGCTACTTGGTTCTAGTAAATGTTTTGTTTATTATTCTGAGATCTTTCCGATCGATGTTGAATTCGTCCAGCATTTTAATCAGTGCATCATGTTTTACTTAGTATAATCTATAAAGTATACTTGTACTATAATCTATGAAACACTGGTGGTAGTAATGTGTATATTGTCCTTCCTTCCAAAAATCCATCCTGTTCTTCGACAATTTCAATTTTTATTTTCTTTCTTGTTCTTCTCGTTATAATTCTGAGAAGCTTAGTTACATTATGTTAATTTTACGAAAGTCTTCGCATTCCTTTGCTCTTTCTCTCTTTTGGTATAGCTATAAATACAGATTTCAGCATATCACTGCTGTAAATATCATTCAACATGTTGGTTAATGTATCTATTCCAAATTCTCCCTGTGCGTCTAATTCTTATATTGTGTTTCCACCTGGCCTAGCTGTTTTCCTCTCCTCATATATTTGACAGTGTCAGTGGCTTCTTCTTTTAGAATAGATGGACCTTCTAAGTTACTTTTTTCTGTTAATTCTTCCCTTTTTTCATCATATAATTCGCTTATATATTCAGTCCACCTCCTCATTATATCACCTTCCTCCAATAATATCTTTCCTGTTTTTGATTTCAGACACCCTGTATTTACTCTTATTTTTCTTCCCATGAGCTCACTGATTTGCCTGTGCATACTTTCTGTATCTTTCGTTGAATTTAATTCAAGTTTCTTGCAATGCTCGTTTAACCAAATTTCTTTTACTTTTGCCTTCACACATTTATCTCTTATGTCTTTATTTATCTCAGCATACTCTTGTTGGTCAATTTTACTCTTGTTTTTCTTTTGTCCATAAACTTTAAGATTTCTTCAGTGATCCATTTGTCTTAGCTTTTTTGGCTTCTCTCCGGTAATATTTCTTGTTTGATGAATGGAATCCCTTAAAATTTCCCATTGTTCATTTGTACTGTGTAATGTAGCTATAGCCTTGTACCTATTTTTCAGTCACTCTGTATTGTTCTTGAATTTCTTTATCAGCTTTCAGAACATCTTTATTAAGTCTCACGTTCTTAATCACTTTTTTTTTCTTACTTTTATTTGTCCACATAGTGGTACATGATCACTATTACAGTCAGCACCAGGCATTATCTTTAACGCATTTTAAAATATTTTATTAATAAGCATGTAGTCAATTCGGTTAAGTATTTTCTTATCAGGGCTTTTCCGTGTGTAAATTCGTCTGTTATGGTGTTTAAACCAGGTATTTCCAACTATCATATCATTGATATGTGTCTACTCTATTAGTTTCTCTCCTCTTTCATTTCTTGTACCTAAACCATAATTCCTCACTACATACTCCATTAACCCCCTTTCCTACTTTTTCATTAAAAGCTCCTAATATTAGTTTTATTTCTTATGATCTAATTTCAGACATAGCGATTTCTACTTCATCGTGAAAATGTTGTATTTCTTCATCACTACTAATGTTGTTGGTGCGTATACTTGTATAATGTTTATATCTATTGGTTGTCTTTCATTTTGACCATAATAACTCTATCTGAAATACACCAGTAACCATTAATTAACTTGGCTGGGTTGTTTTTTTTTTTAATCAAATGGTAATCCTACTCCTTTCTCGTGTGTATCCCCTCCAAAATAAATTATTGTGTGTTTGTTGGTTTTAATTTTTCCCGAGCCCTTCCATCTCGTCGCAATTATGCCTCGAATATTCATGGTCATGCTTTCTATTTCAGTTATCACACTGTTCAACTTTCCCAACTCATTTAATGTTCCGTGCTTTAGGGCCTGCAAACTATGATGGTCTCAACATTTGTCATAGCCACAATAGGTTTCTGGTACTGGACATGTGTGCGTGTGCAAGTGTGTGTGTTGCGCGTATGCACACGTGTGTGTGCATGATGTGTGTGTTGAGAGAGAGAGAGAGAGAGAGAGAGAGAGAGAGAGAGAGAGAGAGAGAGAGAGAGAGAGAGAGAGAGAGAGAGAGAGAGAGAGAGAACCATATTTACTAAAACAACAATTGTGCTTTCATAACCACGAAGATATCACACACCGATGTGGTACCAATACGTCTAAAACATGCTTCTTCTATTAGACATATATTCTAGGACATTCGACGCTGACATTCCTTCCTTTTCTGTTCTCATTCAAACGCGTGAATGTGCCAAATCTTGTGGAACGACATGCCCAATGTCCCGAGACTCAGACATAGCTACTGCTGTGCAGTCTCCTTCCAGCTTGTACCGCTTTGCTCGCGTCAAAGATTTGGACATTGTTTGCTTTCATATGCAAATCTATCCCGTTTTGTAGGGTTGCGTTAGTATAATCTTTGGCAATGTACGGCCCGTGTAGATCTTCGTCATTCTCGAGAACTAAGAAATTGGACATTCGAGACGATTTGCGTCGTCGGCGCAGCAGGATGCTGATTATTTTCACGAAAGGTCCTTCCCATTCTCGTCGAAATAGTACCTGTGTATGGGAAAATGAATTAATATACCAAATGTACTGTTATATTACTTAACAATGTTGCATCTATATTGGACCGCCAAAAAGAGTAATCTGAACGTCTTGACAAAGGGAACGACACGAAGACAGGTTATCATAATCAACAGATAGAAACAGTCGACATTTTGTTTGCACATTACGAGAAACAAAAGAGAAGCGAAATACAGTAAAACTTCCATTAACCGTCACTCGTTTAACTGACAGCTTCTGTTGTCCGTCTTTTTGTTTTGTTTTTGTTTAAAGGGAAGCAAAATGCGTGAGTATCAATAAGCAAACGGACATCATTAAAACTGTCCACGCCATTATCCCTACTGTATAAAGCTGGAAGTGACTGTACTGAATGATGGCGGAAGTGACTAATCGTCGGTGGAAACTGAAATCATTACGCCAGAAGAAGTAACATATTGGTTGGAATGTGACAAAATGGATGAAAGCCTTGATATTTTGAACGATGATGAAATTGTTTCTAGTGTGACAAGTATTGACGAAGAAGAAATTGATGACGACGAAGAATCAGCTCTTAACTAAAAAGTTACAACTAGCCACTCAGAAGTATAAACAATGTTATCAAAGTGCATCGACTGATTTGAAATGCAAGAGGGGACAAATGCAATACAGATCCAACTTCTGCGTATGATACAGAACGTCGCCTCGTAGAAGGCTCAAACCTCAAAGACACAGAAGGAGATGACATATTATTTTTTAAGAAATGTAGGCTTATAGTATTACAGTACGTTTTTGTACATTTCAACTCGTATCCATCCATCCATTATGTGCTATGCCAGTATGCATGGACGGTTATGACTCGCCATTTCATTCGATCACTAGAGTCGTGGATCAGCTCAGTGTTCTTGTCTCGACCATGCCACGTGGTCAAGCCATCCAGGTATTTACTTCTATGTCTTCACCTTGTTCTCTTCCCCTCGATCTTGTCGGTTGTCACCAAGTTCTCCAATTTATTTCTTCTCATAACATGTCGAAAAAATTTTGACTGTCTACGTCTAATTTCTCTTATCAATTTACGATTTCCATTTGTTTCTTGTAGTACTTGGTCATTGGTTTTTCTGTCTGTCCATGGTATACTTTTCATTCTCCTCAGAAACCACATTTCCATAGCCAACAGATGTATTTTCAGCTTGACTGCTCATTGTCCAAGCTTCACATCCATACTAAAGTAATGGCTCTTATATCGAAGTTTATATTGATCATTTTGTAAAATTAAATACAATATATGTATTATTCACTTTTAAAGGATTTTGTTTTTATTTTCGTCGCAAGCCCGCATTGAAATCGCGTTACTGTTCATGTGTATTAAGAGATTTCTGTTACTCGTCTATTCGATTATCCGACACAGCCGATGGTGACGGTTAATCGAAGTGTTACTGTGTGTTATAATAACTGAAACGACTTAAGAAACAGAGGTAGAGGAAGACAACTAGGGAAGATTATTGGCAGTCTTTTGTCATGGCATGGTAGAAGAAGAAGAAGAAGAAGAAGAAGAAGAAGAAGAAGAAGAAGAAGAAGAAGAAGAAGAAGAAGAAGAAGAAGAAGAAGAAGAAGAAGAAGAAGAAGAAGAAGAAGAAGAAGAAGAAGAAGAAGAAGAAGAAGAAGAAGAAGAGAAGAAGAAGAAGAAGAAGAAGAAGAAGAAGAAGAAGAAGAAGAAGAAGAAGAAGAAGAAGAAGAAGAAGAAGAAGAAGAAGAAGAAGAAGAAGAAGAAGAAGAAGAAGAAGAAGAAGAAGAAGAAGAAGAAGAAGAAGAAGAAGAAGAAGAAGAAGAAGAAGAAGAAGAAGAAGAAGAAGAAAGAAGAAGAAGAAGAAGAAGAAGAAGAAGAAGAAGAAGAAGAAGAAGAAGAAGAAGAAGAAGAAGAAGAAGAAGAAGAAGAAGAAGAAGAAGAAGAAGAAGAAGAAGAAGAAGAAGAAGAAGAAGAAGAAGAAGAAGAAGAAGAAGAAGAAGAAGAAGAAGAAGAAGAAGAAGAAGAAGAAGAAGAAGAAGAAGAAGAAGAAGAAGAAGAAGAAGAAGAAGAAGAAGAAGAAGAAGAAGAAGAAGAAGAAGAAGAAGAAGAAGAAGAAGAAGAAGAAGAAGAAGAAGAAGAAGAAGAAGAAGAAGAAGAAGAAGAAGAAGAAGAAGAAGAAGAAGAAGAAGAAGAAGAAGAAGAAGAAGAAGAAGAAGAAGAAGAAGAAGAAGAAGAAGAAGAAGAAGAAGAAGAAGAAGAAGAAGAAGAAGAAGAAGAAGAAGAAGAAGAAGAAGAAGAAGAAGAAGAAGAAGAAGAAGAAGAAGAAGAAGAAGAAGAAGAAGAAGAAGAAGAAGAAGAAGAAGAAGAAGAAGAAGAAGAAGAAGAGAAGAAGAAGAAGAAGAAGAAGAAGAAGAAGAAGAAGAAGAAGAAGAAGAAGAAGAAGAAGAAGAAGAAGAAGAAGAAGAAGAAGAAGAAGAAGAAGAAGAAGAAGAAGAAGAAGAAGAAGAAGAAGAAGAAGAAGAAGAAGAGAAGAAGAAGAAGAAGAAGAAGAAGAAGAAGAAGAAGAAGAAGAAGAAGAAGAAGAAGAAGAAGAAGAAGAAGAAGAAGAAGAAGAAGAAGAAGAAGAAGAAGAAGAAGAAGAAGAAGAAGAAGAAGAAGAAGAAGAAGAAGAAGAAGAAGAAGAAGAAGAAGAAGAAGAAGAAGAAGAAGAAGAAGAAGAAGAAGAAGAAGAAGAAGAAGAAGAAGAAGAAGAAGAAGAAGAAGAAGAAGAGAAGAAGAAGAAGAAGAAGAAGAAGAAGAAGAAGAAGAAGAAGAAGAAGAAGAAGAAGAAGAAGAAGAAGAAGAAGAAGAAGAAGAAGAAGAAGAAGAAGAAGAAGAAGAAGAAGAAGAAGAAGAAGAAGAAGAAGAAGAAGAAGAAGAAGAAGAAGAAGAAGAAGAAGAAGAAGAAGAAGAAGAAGAAGAAGAAGAAGAAGAAGAAGAAGAAGAAGAAGAAGAAGAAGAAGAAGAAGAAGAAGAAGAAGAAGAAGAAGAAGAAGAAGAAGAAGAAGAAGAAGTGGAGGAGGAGAACAACAACACCAACAAAAATCGGTACGTTAGCTGAAGTTCGCAAGATGTGAAAAACAAAACATGACCGCCCACGCCAGTTGGCAAAGTATTTTATTATTATTGTTATTATTGTATTTCTTAGTATTCGGACTCGTCGCTGTCTGTTGAATATGAGGACGGAGCACGTATGGGAATAAATATCCCGAGTGCTGTGATATCCGTTCTTTTTAAGAGTATCGTGGAGACTTTGAAGCTTATGACAATGTGTTAACTGTATTTCAGTTGGAAAAAAAAAAAAAAACTGATTACGCTACTTCAGTATATGTTCATTTATATCCTGTAGTATGTATTGTAACTGACGAGATACAGTGAAACAACCAGGCACTAAATTGTACAATACATCGTATCTGTCGTCATTATACAAATTCTCTATAGTGGGCAGCTGTGGGCTATCAAAGGCGTAGACGTGAATGGGTCACTTAACAAACCATCTTTGACAGTCTAGTCGTGTCAAGAAGATAGCCCCACGGCAGACACTCCCTTTGATGTGTGGATTATTAGCTCTTCTTAGTCTCATTTTGTACATTTTGTGTGCTGGGAAATGAACAGGCGGACAGATTGGCTGGCTCTGCAGAACTTGGTGGAGTATTGATACATGACAAGGCAGACGTGGTTGCGGCCTTGTGGGAGCACGTGCACACCTCGGAGGAGCAAATGGATTACCATGGTCTGGCAAGAATGAGACAGCGAGGAGTGACGAGGGGATCTGGCCGACGCTCAACGCTCAGAGGAAAGGCGAGACGGACATATAATCAGATTACTACTGGTACTATTAGTGTTGGAACTCTTCGCTGGCTGCTGAAGATGGGGACGGAGCGCTTATTGGAATGCCCCGAATGTTGTGATGTCGATTCCTAAATTAATCAATCAATCAATCAATCATTTTGTACAGAAAAGTAAAGACCCTCATACACGCTTTACGTGACGTACTAGATATATGGTGCTGGCCCATAGTCTTATACAGAAATCGGCACGTAGTGGGTCAGGTGATCAATACCCAGCAGCCTTTATTTCCCATTACATTTCCTCGTACTCATGGTATGTGGGGTCAATCTGAGAGCACGGGTACATTTTTTGGTGGGAAAAATCATCCCGATGTGGGTTCTTCTTCTTTTTCTTCTGCGTTCACCCGGAGTGTTTTTTCAGATGTAATTGCGTTGTGCCTAGTTTATTTGCGCCCTTAGGCCGACACATCCGACTTCTGCAGGTGTTTGTTAACAAGTTAACCTTCCCGGGTATCCCGATGTGTGTTCGACCTCATGACCTCTGGCCCGACAGGCCAGCGTAGATGTTCTTCTTCTTTCGCCTTTTATCACCTATTGAAGCATAGGCCCTCACCCAACTCACCCCGATCAAGTCCAATCTTTTGCTGTCTCCCACAGCCCCGTCTATGGACTCCCAAATTATTCATCTCTATCTCTAATTCCTTCCCCGTTTGTTTTTAAATCTTTCTGTTTGTTTGACGTGTGGGTTCCAGGGAAAAGATCGTCTAGTTATGCTACCGGGTGTTTGTAAAGTCTCACTACACTTTGCATGTAGAACAAATTTGAAAAAGTCTGTATTCCGTTGATAACATCATTCTGTTCGGAGTGCACAGAATTACTCCAGCAGACGAGACATTCGCTGCATATTGCTGCATGATTGACTGTGGAGCACATTTTTTTATGACATGTATTTCATTTTTCGAATTTGTTCTACATACACAGTTTAGTGTGTCTTTACAAACATCCTTTATTATCACGTTTTTTCAATGAATGTCTTATCCACAGCCAGCGTGTTTTCTCGTCTCTTTATTGCTATTTATTAAGATCTCTCTACTATGAGTTCCACATTAGTGATTCTTTCACACCATTTTAGTCCCTTCTATTATGCGCAACCCCCAATTAATGCATGAACATAATTTAGGACACGACATAATCAAATGAGGTCATTAGTTCTCTTCCCGTGTTTTTCAGACATTCAGAAAATTCTGAAGACCATCCTGTATCCATTTGGCGAGGTTAGGTTGACACCAAGGACGTAATGGTCGGGAAAAGATATTGAAACCCGGCCGCCGTTTTGATAAGATGCAACGCACCCCCACTATGCTACCATGACAACGCTCTATTCGTGTCTATGCTGAAAATGGTGCGAGAGATCCCTTCCCGTATCTCCACTCTGCTCTCTCTCTCTCTCTCTCTCTCTCTCTCTCTATATATATATATATATATATATATATATATATATATATATATATATATATATATATATATATATATATATATATATATATATATATAAGCGACTTATAAGTTCACTTTCTTCCCTATGGTATGTCTTGTTTGGACAAAGGCGCTATTGCTGAATGTTTCACACACGTGTCACTGATGTCACATACAGCAGACCCACACAGACACATGTGTTTGTGCGCACGCACACATACACTGTGCTTACTCTATGTGTCACAACACCCTCTGTGTGTGGTTGCTTTTGTGTGTGTGTGTACGTGCGTGCATGTGTGGGTTGGTGTGTGTATTTGTGTAATTCTGTGCGGAGTGGGAGGAAGTTAGAGAAAACGAATGTTAAATCTCCGCTGCGGGAGCACTCAACAATGGGTTTATTTGGCGGATATTCAATCTTAAGGCGCCAAAGTTCATAGGTCAACAAGCTGGGTAATTTTTTCGGGTGTCTAAGTTCGTGTGTAAGTATAATTATATGTCTGTGTTTCATTGTGTATGCTTCAATGCATTAGCTGTTGAACATTGTAGCCATTAAACAGAGTTGTCAGACACAGCCACATTAAGTAAAAACTACAGACTCACATCCCGCAGCATGTAAAATATTGTGCACATGATGCTCGGATCATGTTTCTGAATAAATGGACACACAATGGGTGGTGTAGTCAGTTTCTTTTCCCAACAATTGTTGGTACCCATTTCTTTATTTTTTGTTTGTTTGTTTTTTGTTTTTTTTTGCTCTGGCTCTCTTTCAACCCAAGCATAGTACATACACACCACTCCCTAGTAGCACTGGACTGAATTGTACGTGTGGGTTAGCTTTCCCTATTACCAGTGTCCCTCGCCATCAGGTGAACACCACCCCTAATTCAGTGTTACTTGTAATTTACGTCCCCAGGTCAAGGATGAGAAGTCAACATTTTAGCCCAACTATCCAGTGGAGTGGAACCCCTTATCTCAGCATCAGCACACCGGATGTTTAAGAACGCGCGTTCCTATCCATTCGGCCATGCTGGCCTCTGCATCCATTTAGTGAGGCTGGATCGACTCCAGAGCAAACATAGAGCCAAGACCACGTGACCGGCAGGCGGTTGTCTTAGTGAACTAGGACAGGCACTAAGATACAGGGTGACCAGATCGCCGTGATCAAAAGAAGCCAAGTCATGAAATAAAAAAGCCAAAATAAAGCCAAACACTGCCTAGTAAAAAGATATATTAAAAATATACTTATATCACATGAAGACCTCTTCTTCAAATAAGTTTTCCTCTTCATTGTTGAAATTCAGTACAGGATTCATTAGAATATACTATTCCAGCTTTGAAATCATTCAACATTTTGGATGAAGGTACAAATTCATTACAGCACTTGTTTGAAGATAATGGTTCTGCTCTAATTCTAATAATTGCTTCTAAGAGAGACAGCTGAAGTCTATTCCTTGCTTTGGTTTTTATGCATGTTAAAAGAGAGAACATCCTCTCCACTGCGGTATTGCTAATAAGTGTTATTAAGCAAGTAAGAATAAAAGAAGCAAGCTCTTTAAATTGGGGATGTTTCATGACTCCTTGCTCTGCATTTTTAGGCAGTCCATTTTCTTTAAATTGTTCTTCTTCCTTCCAATCTATAAAATGTTCTGTATTGTTCTTCAATAATAGTGTGGTTTTCTTCAGCCAAATTCAAAAAGGGCAATTTCGAAAATAGTGGTCTAGAAGCCTGGTTTAAGGTTATTCCAGGGTTAAAATTGGTTAGATCTTTAAATATATTTCTTGCTGAAGGAAGCCGCTTTCTAACTTGATAAAGTGCTTCTTCTCGCACTGATAAGCATCTTTCTTTGAGATCTAAGACCTCTTGTTGGCAATTAATTTTTGTATCAGAACTTTTCTGAATGTAGTTATCACACTCTGACAGGAATTTGATGCCAAAATCAACATTAGAAACATATTTTTTCTTATTATTGGTATCATAAGTCCTACTATTACGACGCTTATAATGCAAAAATAGTTCTTCATGTAATTCGTGAGGATCTGCCTTACTTTTCTGAAAAAAAGGCTATTTAACCTTTCGAATTCCTGCACAATAGGGGCTGTGAAATGAAAATAAAGGTAGTTTCTTTGATCTAGAAGCATTTCCTTTATAAGTCGTGACTTAAATTTAGTGTAATAATTTGCTAATTCAGCAGAAATAAAATAAGCCTTGAGTTCTTCCCAATTTATTAGAATGTTGAACATTACTTTTCCCCGGACAAGCCATCGAATAGAAGACATTTTCTCAAAGGAAGTGATGCTGTTCTAGCTTGCTGAAATTCTGTCGATGAGTTCATAATTTTGAATAAATCTTTAAATGCTTCTCGTCTTAGATTGCTATGTCTAAACCAATTTGGTATTTCTGTCAGCAAAAGTCCAATGTTTTAAGGTAGTTTTGACACTGCATATTTGATGCACAATGCTAATGAATGGCAAACACACTTATACTGAACACATGAAGGAGATACATCTGTCATTCTGGACCAAACTGAATTGTTGCATCCAACCATACTGGAAGCACCATCGGATGCAAAACCAATGCAATTTTTTAATGATTGATTACATTTTTCAATTTCATCCTAATTTTCAGCTAATTTAACTTTGTCATCAATTTTCTTGCTTATTGTCACCACTGAAAGTGTTTTTTGTGAAGAAGATGGCGCGCTCCGCTTGTGTTTTTCTGTTGTTGCATGATTTGCGAGATTTGAAAATCTTGGAACAATATTACAATGGCACAATTTGCAATATGCCTGTTCAGAACCGTCAGTGGATTTCTTGAGCCACACAAATGTCTTTTCCCATTGATCATTATATTTCCGATTAGTATCATAAGATGGTTTCCACTTTGGCATGATAATAGGTTCAGTCAATAATATTAATAAGAAATACTTGCGAGTTGCGACTCGCGATTGCTATGAAGGTATAATTAATTTGAAAACTTAACTACTAACAGTAAGCTGCGCAGTGCTTCAGTGCGCATAGAACATGGCCAGATAAGCTTATCATTTTGCATTTGTTTTTGCTGAAAAATAGTAACACAAGACAACAATTAACTTGAAAAATTCAAAAAAGAGGCATATACCATTACAAATTGTAAAAAAGCCAAAAGGAAGCCAAAAAGCCAAACTGATTTTCTGACGCCAAACCTGTTTTTAAAAGGCCAAATTTGTCAAATTTGGCTTTAAAAAAGCCAATCTGGTCACCCTGCTAAGATACCGTAGGTTTCACACATACACACACACACATACACACACACACACACACACACACACTTAACACACACTTAACTAAGTGCCACGGGATGATTAATTGTCTTAAGTTACTTCCCGTATCTGCGATGGGTGTATATATCGCCGACATGTTGTCACTGCACTGTGACACACTACTACTTCCCAACTTCCACCATCCATTTTTATGTGCTCCACACCTAATATTTGTTTGGCGCCGAATCTGTTGAACACGTTGCGTGTCTATGTATGTCTTTATCTGTGTATGTGTGTGTGTGTGTCTGTCTGTCTGTCTGTCTGTATATCTATTATATAAACTATCACAAAGCTTCGACAGCTATCAGATTGTTGGACTATGTTGCTGTTGGTTGTGTTGTTAGCGAAGAGTCCCCTGGAAGACTGAATGCTATAGTATATCCCGAAAAGAATGTCTTCATTCACGATCAATTATTTTGAAAACTGTCTGTTGCATCGTTATGAGATTTTTCCTGCCGTCTTATATTTACCTCCACCCACGGAATATGTCTTTGATAGGTCCAAAAGCAACTTAAATCATCGAAAGCGGCGATATTTCTTTGATGTTCTGCTGAAAAACTAGTGATTTCTCGCTAACAAATTTGTGTTTACAGTAATCGACGCTCCGCCAATTCAGATAACACACAAGGCGTATCCGGATTCGTATGGGAGTGGGTGCAATGAAAGAACTAGCTTAAAAGTCGATAGGGTCGGCTGCATTGTACTGGGTTTTTATCCCATATGGCTCAGTTTCTTTCCGCAGCGCGGAAAGTGTCGCACAAAGCACGAACTCCGTAGCTCCAGCGACGACCCTCGGAAGTCTCCGAAAAATTCACTCGTGAAATGAAGGACGCGGCCCGGAATCGAACATACACTTCACCACGGAGAATCCCGAGAGGGGTGCAATGTGTAATATTAGTAAAGACAGAGAATTTACAGAGGCATGGGGTAAATCATTTGTAAATTGACAGGAAAGTAGAAGGGATATATTTCTTACCTTATTTTTCATTTCCTTCTTGTTTCTTCAGCTGCTGGTTAATAATGTGTACACAAGTATTCATGTTAGCTTTTTATATTGAGTTCGTGAAAGCTTCCAAATAGCTGAGCGCTAATGTGCGTATGGAGTGACCAGAAATGATACCGCAATTTAGTCATCATGTTTCCATTTGTAAGGATCTGTTCAGCTGTCTGTGTAGTTTGTTCACACGTACACATGATTACCTGTTTTGCACTATGAAAATAGTTTTCAGTGTCTCTGTAGTGGGCTTTCTTCTTAACGACCAAGATGTTGGTCCTCTTTTCATTGAAGTTTATAGATTGATTCGTATGCACGTGTGTTGTCCTCTAATTTGACAACTTGTTTGCTCTCACGTTTCTTGTTAAGCCACAATATGTCAGTTTCCACCGCAATATTACTCTTCTGTTGGTATTCAATGCGTTTAGTGTGTGTGTGTGTGTTTGTTTTTTTTTTTGTTTTTTTTTTCAATACAGTTGTTTGTCACCGCTGAGGGCTTGCGGAATTGAAAATTCATCACTATGGAATACAAACTGTTGACTTGACATTATGCTGATGCTGTAATGTTTAGGGCCTGCAATTCGTCTGAATAGTTAGAGCAAAATATCCCAGTAAGTGTGTACGTAGATTAAGGTCTGCGATCTGCTCAGACCTTAATCTGTGTCAGACGATTCCAGTAGGTGGATGATTGCTCTCGGTTGCATAAAATTCAATCCATCCTTTCTCCAATAGTCCTCTTCCTTTTTCAACACATGGTCCTCACATTTTTTCCAGTAACTTTTATCAATATTTTAGACAGACAGACAGACAGACAGACAGACAGACAGATAGACAGGCAGGCAGGCAGGCAGGCAGGTAGGTAGGTAGGTAGGTAGGTAGGTAGGTAGGTAGGTAGGTAGGTAGAAAGGTAGGTAGGTGGGTGGATGGATGGATGGATGGATGGATGGATGGCTAGCTAGCTAGCTACCTAGGTAGGTAGGCAGGCAGACAGACAGATAACTAGCTAGACAGACAGACAGAAAGACAGACAGACAGACAGACAGACAGACAGTCAGTCAGACAGACAGACAGACAGACAGACAGACAGACAGATAGATAGATAGATAGATAGATAGATAGATAGATAGATAGATAGATAGATAGATAGATAGATAGATAGATAGATAGATAGATAGATAGATAGATAGATAGATAGATAGATAGATAGATAGATAGATAGATAGATAGATAGATAGATAGATACCCGCCAGGAGCTGGGCGAAGCCGGGCCGAGTCAGCTAGTTTATTTATATAATCACGTTTCATGAAAGAACCCCCATTGGAGACACCTCTGAACAATACCATTTAACTCCGCGTTGTTTGTGCCAAAACGAAACCCGCGAGACAATTTCAGAAAAAGCGCGGATGTGTCTTGCTGAAGCTGTAATACTTTAAAAATGATGGTATTAATCCCTGAGCCGTAAATTATATACCGCATATAAACAAACATTGAAATCTGCCGTACAATCTCCAGAACAAAATTCTTTTTTGTTGGGTGGACATACTGATAAGGTTATATGCTAAATCTCATCATTTTCCCTCAGTTGGTTACTGAGATATTTAATTTTATATTGGTGCAAAAAAAAAATAAACACACTATAGCCCTTAAGTCCCATGCATTGGCTTTCAGGTCGATTGTGTCCCGACTAGGGCTAGCGTCTATCCGTGTTAAGTTTGTGTAGAGACGTCCCTCGAGACTAGGGCTAGCGTATATCGGTGTCTAGTTTGTGTAGAGACGTCCCTCGAGACTAGGGCTAGCGTATATCGGTGTCTAGTTTGTGTAGAGACGTCCCTCGAGACTAGGGCTAGCGTATATCGGTGTCAAGTTTGTGTAGAGACGTCCCTCGAGACTAGGGCTAGCGTATATCGGTGTCTAGTTTGTGTAGAGACGTCCCTCGAGACTAGGGCTAGCGTATATCGGTGTCTAGTTTGTGTAGAGACGTCCCTCGAGACTAAGGCTAGCGTCTATCGGTGTCAAGTTTGTGAAGAGACGTCCCTCGAGACTCAGGCTAGCGTATATCGATGTCAAGTTTGTGTAGAGACGTCCTTCGAGACTAGGGATAGCGTCTATAGCTGTCACGTTTGTGTAGAGACGTCCTTTGAGACTAGGGCTAGTGTCTATCGGTGTCAAGTTTGTGTAGAGGCGTCTCTCGAGACTAGGGCTGGCGTCTATCGGTGTCAAGTTTGTGTAGAGACGTCCCCCGAGACTAGGGCTGGCGACTATCGGTGTCATGTTTGTGTAGAGACGTCCCTCGAGACTAGGGCTGGCGTTTATCAGTGTCAAGTTTGCGTAGAGACGTCCCTCGAGACTAGGGATGGCGCTTATAGGTGTCAAGTTTGTGTAGGGACGTCTCTCGAGACTAGGGATGGCGTCTATAGGTGTCAAATTTGTGTAGAGACGTCCCTCGAGACTAGGGCTGGCGTCTATCGGTGTCAAGTTTGTGTAGAGACGTCCCCCGAGACTAGGGCTGGCGTCTATCGGTGTCAAGTTTGTGTAGAGACGTCCCTCGAGACTAGGGATGACGTCTATTGGTGTCAAGTTTGTGTAGAGACATTCCTTGAGACTAGGGCTAGCGTCTATCCGTGTCAAGTTTGTGTATAGACGTCCTTCGAGACTAGGGCTGCCGTCTATAGGTGTCAAGTTTGTGTAGAGACGTCCCTCGAGACTAGGGATGGCGTCTATAGGTGTCAAGTTTGTGTAGAGACGTCCCTTGAGACTAGGGCTGGCGTCTATCGGTGTCAAGTTTGTGTAGAGACGTCCCTCGAGACTAGGGCTGGCGTCTATCGGTGTCAAGTTTGTGTAGAGACGTCCCCCGAGACTAGGGCTGGCGTCTATCGGTGTCAAGTTTGTGTAGAGACGTCCCTCGAGACTAGGGCTGCCGTCTATAGGTGTTAAGTTTGTGTAGAGACGTCCCTTGAGACTAGGGCTGGCGTCTATCGGTGTCAAGTTTGTGTAGAGACGTCCCTCGAGACTAGGGATGGCGTCTATCGGTATTAAGTTTGTGTAAAAAGAGAGAGAGAGAGAGAGAGAGAGAGAGAGAGAGAGAGAGAAAGAGAGAGAAAGAGAAAGAAACAAGGACAGAGAGACAAAGACACAGAGAGCGGGACATAGAGACAGAGACAAAGACAAAGAAAGAGAGGCAGAAAAGGTGGGGGTAGAGGGAGAGAGAGTGGCGGGAGGAGTCTAAAGCCTTAATCAGACACACCTCCAACACGCTGTTGTTTTTACATGTTAAAAAGTCGCTTAAAAGTCGACAGGGTTGACTCCATTGCACAGGGTTTGTCCCATATGGCTCAGTCTCTTGCCGCAGCGTACTGTCGAAAACGTTGCACAAAGCACGAACTCCGCAGCTCGAGCGGCGATCCCCCAGGAGTCTCAGAAAAAAATGCACTCGTGAACCGAACGAAAGACGCGACCCGGAATCGAACCCACAACCTTCGGAACCCGAGTCAGACGGCTTGACTACTTCGCCACGGATACTTCTTTTTTTTTTTAAATATTACATATAACACTGTCGCTCAACAGTCCCTCATCGTACCGTGTTCATGTGACACACTGTAATCCACGAATTGCCACTCCTACCTGCTGGCTGTTAGACCGTGTCATGGCGTTCTCATTTGTCCTAGACGTACGATTCTATTCACACTGAGCCAGGAACTGTTGTCGTTTCGCGATATTTACACTCCAAAATGGCGAGTTTCAACTCATTATCATGTAGAAGATCCTTTGCAGAACGTCGCGCTCATGACGGCGCGCCCAAATGCCGTTCTATCTCTGGCCCAGTTCTGTAGCATCAAGCACCCTCACGCCCAAGGTGTCTGCAATGTCCTGTGTTCATCTGCTGGTCGAAACCAGCCGATTCTTCCCGGAACCACGCCTCCCATCACTGTTCTCCCCAAGCCACTGTGTCGTTTAATATGGCCAAAGTATTTCAGCACCCGAGAGATGATACTGATCATGGGCCAGCTTTCTTTCATGTTTAGATCTGGTAGAAGTTCATTGTGATCTTACACTAGACATTCTTCACCGTTGGTATATATTCAGGTGCATTTAACAGGTACATTTAAGAACTGCATTAGAGAACTCGGTGACTACTGGCAAAATCGAGGGGGAAGAGAACAAGGGGAAGGCAGAGAAGTAAATAATTGGATAGCTTGGCCGCGTGGTATGGTCGGGACAAGAACACAGAGCTGATCAACGACTCTGGTGATCGTGTGAGATGGCGAAACATGACCGACCACGCCTATCGGCATGGTACATAATGATGATGATATACGGGTGAAGGTGACTGTAGAATTGGTAAAGTGACGGATACACATCCGCTGCACTATATCCAACATGTGCAGAACAGAGAAAATTACTTTGCCTACGCTGCTCCATTTGATGACAAACTTTACGGCGATATCAAAAACATCAAGTTGAATGACCGCTGCTTTCTTTAAGTATAATCAGGTTCAGGTCTAAAGGTCTACCAGGAACAAGAAGACAAACAACAGTGCAATGATAATGATAAATAAATTAGCTACAAGATACAAACCCCTACCTCCGATGACCAGAGCACGGGAACTGTTAACAACGAGAAGCTGTAGTACAACAACCACAGAAGCGTCTCCGTGTCCGTACGGCTGACCAGTAGATAGCTGTAATCCAAGGGGGCGAACATGGAGTAGGTCCAGCTACCGATGTTCTGCGTGTTGATGCTGCTGTTCTCCGTGGTAGTGGTGGGGACTGTAGTAGCGCTGTGGGCGCCGTAGTCAAGATTATCGATCCGGGCGTATATAGCTGTAATATAGAAATAACGGCAAGGCGAGTGTATATAGCTGTAATGTAGAAATAACGGCATGTCTATGTAGCTGTAATATAGAAATAACGGCATCTCTATGTAGCTGTAATATAGAAATAACGGCAAGGCGGGTGTATGTAGCTGTAATGTAGAAATAACGGCATGTGTATGTAGCTGTAATATAGAAATAACGGCAAGGCGGGTGTATGTAGCTGTAATATAGAAATAACGGCATGTGTATGTAGCTGTAATATAGAAATAACGGCAAGGCGGGTGTATGTAGCTGTAATATAGAAATAACGGCGTGTGTATGTAGCTGTAATATAGAAATAACGGCAAGGCGGGTGTATGTAGCTGTAATGTAGAAATAACGGCATGTGTATGTAGCTGTAATATAGAAATAACGGCAAGTCGAGTGTATGTAGCTGTAATATAGAAATAACGGCAAGGCGGGTGTATATAGCTGTAATATAGAAATAACGGCATGTGTATGTAGCTGTAATATAGAAATAACGGCAAGTCGAGTGTATGTAGCTGTAATATAGAAATAACGGCAAGGCGGGTGTATATAGCTGTAATATAGAAATAATGGCATGTGTATGTAGCTGTAATATAGAAATAACGGCATGTGTATGTAGCTGTAATATAGAAATAACGGCATGTGTATGTAGCTGTAATATAGAAATAACGGCAAGGCGGGAGTATATAGCTGTAATATAGAAATAACGGCAAGGCGGGTGTTTTTAGCTGTAATACGGAAATAACGGCAAGTCGGGTGTATGTAGCTGTAATACAGAAATAACGGCAAGTCGGGTGTATATAGCTGTAATATACAAATAACGGCAAGGCGGGTGTATATAGCTGTAATACAGAAATAACGGCAAGTCGGGTGTATATAGCTGTAATATACAAATAAAGGCAAGGCGGGTGTATATAGCTGTAAAATACAAATAACGGCAAGTCGGGTGTATATAGCTGTAATATACAAATAACGGCAAGGCGGGTGTATATAGCTGTAATATACGAATAACGGCAAGGCGGGTGTTTATAGCTGTAATATAGAAATAACGGCAAGTCGGGTGTATATAGCTGTAATATACAAATAACGGCAAGGCGGGTGTATATAGCTGTAATACAGAAATAACGGCAAGTCGGGTGTATATAGCTGTAATACAGAAATAACGGCAAGTCGGGTGTATATAACTGTAATATAGAAATAACGGCAAGGCGGGTGTATATAGCTGTAATATACAAATAACGGCAAGGCGGGTGTATATAGCTGTAATATACAAATAACGGCAAGGCGGGTGTATTTAGCTGTAATACAGAAATAACGGCAAGGAGGGTGTATTTAGCTGTAATACAGAAATAACGGCAAGGCGGGTGTATATAGCTGTAATACAGAAATAACGACAAGGCGGGTGTATTTAGCTGTAATACAGAAATAACGGCAAGGCGGGTGTATATAGCTGTAATATACAAATAACGGCAAGGCGGGTGTATTTAACTGTAATACAGAAATAACGGCAAGGCGGGTGTATAAAGCTGCAACATACAAGTAACGGCAAGTCAGGTGTAAGTAGCTGTAATATAGATATAACGGCATGTGTATGTAGCTGTAATCTATATCTATAAAAGACGATGTATGTCTGTATGTATGTCCGTTCTTTATGCGTTCGCGAACGGTCCATCCGATTGAGATGGAATTTTCTACATGTTTTCTTTTCATTCCCGTGCAGCCAACTGTCATAGTCAGCTATTTACTTACTAAAATTTAATATTTAAATTTACATTATCATTTATATATAGCGAGGGGACTTAACTTAAGAAAAGTTATTTCAAGGGGCATAACTTTTAATATCATTGCTATATATTTTATATATAGATTGTTGCATTGTTTTCAAAGATTTATAAACTCTTTATCTACAGTTATTTACAGGCATATGAGTTATAATAAATAATGATACAGTCTTTAAGGTATTTTCAAAGATTTCATAAAAATAATGCATCTATGTAAACAGTGAAAATTTTATATCTCATCTTTTTATTTTTCTTCAACAGCACATTAATTTTATTTAACATTCTCATATGTTTGGCGCTTTACACCCACGTTGGGTATTTATGATGCCCATGTTAAACATTTCCTCAACGAGTTACTTTTCATGCATTTTAATGCTTATTGTTCTTTTGTTGTCAAAGAACTGCTTCATAAGAGATGTTGAATGAAAGAATGTATGAGAGGAAATAGAGAAGAAGGGCAGAATGTAGGAAGGGCCTGCGAAACATTTTCGTTCGTTAAAAAAAAAGTAATTTTTTTTTAGAGAAAGTTAGTTGCATATCGTTTGCAGTACTCTGCAGTCAACCCACTACCCATCATTTATTGGCTGTTCGTGATATCTTGTTAAGTTTACTTTAGATAGATCTCTTCCAATCATATTTTCTACTATCAATCTATCTATTCTTCTATTCTATCAATATTTTTAACGGGAACGGGCCGAACACAGACAGACAGACAGACAGACAGACAGACAGACAGACAGACAGACAGACAGACAGACAGACAGACAGACAGACAGACAGACAGACAGACAGACAGACAGACAGACAGACAGACAGACAGATAGATAGATAGATAGATAGATAGATAGATAGATAGATAGATAGATAGATAGATAGATAGATAGATAGATAGATAGATAGATCCCCGCCAAGGCCTGGGCGAAGCCGGGCCGGGTCAGCTAGTATAGAAATAACGGCAAGTCGGATGTATGTAGCTGTAATATAGAAATCATGGCAAGGCGGGTGTATATAGCTGTAATATAGAAATAACGGTTGCAACATAGAAACAACACAGAATCGGGTGTATAGTTGCAATATTCAGATATGATAAATTCACATATATAGGACATGAAAAACATCAGATAGAAGATGCATCACTGAGATAACGAGCAGAATAGGACACGCAAAACTGCATTCTATCAAATGAAGAACGTGTTGTGCAATGAGTCACTGTCCTTGTAAGTTAGAAAAATAGTTCTTGCAAGTTACATAGAACCAGATTTAACATACAGCTGCGAATCCTGAACAATTAGTAAACAACGAAAACATCCATGGAAGCCTTGGAGATGTTGTTATATAGAATAATGCAGAAAATTAATTGGAAAGCCAAAATGAGCAATCAGGACGTTATAAGGGAAGCTGAGTCGCTAAGACAATTTATCAGAAAAATCAGAAAGAGGCAGTCATGGTTTTTTTTTTTTGGTCACATTATGAGACGAGAAAATCTGGAACCTGTTGTGACAAGCGGAAAGATTGGTGGAAGGAGAGATAGAGGAAGACAGCGTGAGATGATTCTTGACAGTCTTGTGTCATGGCACGGAAGGGAGTCAACACACGAACTGATCCATGACGTCACAGATCGTAATTTGTGGAGAGATATGATCGCCCACGCCAGCCGGCAAGGCACTGGATGATGATGAGTTGCAACATAGAAACAACAGCACATCGGCTATATATAGCTGCAATATAGAAACAACTGCACATCGCGGGTATATAGTTGCAATACAGACGCACCACACGGTTATTATGTCTATATAGCTGATGTCAGTATATACAGTTTATGTATCTTCTTCTTCTTCTTCTTCTTCTTCTTCTTCTTCTTCTTCTTCTTCTTCTTCTTCTTCTTCTTCTTCTTCTTCTTCTTCTTCTTCTCCTTCTTCTTCTTCTTCTTCAGCTTTCCGAGCCATTGAGGTTCTTTGCTGCAAATACAATCCGTCTCCATTCATCTCTCTGGTGGACCTTCTCTTGCCAGAGTTTATGTATGCTTCTATCTATTTATACAGCGCAGACCCGATAAGGCGAAATCACCTGGGACACAAGCAACATCCTTTTTATCAGAAATTCCTCTTATAAGTGTTCAAGCATATAGTAATGCTTGTTTCCGGATCCGGTCAAGGATATGCACTACTGACGAGCTCAAACGTGAGCGAAACTCGAGTATAGTGCTTCCATATTGACGTGGATGGACCTTAGGTTCATACCAGAATACGATCAGCGTTGCCAGTAGTGGGTTGTGCTCAATATTTAAATATAGTAATGCATTTACAACGTACAATACAATATTGTTCTTCACAACATAAATTCGCCACATTCTAGATCGCCTTAAGCGGTTTGCACTGTACATTATATCTGAACAATCAAGACGAGAGACAAACAGTATCGGAGATCCATTGCAGCCAACCTTCATTGTGGAGACGGCACCTGATTTATTGATGTAGCTATAATATAGAAACAACAGCAAACCCGGTGTATATAGCTGCAATACTGAAACAATATATCCACGAGACGGCGGATATTTGGCTTTATTCACCTGGTCTTCTAGATCGGCGTAGCCTAAAACTCGTACCAGAAACATGTTCTAGGTAGTAAAGTTGCCCGATGTCCGATGTAATTCTAACCACATCAATCATATAAAAACATAGTCCCGGCACCACATGTCCAGAGCGCCCCAGGCAGCGGAGACGGGACTTGTACTTTAATGATAAAGATGAAATAACTCGGCCTTGGTTCTTGGGATTGTACTAAAACACACCAGTGTTAAAATCCTCTGTTTCCTCCTTCTTCCTCATACTACACCTTATTTCTCCTACTCCTCTATTTCCTCCTACTCCTCCTTTTTTCTACGTCTTCCTCCTTTTACCGCCTACTCCACCTCTTTCCTACTACACCTTCTACCTCCTTGTTTCTACTACTCCTTCTCTTTCTTCCTACTCCTACTTTCCCTCTTCTTCCTTCGTTTTCCTCCTACTCCTTAGTCTACCTCCCTCTGCCTCCTACCCCTAATTCTTCCTCGTACTTCCTCCTATTCTTCATCATTTTCTCTCTCCTTCCTCTTCACCACCGCCCCCCCCCCCTCCCCATTCTTTCCTCTTGCTATTTCTCCATTTATCTTTCAAGGGCTGTCCGTCACATCCAAGCATGCAGCATTAGAGCCAAGCAAACAGTGTTTTCTGACTGCGGCATGAAACAAGAGGTGTTTCCCCCCAGACATATTCCTTTCAAGACGAGTTCTGTGCACCCCTGGATCAGTTTCCTTTCCTAACGCCGCAGCAGATTTGTGTGACTCGTCGCCTGCGCTGGTCGCCCACTAAGTGAGGACAAGACTGTCTACCTATTCCTCCGTGCATTCATATCTGCAAACTGTGAAAGCTATGACCCGTCACACACTTTGACAGCCCTGACACGTCACACACTGTGAAAGCTATGACCCGTCACACACTGTGATAGCCCTAACACGTCACACACTGTGATAGCCCTGACACGTCACACACTGTGATAGCCCTGACACGTCACACACTGTGATAGCCCTGACACGTCACACACTGTGATAGCCCTGACACGTCACACACTGTGATAGCCCTGACACGTCACACACTGTGATAGCCCTGACACGTCACACACTGTGATAGCCCTGACACATCACACACTGTGATAGCCCTGACACGTCACCACTGTGATAGCCCTGACACCATCACACACTGTGATAGCCCTGACACATCACACACTGTGATCGCCCTGACACGTCACACACTGGATAGCCCTGACATGTCACACACTGTGGATAGCCCTAGCACGTCACACTGACAGTAATGACCACGTCACACGACCTGGAGAGTCCGTGACAGATCACGCAATGATAGTCCTGAGACGTCATACACTGACAGTCCTGAGACGTCACACACTGACAGACCTGAGACGTCACACACTGACAGTCCTGAAACGTTACACACTGACAGTCCTGACACGTCACACACTGTAATAGCCCTGACACATCACACAATGATAGTCCTGACACATCAAACACTGACAGTCCTGGCACATCATACACTGAATGGTATGACACATCATACACTGAATGGTATGACACATCATACACTGAATGTCCTGACACATCATACACTGACAGTCCTGACCCTTCATATACTGATTGTCCTGACACGTCATACACTGACAGTCCTGACACGTCATATACTGGTTGTCCTGACACATCATACACTGACAGTCCTGACACGTCACCCACTATGACAGTCCTGACACATCATACACTGACAGTCCTGACACGTCATATACTGAATGTCCTGACACATCATACACTGACAGTCCTGACACGTCACCCACTATGACAGTCCTGACACATCATACACTGACAGTCCTGACACGTCACCCACTATGACAGTCCTGACACGTCACCCACTATGACAGTCCTGACACATCATACACTGACAGTCCTGACACGTCATATACTGAATGTCCTGACACATTATACACTGACAGTCCTGACACATCATACACTGACAGTCCTGACACATCATACACTGACAGTCCTGACACATCATACACTGACAGTCCTGACACATCACACACTGACAGTCCTGACACATCATACACAGTCCTGACACGTCATACACTGACAGTCCTGACACATCATACACTGTTATAGCCCTGACACGTCACACACTGACAGACCTGACACGTCACACACTGACAGTCCTGACACGTCACCCACTATGACAGTCCTGACACATCATACACTGTTATAGCCCTGACACATCATACACTGTTATAGTCCTGACACATCATACACTGACAGTCCTGACACATCATACACTGTTATAGCCCTGACACATCATACACTGTTATAGCCCTGACACATCATACACTGTTATAGTCCTGACACATCATACACTGTTATAGCCCTGACACATCATACACTGTTATAGTCCTGACACATCATACACTGTTATAGCCCTGACACATCATACACTGACAGTCCTGACACGTCACCCACTATGACAGTCCTGACACATCATACACTGACAGTCCTGACACGTCATCCACTATGACAGTCCTGACACGTCATACACCGACAGTCCTGACACGTCACCCACTATGACAGTCCTGACACATCATACACTGACAGTCCTGACACGTCATATACTGAATGTCCTGACACATCATACACAGTCCTGACACATCATACACTGACAGTCCTGACACGTCATATACTGAATGTCCTGACACATCATACACCGACAGTCCTGACACATCATACACTGTGACAGTCCTGATACATCATACGCTGACAGTCCTGACACATCACACACTGACAGTCCTGACACATCATACACAGTCCTGACACGTCATACACTGACAGTCCTGACACGTCACACACTGTGACAGTCCTGACACGTCACACACTGTTATAGCCCTGACACGTCACACACTGTTATAGCCCTGACACGTCACACACTGTTATAGTCCTGACACGTCACACACTGTTATAGCCCTGACACCTCACACACTGACAGTTCTGACACGTCACACACTGTGAGTCCTGACACATCACACACGCAGCAGGCGATGTAACCACTTCGCCATGGAGACTCTCCTCCTAAAAACAAAAGACCATATGGACAATGAACGCGATCTTACCGGGACCAAATATGACGAAGCAGCCAAGCGGCAAGCTGACGATGATATACAGTGAGCCGAGCCACCAGACAGACTTCACGAACTTCATATGCAGTGTGGATCTGACCTCCAAGTACATAGCATTATAGTGGTTCAGTGCCTTTAACCCGGATCTCAACATCTTCTTGAAGCGAGCCAGGGCGGCCAACAGGAGCCCCAGGGACAGTAAGATCAGCATTGATGGCCCCAGCGTGAAGTTAAAAGTTATAATCTTGTTCCAAAGAGGGCTGACTGGAAAAACGAAACGAATCCATTATCAATCAACATTTTGAATAACGAAGACACAAACAATAAATTGCACGATTTATTGCCTGGAATATTTCGCTGCATCTCGTCAGGTACATACTGCAGAAATACACGACACATCAGTGAGGCCACTGCAAAAACGCTCACACCGCGTGGCTCCCAAACTCTTCATATGTACGGTCTACCCAAGCTTCACAAGCCCGGCATCCCGCTAATACCGATCCTGTCCATGGTTAACTCTGCACAACACCGAATGGCGAGATGGCTAGCTGAAATGATAAAGCCAGTACGACAGTCCTTCGATCCAAGAACACTCAGAGATACATTCGAACTGGTGGAATTATTGGACACTATGGACATACATAATAAACACATGGCATCTATGGATATTGCCTCCTTATTCACCAACGTTCCATTAATGAGACCGTGAATATAATAAGTGAACGCATTAGAGACAAACAACTAAAACTAGGCATACCATCAGCTATCCTAGAGAGGCTATTAAAATTATGTACCGCCAACATTCAATTCAACTTTCTAAAAAAGTCATACTGCCAAATTGACGGAGTGGCCATGGGGAGTCCGCTTGGACCTATTCTAGCAGACATCTTCATGGCACATTTAGAAGAAAATAGATCTTCAGACATCAATAACTTGGCCTTCTACCGTCGTTACGTGGACGATATACTAATTATCACCACAGACGAGCAACAAGCAACGTCGTTCCAGGCCACAATGAACGTGGCACATAAAAACATCTCTCTATCTATGGAACACGAACACAACGAAGCGTTGCCGTTTCTAGATATCCTAATGAGACGTAGAGCAGACGGCACAATTCAAAGATCGGTGTACCGTAAAGAAACATGGACTGGCCAATATTTAAATTTTCAGAGCTTCGCACCTGTCCAGTACAAACGGGGCCTAGTACGGACCCTGTTTGACCGTGCTAGGAAGATATGCACCCAGGACACACTGACAGAAGAATTTGAAACTCTGAAGAATGCCCTAAACCTGAATGGGTACTCCACAGGATTTATAAAGCGCCACTACCAACAGCAAAAACCTAAACCAGAAGAAACTACAGTCCCTAAACTCAAGGTTTTCATCTAGTTAACCTTCCGAGGAGATGACGTAATGCAACAGTTGCAGGACCCGCTCATCACAGCAGTCGGGCGAACATTCTGTGCTGCAACTCCGGTTATCAGGTACAGAACCACACCGATCCCCAACCCAGCAGTTAAAGAACCTGTAGCTTTGTACACCAAATCGAATTGTATTTACCAATTTACATGCAGGTGCGAGGCCCTCTACATAGGTAGAACAGAGCGACAGTTACATAACAGGGTATTGGAACACATTCCGAACTGGGTGGACAAGATACTACACACAGAAGATGGTAGCCTAGGCAGGCCGACACACCGGAACAGTCCTGCTTCATCGATCGCGAGACACGTGCTCGAGAGTGGCCATGTGGTTGAAAGAGACAGTGCCTTCCGTGTGTTGTTCAACACACAGAGTAGTCGGTTGTTAAGGTTTGCTAAAGCCATAGTGATCAACCTGTGTAAGCCGGCCTTGTGCAAACAGAAAGACATGTTAGTCAGTTTAAAATTACCGTGGTAGACAATCGACATTACTGTGCGAACATGTGTATATTTCAGATTGAAGGATTTATCTAGTTATTTCACTTTATGTTGTGTGATTTCTGCAGTATGTACCAGACGAGATGCAGCGAAATATGCCAGGCAATAAATCGTGCAATCTATTGTTTGTGTCTTCGTTATTCAAAATTAACATTTTATTCACTCGTTATTTTTGTTTTTACTTCTGGCTAGAAGAAGACAAGACACTAAAATATACTCAACAAGCAGTCCCCGTAAGTTAGTAGTTAGCGAACTAGCCTGTTGCACAGATGGTCCAAAGTTCACACATTCTCAGGATGTTCTGTTTTCGTGGTCACATTGGCCCCGAGCTGGATGCAGCTTCACAACATATATATTGTGTATTTTAATGACTGTGGAGTTTTTGAAATTATTACCGTTCCAAGTTTTATATTTACATTTTATGTCGCATGAGTTCACAGAGGGTAAATACAAACCTTGGAGCGGCAATATTTTCAAAAACCACACAGTCGTTAAAAATACACCCTATACAAAACAACAATACGTAAACGACCCTTGTAGACGCCTTAAGACTTGTTGGACATAGCTGTCCATACGTGTATTGACCAGTCGGTTCTTAGTGGGTGGTGTGGCCAGTATCGCCGACTTTACTTCCCAAGACAGTTCCTGGTACATATGGCTGGATCGACCTGGGAGCCCCTGTCAGTATTTAACATTTTAATCTCCTCCCCCCCCCCCCCCCCCAAGCTTTCCTGACGTGGATGGAACCCACGACCACCAGGCCGGCAAACGAGTGTCTAGCCACAAAACTACCGCGGCCGCCGCCATAACACCAATCATTGTACATACACTTCCGTGTGTTGCCGGGGCCCATAAGGGAAGCAAAGAATAGCAACACTGCAGCCTACCACGCATGTCGTAAGAGGCGACTAAAGAGGCTTGATGGTTCCGTCGTCCTGCTACTGAGTGAGTGCGTGGCGCGACACTGTGAGCTGTGAGTTTCGTGTGAAATGCTTTTGAATCTGCCTGAGGTTTTTTGGAACGTGACTGCATGTTCGGAGCGATGGCAGATGGCTATGTCCCAGAGTTGACCGGTTTTTGCCTTATGCAGAAATGCGTGGCTGCTGGGCTTCTGGTTGACTGCCACTGCCATCGACGATGAAGTGTATTTTCGTGGACTGTGTGGGTGAACATCTAGGAAACATCCAGATGGGAAAATGACTGCCGATTCCATCAGAAATGAACTGGGTATGTTGTGGGGGACTGGTGTGTTGACATTCTGGCTGCGGCATTATGCACAGTGTATCTGTGCAGGCTGTTGTTTGTCGAGACTCCTGTCTTTTCCACTTTTCACATTGGGCAGTGGGGAGCATTTTGTGTGATATTTACTAGCACAGGAACGCAGAATAATGGGGACGACCCGTTGCTGTGAAGTTGGAACTGCGACTAACTAACTAACTAACTAACTAACTAGCTAACTAACTAACTAACTAACTAACATTGTACATACAGTCGCCACCTGTTTGGACACTACCTCAGTACAGACTACATGAGACCCCCCCCCCCCCCCTTTCCCCCTTTAAAAAAAAATTAGGTATTTATAATGCTCATGCTAAACATTGACTCAGTGAGTGATGTATTACTGATTATTTTTCATGCGTTTTAATGTTATTGCTCTTTTGTTGTCTATGATTAGCTGCATAAGTGATGTTGAATGAAATAATGTATGAGAGAAAATATAGAAGAATGGCAAAATATTAGACGGGCCTGCTTGCCCAATTCTTAACCCTGTGAAAATAAAGTTTGTTCGTTCGATCGTTCATAACATGCTTCGGGCAACATCTGCCGACAGATGCTTCATTGCTTGCGAATTCTCTAGAAGACGGCTCTTTAACTCTTAAATCTGAAGCACTGGCGTATTGGTCGTCTGAACACTGCAAAGGCTTTTATCTCTGGTAGCCAAGCTAGTACAGAGACTCGCCTCTAGAGCCGGCGCCTCCATGGCAATTGTGCTGTCGTGGGGTGTGAAGACCAGAACTGCAGGTAAGATGCCAGCACTCATGGAGTGCTGGTCAGTCAAGACAACCACGGGTCTAGAACCGACCTCCAGCATGTTCTGATGTACACAATCTGGGATCTCCATCTCATTGTCATCCCTTCACTCGTGAAGCTTTCGTCAATACTGGTCACATATGCCAGGGTCGATTCAGCACTTATCCTGCAGTCTTCGGGGTTAGCCATTGAAGGCCACCACAACATAGTCATAGGAAGGGGTGTCTTATGCTAACATCTTTAATTAAAGCATATGTATGAACACACTCGGTATCCGCTGTTACGCAGTTATTAGAATACTTGTAAGTTGCCGCGGTGGTTGTTTGTTCTAATCCACATCTAGTCAGTTTTATTTTTATTTCTTCTTCTTCTTCGTTCATCCGAAGTTTTTTTTTCGGATGTGATTGCGTTGTGCCTGTTTACAGCAGAGCTGCGTTCTTGCGCCGTTAGGCTGACACATCCGACTTCTGCGGGCATTTGTTGACCGGGTTAACCTTCCCGGGGGTTTCTTAGGACGTTTGACTCTCACTGTTGTGGTGTTATCCCCCATCCTAGCTGGCCCATATAGAACAGCCAGAGATCCTGGTCAGCCCTCAAGAGAAGGCAGGGGCAGACCATGGGCATTCCCCGCCATCCAAGGAGGCTTCCATACTTGCAGAGCCGATACATAGCGCTCTGATACTGGGCTCACCCAAGGAATCGTCACGTCCTGCACATGGCTGCTTAGCCTCACTTCCGTATATTGGGCCTTCCGTTCACCATAGGCTGTTCTTCCGGAAACCAGAAGTATGCAGTCTGCAGATGACATCCACACAGTGAGCTTTCGATTCGGACTTTCCATGTAATGGATTTGCTATCCAAGCAATATTCCATTTCGTGCCACTAGGACACTTTTCCACCTTTTTATGAAGCTCACACAGTGGGCTTTTGATTCAGACTTTCCACGTAATGGATTTGCTATCCAAGCAATATTCCATTTCATGCCACTAGGACACTTTTCCACCTTTTATGAAGCCCACACAATGGGCTTTTGATTCGGACTTTCCACGTAATGGATTTGCTATCCAAGCAATATTCCATTTGGTGCCACTAGGACACTTTTCCACCTTTTATGAAGCCCACACAGCGAGCTTTCTATTTGGACTTTCCACATAATGGATTTGCTATCCAAGCAATATTCCATTTCATGCCTCTGGATCTTCATGCACCTTTAAATGTCAACCTGTATGTAGTTTAAGTAAGCTGCGGTCAACTTTAGCTTGTTGATATCTCCATAGAGCTTGTCCTCAAATGAAGCAGGTGTGGGCCAAAATATCTTTCTCTGTTCTGCATACGTTGGGCAATCCTGCAGCAAATGTTTTGCTGTCATTTTTCCAGTTCTACAATTACATTCATCGGTATCTCCTATCTTTAGTTTATTGAACAAGTGGTATTTCAGCCTGTTATGTCCTGTGCGGAGTCTGAAGATTGCTACTTGTTCTCTTCGGTCGAGTTTGTAATATGCATCATCCTTCTGATGGCCTGGATGCTCTGATTCCCATGTGGTTCTATAAGTGCTTTTTATCAACCTCTTTGCCTCATTATAGGTTATGTCTATGTCAGGCTGTGGTAGTCGTCCGCCCTCTTTTGCCAGTCTGTCAGCCTCTTCGTTTCCAGGTATACTGCAATGTGATGGGATCCACTGTATTACAACTTTTTTGGATTTCTGGCATAGACCATGGAGTGCTGCTCTTAGGTCAGTTAGTTCTGTGCTGTTATTGCTCTTCAGTATTGAGACAGCTGACTTTGCATCTGTGAAGATAGCTATTTGCTTCTCTTTATTTTCCTCCATCAGGAGCATTTCTGCTGCAGTTTTCAGAGCCTCTACCTCCGCTTTGAAGTTACTTGAAAATTTTCCAGTTGCCATTGAATGTGTTTTTTTCACTCCATTTTTTAAATGTAGGAGAATTCCTCCTCCTCCATTCTCTATTGAATTTTTGGCTGATCCATCTGTATATGCATGGGTCCAATTCCTGCTTGGGTAATGTTCTTTTATGTAGTTTAGGGTTATTTCTCTTCTTTCGGTTTCATGCTGAGTGTTCTTTTTCTCAATACCAGGAATGTTTTCTATCATCTCAGGCAGTTGCTGCTGTCTCCAAGCTGGGAACTTGTGTGCATTGTGTATGGGCTTGACTGTTGATATGTTAAGTATAGGATCTGCCCTAATCCTTCGTTTTGCAGTTTCTACAAAGTTGCTACGCTTCAGTCTTCCCTTTCCAAAACCATTAAATCTGTTGTACATAGGGTGGTCTGTCAATCTTCTAAATTTTTCTGCTTGTTGCTGGGCTCTGCTATCTCTTCTATCCTGCATTGGTTGTAAACAAGTGATCTTTTCTAGTTCATTAATAGGCGTTGTCTTCAGGCTTCCAGTTATGATTCGCATTCCTTGGTTTTGGACTCTACTTATTTTGTTAAAGTTTGACTTAGCTGCTGTTGCCCAAGCTGCAATGCCATATTCCAGTACTGGCCTCACCCGTCCAGTATATAACTTCTTGAGAACTTTCTCATCTGCTCCCCACGTTGTACCAGCAAGCTTTTTCATGATTGCCATTCTCTGCCTTGCTCTTGTTCGATTTTTCTCAACCTGTGTCTTCCATGTCAGGCGACGATCAAAGGTGACTCCTAGATAGTTTGGATTTTCTTCATGGCGCAATATTTTTCCATTCAATACCAGCTTAGGTTGCTGAGTTTTATTTGAGAGGGAGAACACTGTGCATGTTGTTTTCTCCTCACTTATCTTCACTAGCCATGATTTTGACCAGTCCTCTAGCGCTAATAAGGCTTGCTGTATTCTGCTGTTAGCTGTACTAATATATTCTTCAGATGTCCATATGGCTAGGTCATCTGCAAAGGAGGATGTGTGTACTCTGGCTGGAAACTTTTCTGTGATGTCATTTATATATGCTAGGAATAATGTTGGTGAAAGAACTCCTCCTTGGGGGACACCTTGCTCCAGCAGCATCATTTTGCTTGTTTGTCCTTGTACTTTTGTCCTGGCAGTTCTGTTCTCAAGGTAGTGGCTGATCCATTTATACATTTTTCCACAAACATGCATGTTTTGCAGTTTTACTTTCAGTCCTTCCTTCCATACTTTATCAAATGCTTTTTCTAAATCTATCCAGACTGCTAGTGTGTGCTTTTTCTCTTGGAAGGCATCCTCTATTTCCTGAGCTATATAGGTTATTTGATCTTCAGTGGATCTGTACTTTCTGAATCCTGCTTGGTGTGGTGTTAAGAGTTTGTTTTCTTCCAGATGCCATGTTAGCCTGCCATTGATAATGCGTTCCATTAATTTTCCTACACAGCTAAGTAGACTGATAGGTCGATAGCCATTTGGTTCTTCCAGGTCTTTTCCTTTCTTTGGGACTGGTATTAGTATAGCTTCCTTCCATGCCTGTGGGACTATTCCTCTCTTCCAGCTGTTATTTAGGACTGCTAGTAGTTTCTTCTTTGCCTTGGTGCCTAGTCCTATTAGCATTTCATTTGTGATTCCATCCTTTCCTGGTGATGTCTTCTTTTTTAGGGTATTCATTGCCTGTTCCATTTCTTCCATTGTTAGATTTGCCATCATATATTCTGCTGCTGTCTCTGTATTTCTATGATGTATCTGTTTGTCTTTGATTGCTTTCTTCTGTTCGGTTGTAATATCAATGTGATTTGCATTTGCATAGTGTTCCATTAGTGCATTTGCAGCCTTTTTTCCTGTAAGCAAGGCATTTCCTTGTTTAATTGTTATTTGTTTGTTTCTAGGTCCTTCATTGTTCATGGCTTTCACTAGTTTCCATAGTTTGTTTCCATCCCTGTCAAAATTCAGGTTTTCTGTTTTTTCCCTCCAACAATCTCTTGTTGTTTGATTTACTGTTCTTTTATATTTTGCTGAGATGGCTTTGAGAGAGATATTCGCTTCAATTGACTGTTCTCTCTCTGCTGTCTTCCTGGCATCTTCAACTTCGTCCTCCAAACTTTGTAGTTCTTCAGTCCAGTATGGTTTGTAATTTTTCCTCGCTCCTCTAGGAATGGACTCAGTGGCTGCCTGTATTATCGCTCTGTTTAGACTTTCCACCATTTGCTTTATGTTGCCATATCGTGTATTTGTGTTTTCACAATATTTGTCTGTTAGTATGGCAAATCTGTCCCAATCTGCTCGTTTGTAATTCCATCGGGGCAAGGGCTTTTGCTCCTGTGGAACATACTCCATATTCATTACAAGCTTGATTGGTCTGTGGTCACTACCTGCTAATTGGTCCAGCACATGGCGATCGATTTTGTGGAGGATGTCTCCTGTGCAGAAAGCTAGGTCTGGAGTAGAAGTGGTAAGCCATCTTCTGGAGTAGAAGCTCGGTGTGTCATCCGCTTTGTTGAGTAGATGGAGATTTGAGTCTATTTCCCAGTCCTCCAATTCATCTCCTCTTTTGTCAGTATCTGGGTATCCCCATCTTTCTGAACGGCTATTAAAGTCTCCGACAATAATGCAGTTTGTGTCAGTTATTTTCATGTTTGAGAGTGTAAGGTCCTTATCTGCTGGGCTATATAGATTGTAGATTCTTATTTTCACGTCCTTTATCATTATATCAACACCTATAATTTCCGTTTGGTTGTCAGAGATCACAGATACTTCGCTGCAAGGTATTGTATTTCGTGTAAGTATTAGAACTCCTCCTTTGTGTCCTTCGCGGTCGAAACGTGTGGACCTGATATCCTCTGACTGAGAATTTGTGATTGGCGTTGAGGTGTGTCTCTTGAATGCATGCCACATCTATTCTATCTTTATGTAGACGCTGTGTTAGGGAGTCTTTCTTCTTGTAAACTCCTTCGGCATTCCACTGTAGTATGTTGAGTGTCCGGGGTATTTGGTCAATAGCTCTTAACCTACTCCTCTGTGCCTTGACTCCACAGCACAGGGGAAGGTGACCACCAGTAGTCATGGGTGGACCCCCTCGAGGCAGGGGGCCCGGCACTATCGCCGCCTGATGGGACTTCACGGGATTAGCACCATATCGATTAATTTTGATTTGTGACATCATGAATTAAGTTACGTTGCACTGCTTTGTCAAGCCTGTGGCTCAGTACATCCGATTTCGACAAGCATTTATTTGGGATGCTTTCCCTAGCCTTTGACTGTCCCCAGTCTACCTACAAGGCAGCAGGTTTTACGTTGCACTGCTTTGTCAAGCCTGTGGCTCAGTACATCCGATTTTGACAAGCATGTATTCGGGGTGCTTTCCCTAGCCTTTGACTGTCCCCAGTCTACCTACAAGGCAGCAGGTTTGTGTGTCTCTTCGTCTGGTCCCTCTCCCTTGACCTGTCCGACATGGGTGGCCCTACCAGTAGCTGTGCTACCGTCGGCATAGCTCTTGGGGTCATTGGGACGCACAAGCCCCTCTACCTCGTCACGGTGGACACACAGCAGAGGGGTTATTTTTATTTTAAATGATTGCGGTTCGTCGGTCGATCAAGCATAAAATGGGTACGAGGAGAGGTCCTTAGAACTTAAAGTACCTATAGCCCATTGAGTGGTCTTTAAAAGCCTGGGGCTGGCAACATAAGCCAAATAACCTTCAGGCGTGTAAATGAGTTCTTTAGTTTAATTTTCCTTATACATCAAATTTATAGGAAAAGGGGTCTCCCGCTAAAAGTCTAGTTAAACTATTGGTATTTACATTCTCATTAAAACACAAATAAAATCATTCATTATGAGAATGGAGATAGAGACCGAAACTGCAGCACTAACATGTCTTTCTCTGCTTCACTTTTAAATGAGATTGTCTCTGACTCTCAGTTAACGGAAATTTCACAATGGATTGGCGTGACATGAATTGCTCCTAATTTAGAAGTCCTGAAATCGTCGGGAACTTGTGGTCTATTGTCCGTTTCATGCAGAGGTTCGCTTCAAATGTCACTTTTTTCCCTCGGTCAGTTAGGATGTAGTGATAATTCAAAACAATGCTTTCCAGTAGTTAATTTTAATAACGAAGACACAATCAATAGATTGCACGATTTAAATGCTTAGCATACTTCGCTGTTATAAAGAATACCACAGACAGGCAGAAAAACCAATGAACAAGTCCTATAAGAAACAAATGACAATCATAAACTAATTAGAGACATTAGACGTAGACAGTTAAAATTTTTTGGGCATGTTATGAGAAGAAATGAATTGGAGAACTTGGTGACAACTGGCAAGATCGAAGGGAAGAGACCAAGGGGAAGACCAGGAAGTAAATACCTAGATGGCTTGGCCACGTGGCATGGTCGAGACAGGAACACGGAGCTGATCCACGACTCTGGTGATCGAGTGAGATGGCAAAACATGACCTCCCACGCTTATCGGCATGGCACATGATGGATGGATATTTCGCTGCATCTCGTCAGGCACATACTTCAGGAATCAAACAACATACAATAAAGCAATAATAAATCATTCAAGCTTAAATATACAGTACCCATATTTTCACTGTTATTTGAATTGCCTGCCACGGTAACTGTGAACTGACTTTTTGTTAACACAAATGTGGCTTATGTAAATGAATGGCAATTCCTTAGCCGTCTTTAACATGCCAACTTCGTGCAAACACAAAGACGCGATAGTCAGTTTAAAATTACCGTAGTAGACAATTCAAATTACTGTGTGTAGGTGTGTTGTGTATGTCGGCTTGAATGATTTATGTTATAACTTAATTGTATGCAGTGCTCATGTTGCCAAATACACCTGGTGCGCAATGTTCACCTTCACGAGGGCGGAATGGCTTCTGGGCAGACATAAAGAGATGTCAGTATGGGGAGAAGTGCGGTGCACGAAACGTCTTGGAGGTGGACATACGAACGAACTCCAATAGACAAAAGTCTGGGAGTCACAACCCAGGTGAGCAGCCTCCTAAGATTGTAAAGAGGCCGAAACATTCGGAGAGGGGGACTACTTCTGATGATCAGGAGCCTTCTGTCGTGCTTGCTCCGCGGCGGAGTTTTTACTATAAACGCTTTTATCATTGGAGCATTGAAGATGGTGAAAAGCCACATACTGTGGGCAATAGGTTAGGTTTCATATTGAAATAACTCTTGATGAATCTTTTCCATCGCGGCTGTTGGAGTAGGGAATCGAGGGTGGAATTGTTATTAAGCAATGAAACCAGACCTGAACGAATCACACATGTAGCTGTTATGTCTACAACTGCCATTTAGTCGTAGAATCACCAGAACTTTGAGAAAACTGATAGCGACGCCTGGTACAACGGCATGTCAAAGAGCAATTAACGGAGATAAGTTGACAAAATGCCAAAGCAAAGAGCAGTTAACAGAGATAAGCTGACAAAATGCCAAAGCAAGGAGCAGTTGACAGAGATAACAGATAGAATGGTATGTCACAGAGCAACTAACAGAGATTAGCAAACAGAATACTCGCCGTGGTTCGAGAAAGCTTGTGTTGTGCTGTTTACAACATTCGGTGGTATTTTATATGTGAATGTATGCGTTTGTATGTGTGTGTGTGTGTGTGTGAGATGTAGATGTGAGAGAGAGAGAGAGAGAGAGAGAGAGAGAGAGAGAGAGAGAGAGAGAGAGAGTGTGTGTGTTATGCTCATAAAGTGGCCAGTAATTTAAGTAATGGAAGACGAGGCAGAGTTCGTCCATCACTACAATGGCCAGATGCCATTAAAGACACCCTAGGACATGGACATGTTTGAGGTGGGGGGAAATAACGAAGGATCGAGAGTCTTTCCTTAGGGCCGTGATTAGGGTAACGTTTTGTAAATGACTGCAAAGTATGTAGACAGACAGACAGACAGACAGACAGACAGACAGACAGACAGACAGACAGACAGACAGACAGACAGACAGACAGGCAGGCAGGCAGGCAGGCAGGCAGGCAGGCAGGCAGACAGACAGACCGAACGAACGAACGAACGATCGAACGAACGAACGAACAAACGAACGAACGAACGAACATTATTTTCAAAGGGATAAAGAATTGGGCTCGCAGGCCCGTCTTACATTCGGCCCTTCCAATCACTCATCTTTCATTCATCAATAGTGCAAGATACATTCACATAGGAAAAAGACATTATCAAATGAATGTTGTAAACATAAACAATGCATATTATCATGTTATGAGACACATACCCCACCCACCCACAAACCCCCCACAAACCACACACACATCCCCCACAGAACCACACACACACCCAATGTACACATACATGTCCCCACCCACCCACACATCCTCCACCCACACAAACATCCCCCACCTACACACATCTCTCCACCCACCCACACATCACTCACCCACCACTCATCACCCACACATACATCCCCTACCTCCACCCCACACACACACCCAGGCACACATACATGCACCCACGCACATATCCCCCGCACATCTCCCCACCCACATACACATCCCCACCCATCCTATAACCCACCAACACTCACCCACCCACATATCCTCTATTAATCACCCACACACCCCCAACCACCCAGCCAAACACACATCCCCCAACCACACATCCACCACGCACACACACACATCTCCGCGCCAACCAACACATCCCGCGCCTACCCACACACACATCCCGCACCCACATACACATTCCCCACTTACACACAACCTCCACTTACACAAATCTCCCACCCACACAATCTCCCCCACCCACCCATCTCCCACCCACCAACACATACATCCATCACCCATCTCCCCACCAACCCATACATCCACCACCCATCTCTCAACCTGCACTCACTCACCCACCCACACATTCTCCATCCACCCCCATCACCCATTCTCCAACCAAACATCCCTTAACCACACATCCTCCACCCACACACACCCCCACCCATATACACATATCCCTACCCACACACACATCTCCCCACCCATACACATATCCCCATACCACCTACACTCTCCCCCACACACCCACCCATACATCCCCAGCCACCAACACATCCCACTAACCAACACTCATAAATCACCACCCACCAAACGCGCATCCCCATCCAAACATTCCCACCCTCACACATCTTCCACCCATACATCCCTGAAACACAAAAACACACATCCCAACCCACCCATCCGCACATTTTCCAAAACACCCTCGCATCCCCACACACACTATCCTCACCCACACATCTACCCATCCACCCACACATCTCCCACCCACCCACACATCCCACACCAACCCACACATCCCCACCTACACATCCTCACCCACCCACGCATCCCCCACTCGCATACATACAGCCTCCACCCACACACATCTACCCACCCACACACATCTACCCACCCACACACCCATCCCCCAACACACACACTCATCTTCCCACACCCCCACACATACCTCCACCAAACACACATCACCCACACACACTCCCCACACACACATCCCCATACACACACACACACACACACACACACACACTGACGATTATCGTGGGCATCTCACAAAAATGTAACAAATTGAGAAAAAATTATACATATACATTGTGTAACGTGAAAAATAGTTATGCTCCCACTCCTAGAGACAGGGACGCGCGCGCACGCACACACACACACACACACACACACACACACACACACACACACACACACATACACACACACACTCACACACACACATATATATTTTGTTTCACACTCATTCTCTCTCTCTCTCTTTCTCTCTCTCTTTCTCTCTCTCTCTCTCTCTCTCTCTCTCTCTCTCTCTCTCTCTCTCTCTCTCTCTCTCTCTCTCTCTCTCTCACACGCCCACTCACTGTCACTCACCCTACAGTAAAGTACATGTGCTCATATTATACATGATAAATTCAAGTAGACAAGACAGACAGACAGACATACAGACAGACTGACAGTCAGAGAGACAGACATACAGACAGACTGACAGTCAGAGAGACAGACATACAGACAGACTGACAGTCAGAGAGACAGACATACAGACAGACTGACAGTCAGAGAGACAGACATACAGACAGACAGACAGACAGACATATATATATATATATATATATATATATATATATATATATATATATATATATATATATATATATATATATATATATATATATATATATATATATATATACGCGATCTTTGGATTGTGCCGTCTGCTCTACGTCTCATTAGAATATCTAGGAACGGTAATGCTTCGTTGTGTTCGTGTTCCATAGATAGAGAGATGTTTTTATGCGTCATGTTCATTATTACCTGTAACGATGTTGCTTGTAGCTCGTCTGTGATGATAATTAGTATGTCGTCCACATAGCGACGGCAAAAGGCCAAATTGTACGCCACAAACAATTGTATTTACCAATTCACATGTAGATGCCAGGCCGTTTACATTGGTAGAACAGAGAGACAGCTTAACAAACGGGTGTCAGAACACATACCTCAATAGGTCAACAAGATACAACACACAGGAAATGCTAGCCTCGTGGGGCCGACACACCGGAAGCTCCCGGCGTCTTCAATCGGTAGGCACATTGTCGACAGTGGCCATGTCGTGGACAGAGACACTGCATTTCGCGTGTTGTCTAACACACAAAATACTCGCTTGTTAAAATTTGCAGAAGCAATTATGATCTATCAACGCAAGCCAGAATTGTGTAAACAGAAAGACATGTTAGTCAGCTTAAAATTACCGTGGTAGATAAGTGACATTACTGTGCGAATATGTGTATATTTCAACTTGAAGGATTTATCTAGTTAATTCACGTAAGTTGTGTGATTTCTGCAGTATGTACCTGACGAGATGCAGCGAAATATGCCAGGCAATAAATCGTGCAATCTATTGTTCGTGTCTTCGTTATTCAAATATATATATGACTTGAGGAAAATTGCAAGGAAATTGAATACCAACACAACACCCGGAATACCAAATTAATGCACAAAAGAATTAATGACATCACTAACAAAAGAACACACACATCAACGGGTTGCCTAAAAACCAAAGATGGCAAAATCAAAATAGAAAACGATCAGATTTTACATGCGTGGTCAGATTATGTGAAAGACCTTTATGTTGATACAAGAGAAGAACAATATGATCATCAGAATAATAATGAATGACCATCAATTTTGAAGATGGAAGTTCAGAATGCTCTTAACCATATGAAAACTGGCAAGACCCCGGGTACAGATAACATCACAGTAGAAATGATCAATGCCTTAGAACAGGGGTCACCAAACTTTTTTCACGGCAGGCCGGATAACTGAAAAAATGACGAGCGCGGGCCGGATACTCATTCTGTACAATACTTGCGCCAATCTCCGTGACGAAGGCCTTACGGACGCGGTTCGTAACCTCGTATACCCACGTTCGAAATACAGCTGCGAGCGATTTGGCAGCAGACAACGTTGCGCTGGTTTTTACGCTATGTTATGGGTGCCGGTCGTTCGAAAATCAATGGTAAACTACCGAACATAAACTTGCCAAGACATCAACAACAGCAAACAATGCTGGGGTTGACTGAAAACGTCCTGTAAAGGATATGCAACTAACTTTAACAATAAGTTTAAGCTGGAACGAAAGCTCTGGGAAAAAAGACGAAAAACTAAGTTAATCATGGAAAGGGCACACACAAACAAACAAAAAAACAAACAAACACAACCAACATATTTATATTTATTTACTAAACAATGTTATCAAAGAAGGCGACGTTAGCAAAAAGATAGTTGCATCAGACCTATTGTGCACATATCCGAATCTCACAAACTAAGCAGCAAAAGAGGATAGTGAGTTTTGTGAAACTGACGTGTGGCTTTCAAAATACCATCAATGTTTGGTTTGGAATTGCTGCATCCAATCAAGAGAATTGCTTTCAAATGTTCATCAGTCAATCTCATTCGATGCGGTGACTTCAAAGACTTCTTTTTTGAAAATGTTAGCTCACAGACATATGTTGTTCCAAACAATGATGTCATACTGTGACAGGAGCATATGAGATGCTTCTGCTTTTCACGAGTGGTTCTCATGATGTGGACAGTGAAGAGAAATGGAGAGGAGAGGACATTGGGGCAATCTTAGATTAATTACGATCAGGTCTGACAACCAGCTGTCGCATCTGAGTACAGCCTTTCTTTCAAATAGGGCAGATGCTATCCACCTAACAAGGAGTAGGTGGAGATGAAACTCCAGCAGTAGATTCATCAGTAGATGAAATGGGGCTTTGCTGTACGCGTCTTCCAGATCTATGTCAGTTGCGCATATTTCAGGACTGGCCTGAAAGCCTTCATAAGTGTCACATGGAAAGACCTCAGTATTGCGCCATATTTATGTATTCTGTCTACATCCTCTCGGTGTGTTGTGCAGTAGATGATTCTTTTCGATATCCTATGCTACCTTCAAGGTTACCTTCAGTTACCTTCTCCCCAATTTTGCCAGTTGGTTCTGCATAGTGATGATTCTGTAGCCGCTGATATGTGCTTCATTTTGTCCAGTCTTGACTATTGGAATTACATAACAACGTAGCCAACTTTCTCGAGTGGTGCCATTTTGAACGCTGTTATTGAAGTTATTGTGTACACTGACCCTATTGTGTTGTGATGTGTATACACTTACACTGTTGTTTTGCTATCTGTATACACATACTCCAGATCTATCTATCTATCTATCTATCTATCTATCTATCTATCTATCTATCTATCTATCTATCTATCTATCTATCTATCTATCTATCTATCTATCTATCTATCTGTCTGTCTGTCTGTCTGTCTGTCTGTCTGTCTGTCTGTCTGTCTGTCTGTCTGTCTGTCTGTCTGTCTGTCTGTCTGTCTGTCTGTCTGTCTGTCTGTCTGTCTGTCTGTCTGCCTGCCTGCCTGCCTGCCTGCCTGCCTGCCTGCCTGCCTGTCTGTCTGTCTGTCTGTCTGTAGAGTGATTGGGAGAGTTAGTGAGTGTGAGTGAAAGAGAGAGAGTGAGTGAATGAGTGTGAGAGTGTGTGTATGTAAAAAAAAAGAAAGAGAGAGAGAGAGAAAAGAGAGAGAGAGAGAGAGAGAGAGAGAGAGAGAGAGAGAGAGAGAGAGAGAGAGAGAGAGAATTGAGCGCACGCATGTCATGTAACATGCTATTCCATATTTTTTATGCATTCCATCTTTCATATTACGAGGTATCATTTTGTATGCCACTTGATTGTCCTATAACATGCCACTCCATATATTTTTTTTGGGTGTATTCTCATCTTTCATATTATCATTTTGTATGCCACTTTATTTTATCATGTATAATATAACATTACTGTGATGTGATATATATATATATCTGATTTCTAATATTATGATCAGGACTCCTCCATAATCTCCTTGGGTGCTGTTGAAACCAGGTGTTTCCAATAATCAAATCTTGCTCTTTTGTCCACTGTACTAGTCTGCAACCTCTATCATTCTGTTCCCCTAGTCCAGTGGTTCTCAACCTTTTTTGGCCCGTGTCCCCCTTCACCATATTTTCATACGTCATTCCACCCGCCCCCCCCCCCTTACTATCAAAAATTGTGCTCGTGCCCCCCTTCACCGTATTTTCAGAACCTCATCCCCCCCCCCCTTCATATTTCCTATCTAAAAATCCCCCACCCCTACACAGTATACGTAAAGATGGAAGGTAAATGTAATAGCATATACTAACACAAGTCTAGACATCCACATAAAACATGATTTGTGGGTCTACTTACTTTATAAAATGAATTTTAGAAGGATGAGACGTACATAACTGTAAAGTATGAAGGGAAAAACAATATCAAGTAATCGGTTTTTGTATTAACGCGATCTTGAAATGGTCTTCATTCTCCCCCCCCCCCTAGAAACCCTAAAATTCCCCCTCCCCCGGGGGGGGGGGGGGGGAAATTCCACACCGGTTGAGAACCACTGCCCTAGTCCATACTTGCCCACTATGCATCCGTCCTGTTGATTTCCAACTTTGGCATTCAAGTCACCCATTATGATAGTTACATCAGAATTCTTGCATTTCTCTAAATCACTATAAAATTCATCGATGCTGTCATCACTACTGTTTGCTGTTGGTGCATAAACTTGTATGACGTTGACATCAAAAGGTCTTCCACTCAACTTCACCAGTAACACTCTGTCTGATACAGTCCAATATCCTTTCATCGATTTTGCTCTCTCTGTATCCATTATAATTGCTACTCCTCGCTGTTGTTTCTCTCAATCAGGATAGATTATTCTATATTCCTCAGATGTCATAATGCCCATTCCTGTCCATCTGGTCTCACGTACACCTAGCAGGTTAATATTTAATCTTCTCATTTCATTCTTAATGTTATCAAATTACCCATCCCCACTCATAGTTCTTACATTCCAAGTTCCTACTTTCATTGTTGATATTCTTTTGCACTCAGTCTCCTGATGATGGTCTGGAGTCCCCTGGTGCACATGACTACCCCTACCGGGCGAGGCTGCTCCTATGGAGCACCCATTTACGCCTTTTCTCTGATTATCGATAAGACTTCAGTACATGATATTCTTGGCATCTGTAAAGAAGGTAGTTTGCCATTGCTTTCCTTCCTAGCAGTGACCATACTGGTCGATGACCGTAGCCAATGTCTCCCAAAACAGAGATCATCTGCCTTCCGTCGTGAAGCTGGAGACCATAACCTACAACTATCTGTCGACTGCTCTTCAACTTCATCCACCACCTACACGCATGGCTTCACGTAACCTTGATCGGGAGGCTAAACGGGTACTCCACCTTGCCCAAGGGTGTCCCATAGGCTAGCGGAGGTAAGGATGCACCCATCAAGGCATTACTATCATGTTATATTTTAAATATTCTCTAAGCAAACGTAATTGCACCAACATTTGGGGGGGGGGGGGGAGAGAGAGAGAGAGAGAGAGAGAGAGAGAGAGAGAGAGAGAGAGAGAGAGAGAGAGAGAGAGAGAGAGAGAGAGAGAACTATTTGTTCAAATTGAATGAAATTTACAAACATAAATGACATTTCCTCTAAACGTATTTATCAACATAAACCCCATAGACTTCCAAGGTCTTTCGCCGTTAATGTAAGTAAATTTTCTTTAAATTGTGGGTGGCCTTAAAAGGCCAGTAAAAAAATGTTGTTTCCCCACATCGGGGAAGTACATTCCATAAGTGACAAATCGATATCATTAAAAGTAAAGTTTTAATAATTAAACATAAACGTAGAATTTAAAAAGTTGATTATAAAATGTAAGTAAAAAAATATTCAACAAATGTTGTATAAAGACTTTAAAAGTTTTCTTCTTAAGATTGCAAAATGTGACTGAAGGTATTAATTGCTTTATTTGTCAAATAAAAATAAAAGATTTTTATGTCAGTTTGAGGTATTGTAGCTAGGTATACCATTTTCTTTTTCAAGTTCTAGTAACCTCCCTTGTAACAATATTAGATGTTTATGTCCCCCTACCAAGCGTAGACTGCTACTGCAACCATAGATTAATCTTAGGCAATTGACATATAAACTTAAAGAAAGTCAAATATACAAATAGAAACGCAAAATTTGATCTACAGGCACTGAAGAGTGAGGAGATAAAAGTAAATTCAACGTAGAGGTAAAGAACAGATTCGATGCATTGTCCGATATGGCAATGCAATATTATTTCAAGACGTCAGTGACTAATTGAAAATATAAAAGAAATCAGTCAAGAAGCTGCACTAACAACAATAATAATCCCAAAAATAAAGATAATAGGGCGCAAGAAATGGATGATGGAAGACATCTTAAAACTCATGGAAATAAGAATAAATAACAAAAATAACAAGGAAATATACGAAGAGATTCACAGGAAAATTAGGAAGCTACTGCTATGCAAAGAGGCAAAAGAAACATGGCTTGAGGAAAATTGCAAGGAAATTGAAAACCAACACAACACCCAGAATACCAAATTAATGCACACAAGAATTAATGACATCACTAACAAAAGAACAGACACATCAACAGGTTGCCTAAAAACCAAAGATGGCAAAATCATAATAGAAAAAGATCAGATTTTACATGCGTGGTCAGATTATGTGAAAGACCTTTATGATGATACAAGACAAGAACAATATGATCATCAGAATAATAATGAAGGACCATCAATTTTGTTTGTCGGGGTGTTTTTCTTTTAGATATCTAGCAATTCCGCGGAGCCAGTCTCCCTGGCGAAGGTGTTAACGATTTTCTCCGTAATCCCGTATATCCACGTGTGGGGAAACAGCTGCGCGAGATTCGGTAGGGAATCGGGTCGCGTTGGTTACTTACAGGGGTATCTGAGATTGTCGCTCAGTAAGCAATGCAAAATACTGTGCGTAATCTTGCAAAGACATCAACAACAGCGGTAAAATGCTGTTGTTGACAGCGATGTAAATAGGATATGCGAAAAAAAAAAATTCCGCAGAATGCTTGAACATAAGTGTAGTGATCAATCAAGGCATTACTATCATGTTATTATGATATTTGAAATATTCTCTAAGCAAACGTAATTGCACCAGCATTTAGCAGAGAGAGAGAGAGAGAGAGAGAGAGAGAGAGAGAGAGAGAGAGAGAGAGAGAGAGAGAGAGAGAGAGAGAGAGAGAGAGAGAGAGGAGGGAGGAAGAGTGGGGGGGGGAACTATTTGTAATATTTGTCAACATAAGCCCCATAAGCTTGCACGGCCTTTCGCCAGTGCGAAAATAAGTGCATGCAGGCCTTGATTGTGCCAGACCAGGTTTTGTCCTACTCACTTCGCCTATTAATCGTCATCTCTCTCATTCCTATCACCTAGACCAGGGGTCACCAAACTACGGCCCGCGGGCCGGATCCGGCCCGCGACGTCATTTCATCCGGCCCGCCGTCGGTACTCGAACTTGCTTGATATAACTATGAAACACGAGACGTTGTGATACAATTTAAATGTAAATATTATGTTTAGAATAATAGGAGATCTTCACACGTGCGGAGACCTCCTGGCTGCACTAGGTTGTTTATTTAGGTGGCCCTATTTATAAATTTTGCGAACCTTATTATGAGATATATTCTATTACCAAATGAAGCCGCCTGCCGCGACTCTACAAGAGTATGGAGTAGCATATCCCTTGATACCCTGGTAAAAATGTATAGGATGCTGGGATGTTGTGTTGGCGTGCCTATAACAGCCCAGTAAAGCCATGTTCCCGCCTCTTTGGCCTTGGGAACAACTTAGGCCGAAGAGATGCTGATGTCTAATTTTCAGCAGAGGGTTTGAACTTAAACCCCTGAGCCACTACCAAGTAGATGGGCGAACATGCCCCAGGCACGGCCGAGCGTAGCCACTGTTTTTCCAGACCGCAGTTGAGAGGGTAGACAGGCCCTGTGAAGATCCAAAAGATCCAAGAGGATCTTGATTGTGGATTGACGATTATCTGCTGTGGGGTGAGTTTTGAACGAACCTTCAAAGTTTAAATAGGAATATAGGAATATAATAGCTATGTCTGTGCCTGAGAACAATAATGGAGGGATATATGCCTGGGAAGAGAGAAAGAGGAAGGCCAAAGAGAAGATGGGTGCAGGATGTGGCGGATGATCTCCAGATGGATGTATCTGAAGCGGGAAATCTTGCTAATGATCGAGAGGTTTTCCGGAAGGTTGATATGGTAGCGAGCTTCTGCAAAGGACATGCTACTGAATGAATGACCTTTGTTCCATCTTGTTGTCTGATAATTGCTGGTTTTGTGTATCAGACTACAGTTACAGTGTTGGATAATTATCCATGCTGTGATATGGATCACTGGTACTGTGTTGGATGACTACCCATGCTGTGATGGAAGATCACTGTTACTGTGTTGGATGACTACCCAAGCTGTGATGGAATATCAATGGTACTGTGAAGGAATATCATGTGTATGTTTATTCATGGGGATGCCTACTTTGTCATTGCATCTAATCATGAATTTTATATATTAGGGCATTGGCATTATTAATCAGATGTTGTTGTATCTTTACAATTACATTATTCTGATTCCCTGTACACTGGCCTGAATTCCTTCTGATATCTCTAAATCGTTGTTTTTTTTTCTTGTTATCCGTAGAGATAGAATGAGATTCTCTTTGTCTTCTTATTCCTCTCTTCTTCTACGGCCTATGAACAGTCGGCGTTGTGCTATTATCACTATCATCTCTGTGCGGTTAAACAAAGGTACCTATAAACTGTATATGTACCTTTGCTGAGCTGTAGCTTCATCAGTGACCCCTGTCTTATGTTTCAATAGGATTTTAATTATGTTTCTAATGTAATGTCTTTTCCATTTTCAGATCCCGTGTACTTCACCCTTAATTATGGCAAATTGGAAAAGAAAAGTGGACGCCGAGTGAGGAGTAAAGTACTTCTTTGTGGAAAAGGACCAGAAAACCAGCTGCGTAATATGCAGCGAAAGTGTTGCCGTTTTGAAAGAGTACAATCTTCAGCGTCACTACGAAACAAAACATGCATCAACATATTAAGTTTTCTGGAAAATTACGCTCTGGGAAATATGAGACCATTAAATGTGGTTTTGAAACGCAAAGAAATCTCTTCTCGAGAAAATTTGCTGAAACTGAATCTGTCACTCTTACAAGTTACAAAACAGTGCATAAGATGGTAGAACGAGGAAAACCGTTTACTGATGGCAACGTCATTAAAGAGTGTGTGTGATCGAAGCAGCAAGTGACTTGTGTCCTGAGAAAGCCGATTTGTTTGGAACTATCAGCCTTTCGGCAAGTTCAATTGTGCGGAGAACAGAAGAACTTGGACAGAACATAGTGCTACAGATACGCGAGAAAGTTAGGAACTTGTTGTAGTATTCTCTGGCGCTGGATGAGTCTATTAATCTCTCGAGTACGTCACAACTTCTCGTGTTCATTTGTGGTGTCAATTTGGACTTTCAGGTAACGGAAGAGTTGGCGTCCGTTTGCAGCATGCATGGAACAACAACTGGGAAAGTCATTTTCGTGAAATTGCAAACAATTTTCCAAGACTATAACCTTCGGTGGAATCAGCTTCGAGGTGTTACAGTTGATGAGGGAAAAAACATGACTGGAGTGAGGAAGGGTCTGTTGGGGATGATCATGACACATTTGGAAGACTTGCAAATTCCGGGCGCTCTGTTCATACACTGCATCGTACATCAGCAAGTACTCTGTGGGGAAGATTTAGATATTTCTTGTGAACTGAAATCAGTAGTTTCGGCTGTGAACTTCATTCGGGAACATGCACTCATTCACCGTCAGTTCTAGGCTTTTCTTGAAGAAATTGATTCTGAAATCTGTGACTTGCCTTATCACATATCAGTCAGGTGGCTCAGCTGCGGTAAAGTCCCGCTTCGTGTTTACAAGCTCCAAAACGAAATAGATGTTTTAATAACTGAAAAAGATAAAGCTGATTCACAGCTGTCAGATCCTACCTGGCTGTCAACGTTGTCAATTTTGGTCGATATGAATGAACTGAACTTGAAACTTCAGGGAAAGGATTACCTCGTCTGTGATCTCTACAGAACCATCAAAGGATTTCGACGAAAGCTGTCATTGTTGGAAGTACAACTGGAAGGAAAAAACCATTCTCATTTTCACTGTTTCAAAGAGTTTGGAGAGATTTTCAGATCTTGACCGATTTGAGAGTGACATCCTTCTGTTCCAGAATCCGTTTGATTGTAAACTTAATGGTGTGCCAGTTGAATTACAGTTGGAGCTCATTGAGAAGGAAGTACCGCTGCTTACCTGATGTTGAGTTTCCGAAACTTAAGAAATTTGCCGCTGGTATGACATCATTGTTTGAAACAATATATGTCTGTGAGCTAACATTTTCAAAAAAGAAGTCTTTGAAGTCACCGCATCGAATGAGATTGACTGATGAACATTTGAAAGCAATTCTCTTGATTGGATGCAGCAATTCCAAACCAAACATTGATGGTATTTTGAAAGCCACACGTCAGTTTCACAAAACTCACTATCCTCTTTTGCTGCTTAGTTTGTGAGATTCGGATATGTGCACAATAGGTCTGATGTAACTATCTTTTTGTTAACGTCGCCTTCTTTGATAACTTTATTTAGTAAATAAATATAAATATGTTGGTTGTCTTTGTTTGTTTGTTTGTTTGTTTGTTTGTTTGTTTATTTGTTTATTTGTTTGTTTGTTTGTGTGCATTGCACGCCCTTTCCATGATTAACTTAGTTTTTCGTCTTTTTTCCCAGAGCTTTCGTTCTAGCTTGAAATTATTGTTAAAGTTAGCTGTATATCCTTTACGGGACGTTTTCAGTCAACACCAGCAACTTGTCTTGGCAAGTTTATGTTCAGTAGTTTACCATTGCTTTTTGAACGACCGGCACCCATAACATAGGGTAAAAAAACGTTGTCTGCTGCCAAATCGTCCGCAGCTGTATTTCGAACGTGGGTATACGGGATTACGAACCGCGTCCGTAAGGCCTTCGCCACGGAGACGGCGCAAGTATTGTACAGAATGAGTTTCCGGCCCGCGCTCGTCATTTTGTCAGTTCTTCGGCCCGCCGTGAAAAAAGTTTGGTGACGCCTGCCTTAAAGTGAAGGCCAATATCCGACATCCATTGCACTCTGCCTTGTCAGCACTTAAAGAAAAGCAACTGAAGATGGACAAATCATCAATAGAACGTGCAGAGCAAGCTATCTATCTAGCATGCAGACTCACGGGCCTCAATCTTAGAAGGGAATGGATACCGGTGCCAGCAGATTACCAAGCTACCATCTTTATCCATATCACTCTTTACAGAGAGTACGATCCTGCCTCAGTAGACACAGAGGTCAAAGCACTAATACACGAAAACACTGGAGAGGGCGGTGCAGTTGTATTTACGAATGGATTGGTAGTCCAGGGCAAGCGAAGCATGCTTGAGCTGCAAAACCGTCAAGGAAACAAGTGGTGCTTCTGCTGTGACAAACAGCAGCCCTACGAAGGATACCATGGCTGTAAACAATGCCCCGAATTTTCTCAGCACGCGGAAGTATTCACGCGCATGCATACTGAGTGATTCGATGGACATGCTCAAGAAGCTCCAGACTGGCCTCATACGGAATGCGCGGCTCGACACAATGAGCACACCACGATTAGCCCAGCTACTTCTGTCTATGTACTGAGGCACTCTGGTGTGAAAGGCAACGAGAGAACCGTTCGGCTGACGAATATGGCGATGGTCGAGGTGGGAACAGCAATGGATGGGCCGGACATCATCAGCGCTATAAAAGATGGTGGGCGAATATGGAATCTGCTTCCTTGTCCAGAGTAAGGGAGATGGGAGTGAAATGGGGAGCAGCCAGACATTAATATTTCGTCAAGAGCACAAGACATTTGATTAACCCACACAGAACTGGTGCGATACACACTGGCGAAGATGCTAATGAGGCGATCGGAGCACCTATGGACCTGTCCGAAGTGTGATGATGATAATCCTCACGTATCACTAATCACATCTCACCATAAATGGCTAAGTTTACACATATTACAACATTGCAGGTAAGACAATACAATATACATAATAACACATATGCTAATACAAATCACAATATTACAAGTTAGTTAGTTAGTCAGTCGCGGTTCCAACTTCACAGCACCAGGTCGTCCCCATTATGCTCCATTCCTGTGCCAGTGAATATCACATAAATTGCTCCTCCCTACCCCATGTGAAAAGTGGAAAAGACAGGAGTCTCGACAACCAACAGCCAGCACAGGTGCCCTGTGCACAATACCGCCGCCAGCGTGTCAAAACTAAAGTCCTCCACGAAAAAAAAATTTTCATCTTCGATGGAAGCAGCAGTCACTAGAAAACCAGCAGCCACACATTACTGCACAAGGCAAAACCAGTCTGTTTTCCGACAAAGCCAGCTACGCCATCTTCCCGAACATGGAGTTCACGACACAAACAACCGCGGACAGATAGTAAAAGCATTTCCCTTTGCAAAATGCAGCCGCCAGAATGCCAACACAAAAGTCCTCACGAAACATACAGTTCATTTTTTTATGGAAGCGGCATTACAAGGTACAGGCTAATATAAAAACCACCACCAGGCATTCATCTAGAAGGCTTAGCTTCAATGTCTGCCGAACGGCTAACATCACAATTATCATCATGATCATTAACAACAATAACACATTTTACCAGGGAAAGATAGGTTCTACATATGTCAACGACCCTGGCAACTGTCCAACTGTCAGATGCAAACCTGAACCATGCTCGTTGTCCCACCACGGCACACATATTGGGTAGACCCTCCTGCTGTGTTCCATGGTGCCGTCGATGCACATCAGACCTCCAACAGCGAGCACCAAGGCAGCAACAAGAACCAGGCCGATGGTATTTCGGCAGGCCTTTTGCCAGAGTTCCTGTTTGAAGTAGTTTATGCGTAAAATTATGGTATGTTCAGCAAATTTATATTTGAAATTTTCAACTGCTAAATCTGTCCACAAACAGCTTTCTGCGTCTTGCTCTGTTTATCTTGCCCAGAATTTCTCCCACGTAAAGCTAATTTCTGCATTAAATCTCTTCCAGCGTTATACCCCATAAAATGCCTCTTTTTACCTTAAGGCTGCTATGAGTGATTTTGTAACACCTGCAGCACACCATACCTCAGCGTGTGTTTTCTTCTCTGGGCAGAATATTCCAGACATTCTTCAACAAAAACCACATCTCCACTGCCTTCAGTGCCTTCACTGTTTCATTATTCATTGCCCAGCTTTGACATCCGGGCAGATCGGGTGGTGTTCTGGCATCGGCATATGCAAAGTATACCTGTGAGGGCTGTTGGTTTATCGAGACTCATGTCTGCTCCACTTTTCACAGGGGGCAGTGAGGAACATTTTGTGTGATATTCACTAGCACAGGAACGGAGCATTACGGGGCGACCCTTTGCCGGAAGTTGGAACCGCGCATAACTATATATAGAGAGGGAATAACAGAGTCCATGTGCATCTTGGTATGAAACCCATAAACGGGCACTCTCCCGCTGTTTATACTTCACCTCGTCACAGCTAGGTACAAGAGCAATGAAATGAGATGAGATTAGTTTTGTCACCACCTCGCATAATATTAAACACAAAAATAATAGTTGTTAGCAACAAAGTATTTCTACGACACATAAAACAAATAATGAGAATAGCAAGTGGTGTTTGAAAATATGTATCACAAAACTGAGCGCGGATTTGAAAACGACAACAACAATGCTTACCCACAAGATTTCCGGTTTTCCCAGAGACAGAGCTCGCTCAAGTATCATAGCAACCACGATACTGGAGATAGCGATTGCTGCAAAGTTATGTCCCCATAGGAGCAGGAAACATGGATACAACTGGGTGACAAAATAAAGGCGTGATTATTAAGTGTCTTCTTTTTAATCTTCTTTTTATGCATGTAAGACTGCCAGTGGAGTATATGCCCATATTCACGTGGGCAATGCCCTATGTAGACCAGTCAGGACTGGTTGGATGTTGGCTGAATGATTCTACAGTGAGAGGTGTTGTGTTGTTTGTCCATCAAGAATGATGATGAGAATTCATTTCATCCAGGGGGTTGAAAGTATGGAGCCGTGAGTTCTAAGATGGCTCACAAGGACTATTTTGGCTCGAAATGTTCTTAGACAATGTGGGCAAAGAATGCTTGACGTTCCAGGAGGAGGATCTCCTGCAGTGGTTTTTCTGTCCCGCCTTTTCTTCACAGCTCTTGCAGTCCTGGTTGCTTCACATCAGTGAGAGGTAGCCATTTTCAGACCAACTCTCATTAGTGGCAATTTGCGACTTGTAACAGGTGTCCGTGGCGAAGGTGTTAAGGATGCAGTTCGTAATCCCGCACACTCGCGTTCGAAGCACAGCTGTGTTGGTTTTTTATGAAATGGTATGGGTGCCGGTAATTCAGAAAGCACGATCACTGGACAAGTGTTGTTGTTGTTGTTGTTGTTGTTGTTGTTGTTGTTGTTGTTGTTGTTGTTGTTGTTGTTGTTGTTGTTGTTGTTGTTTGTAACTCCTCTAGAAGGCTACAACTTTTATTAAGTTGCTAGCATTGGCGTTTAGGTCATTACAGCTCGGAGGAGGTCTTGCATCTGTCGGAATGAGGTTGGTGTTCTAACTTGTCTTCCGATCCAGTACCCAGAAGTACTTCCTCTACGTAGACTGTGTTGCAAACACCCCACTCCCCTCTTTAAGCTCATAAACCAGTGAGTTGTGTAAGATCGGTACTGTAACTTCACACTTGTGAAAAGACATACTAGGGCAGTGGTTCTCAACCTTTTTTGGCCCGTGCTCCCCTTCACCATATTTTTAGAACGTCATCCCCCCCCCCCCTCCCCTTTCGTATTTCCTATCTAAGAATTTGGCCCGAACCCCCCTTCACCATATTTTCAGAACGTCATTCCCCCCTTTGGTATTTCCTACCTAAAAATCCCGCCCCGCCCTACACAGTATACGTAATAATGGAAGTTAAATTTAATAGCACATACTAAAACAAGTCTAGACATCCACATAAACGTGATTTGTGGGTCTACTTACTTTATAAAATGTTAAGGGTGAGACGTACAGAACTGTACAGTATGAAGGGAAAAACAATATCAAGTAATCGGTTCTTGTATTAACGCTATCTTGAAATAATCTTAATTCCCCCCCCCCCCCGGAAACCTTTAAATTCCTCCATGGGGGGGGGGGGGGAATTCCCCACCGGTTGAGAACCACTGTACTAGGGGTAGCAAGGTCACGATTAAGCACAATACAAATAGAAAGGCTGAAAGCAGGCTAGGTTGTCGTGCATACAAGTCTCGTGTATAGTTTTGTCATTATCCTCAAAGGCCATGAACACTTGTTCTTGCAGCGAGGCTCTGTCGTCATTTGAAGGTGACAGGTTCGAATCCCGGTCGGTAACTACAGCTTTCAATGTTTAAGGTGTCTAGAACATCTTCTAGTCTCTAATTCTTGCCTCTACTTCCATGAGCGCCACACGATACGTGTGCATTTATTTATTTATTGTCTTGATGGCCTCAAAGGGTTCCCTAATTGATATTCCCTGAGATAATAACAGACCATCAGTACCCAGCCATGCACTCGCCCCATGGACAGCTAACGAGAGTGGTCGGAATAAGGGTGTTGCGTGCCCATATGGGTGAAATTAAGTCCTCGCCAGCTTCCAATTCTTAAACTCATACGTGAGACAACAACTCGAATACACGGGGGTCCTGCAACAGCAACAACAACAAACAGAATAGGAACCCGCATACCTGCTTTCGGCTCAGGTGGATTCGGGCGCACTGAACCAGCCATATGTAGAGTGGTCCGATTAGAAGCATCAGAATATGGAGTAATAGCAGGGTACGAATTAATGGCTGGATCACCAGGTTACGCAGAAAGCCGGACTGTCAATCGAAACACAAACATAAGAAAAGCATACACTATGCTATATATAGTAAGTATGTCAGTAAACTCAATGAACTATTTGACGTAGTCGCATAGGGTATATAGTGTTCGGCCCATGTTTATAGTCAAGTAACCGCAGCAGGATATAACAATAGGATATAGTTAGTTAGTTAGTTAGTTAGTTAGTTAGTTAGTTAGTTAGTTAGTTAGTTAGTTAGTTAGTTAGTTGATTAGTTAGTTAGTTAGTTAGTTAGTTAGTTAGTTAGTTAGTTAGTTAGTTAGTTAGTTAGTTAGTTAGTTGCAGTTCCAACTTCACAGCAACGGGTCGTCCCCATTATGCTCCCTTCCTGTGCCAGTGAATATCACACAAAACGCTCCCCACTGCCCAATGTGAAGAGTGGAAAAGACAGGAGTCTCGACAAACAACAGCCCGCACAGATACACTGTGCATAATGCCGCCGCCAGAATGTCAACACAATAGTCCCCCACAAAATACCCAGTTCATTTCTGATGGAATCGGCAGTCATTTTCCCATCTGGATGTTTCCTAGATGTTCACCCACACAGTCCACGAAATACAGTCCATCGTCGATGGTAGTGGCAGTCAACCAGAAGCCCAGCAGCCACGCATTTCTGCATAAGGCAAAAACCGGTCAACTCTGGGACATAACCATCTGCCATCGCTCCGAACATGCAGCCACGTTCCAAAAAACCTCGGGCAGATTCAAAAGCATTTCACACGAAACTCACAGCTCACAGTGTCGCGTCACGCACTCACTCAGTAGCAGGGCGACGGAACCATCAAGCCTCCTTAGTCGCCTCTTACGACATGCGTGGTAGGCTGCAGTGTTGCTATTCTTTGCTTCCCTTATGGGCCCCGGCATAATAGGATATAACAATAGGAAATAAAAACAGTTAACTATCCATAGCTGTTTTTACCTAGCTGTTTTTATTCCATATTCTTACAGGCCAATCGTCCTTGGGTGGGTGATATGATCAGTATCACGTAGGCTGTCATTACTTTCCTAAACATTTTTTGGCACCCATTTGAGTCTGGGTCAATCTGGCAGCCCATGACACTCTTGAAAATCCGTCCTGAACGGGATTGGAACCTATGATTATATGACCGCGGGGGCTGCGTGGTCTCGAAGTATTGTGTCCGTCTCGAGTGCTGGAGGTCCCGGGTTCAAGCCTCGGTGAGGACCGGGATTTATTTCACGTGGACTTCTAGTAATAAAATTTCCCCTGGTCTCTGGGTAGTGAGATCGGACGCCCGTGTGTATTGTTGCGCACGTAAAACAATCCCTTGGCAGTTGGAAATCGAAAAAGCGTAGCCTAACGGCGCTGCCCGGGCAAAATTTCGAGTTAAAAATCTACCCACAGTATTTCAGGATCCTCGCCGGTGCTATGGAGTTCGTGCACTGAGCTGAGTTTCTCCAGAGTTACACCAGTGTGCCGTAATGTTGATCCATCGACTAGACTAAACTAAACTAAACTAAACTATTATATGACTACACTTCCATGACTCCCATTGGCACATCTTCATCAATACGAGTTGTCTCACATGCGTGAGTGTGTTTCAACAAAGATACCAAATAGTTCTTCCTGTTCAAGTAGACAGTTGCTTTTTAATTATTTCCAATCAAACTGGTTCTGCTGTGAAGCGATGTCGCATGGCGTTGGTGATCAGGTCTGCTCACAGCCTTATGTCTAGTGTACTGTCAAACGTTTCCGATAACGATGTTTCTCCAGGCCATGATCTCAAACTGGCCAGTGTCTTCGCTTTTGGTTTCCCCTGTCTCTCTGTCCATTAAACTGACCCATTTTTACGACATACTCTAGTTTTCCCGTCACGTGACATCCTCAACGAATGTGGACTGTCAGCTTCTGATGCCAATAACCAGTTCTCTTAGTGAGTTAACTTCATCCAGAGTATCTTACTTCATATTCTACCAGTCCATTGTGTTCTGGTAATTTTTCTATAAAACCACATTTCTACAGCTTCCGCATAATTCCTAACTTGTCCGCTATTATCCATGATTTGCTTCCGTATATTTGGATTGGCTCCATATAGCTATTAAGGCGTGTTTCGTCACGTCAATTGAGAAAAATAAATTTCAAAGAATATTCTTGATGGTGTGAAATGTTGCACTAGCTTGGGCTATTCTACATTTAACTTCCTTAATACAACTTTAGCCGGCTCCGTGATGAAGGTGTTGCGGATGCAGTTCGTAATCCCGCAAATTCTCGTTCGAAACACAGCTGTGGGCCATTTAGAAGCAGATCGTCTTACGTTGGTTTGTTTATTAAATTGTATGGGTGTCTGTCGTTCAGAAAGCAATGGCAAACTTTTCTTTTAAAGTTGCGTATCCTTTACAGGACGTTGCAGTAAATACCAGCATTTTACTGCCGTCGTTGATGTCTTGGCAAGTTTTACGTGCAGTGATTTGCCATTGCTTTCTGAACGACCGGCTCCCATACCGACACGTTAAAACCAGCGAGACAAATGGCAAATTACTGGACGTAAAATTGCTCAGGAATCAAAATGCCAAATATGTCTGCATGTGTGCATATTTGTATGTGTCTATGCATCTTTGTATGTGTGTATCTCTGTGTCCTGTGAGAGTCTGTGTGTCTGTTTGTGTGAATCTGTGTATGTGCTGTTTGTTTGTGTATGGTTGTCTGTCACTATGAATATGTGCCTGTTTGTGAATCTTTGTCTTGTCTGTGTTTGTGTATGTGCGTGTGATGTGTGTGTATGTGTGTGTCTGTATCTGTTAAGTCTGTAGATGTCAACGCCTGTGTTAGTGTGTGTGTGTGTGTGTGTGTGTGTGTGTGTGTGTGTGTGTGTGTGTGTGTGTGTGTGTGTGTGTGTGTGTCTATGTACATCTGTGCACTTGCGTCTATCCACGCGTGCGTCAAAGTGTGTCGGCTCTTGCCTATTTGTGTGCGTCTCCATTTATGTATGTTTCTCTCTGGGTATCTATCCATGTGCTTCTTTGTTTGTATGTGTGTCCGTGTGCGTGTCTGTCAGTGTCTGTCTCTGTGTATTTGTAAGTGTCTGTGTGTCTGTCAGTGTCTGTTTGTGTGTATATGTAAGTGTCTGTGTGTGTCAGTGTGTGTATACCAGTTTGTGTTTGTCTGTGTTATGTATGGCTGTAGGTGCCTGTGTGAGAATATGTGTGTTTGTATGCCTACTTGTGTACATAAGCAGTTTTGTAAAGGTGTCAGTCTGTGAATATGTCTGCATGTGTGTGTCAACTGCATATTTCTATGCGTGAGTGTCTGTTCCTCTGTATTTCTTTTTGTGTGTGTATGATAGCATCGTTATGCACCATTGTTTATGCTTAGGTATATATGTGTGTATGTCTGTATATGTATGTATGCATGTGTGTATGTGTATGTATGTATGTGTCTGTACCTCTGCGTGGGTCAATGGTATCTCTGTGAACATGTGTATTTGTCTCCTTGTCTGTGTGCGTTTCTACATTGATATGTCTGTCTATTTCACTGCCTGTGTGTGTCTGTGCATACCTGTAACCTGGTGTCTATCCATGCCTCGGTGTCAAAATATATCTACTCATGTCTCTGTGTGATTGTGTGTGTTTATTTAATGGGTGTGTGTTTCTGTATGTGTTTGTGTGTGTATATATGTATGTTAGTCTGTTTATGTCTGTGTTTAATGCTATGCATATCATTCTACCCACCCATGTATGTGTAAGGTAAGGTCCTTACCCTCAGCACGCACAGAGCATAGACATTCAGCAGTCCACCCAGGACAACCAACACAGGCACATAGATGCTGACCACCCAGTTCAGGTAAGCACTGATGCCCAGCGGATTGGAGGGATCATACTCCAGGATCCTGGACTCCACTTCTTTATCCAGCCAGGTGGAATAGATGGCGCTCCGCGATGGCAGTTCGGGGACATCCACTGTGTAGGACGCGGCCATGCTCGGACTCACGCGTTCTCCATTGAGCGAAGGCGGTTTCATGTGAGTCTTGTCTGTTTCGAGAACGATAATTGGAAAGTATGAGGCATTTAGTTTTGAAAATATATGTAAGAACAACAATAATGAAGAGGATTATTGTTATTATTATTATTATTATTATTATTATTAAGTTGATGATGATGATGATGATGATGATGATGATGATGATAATGATGATGATGATGATAGTGATGAAGATGATGATGGTGACGAGACGATTATGATGATGATGATGATGATGTTGACGATAATGTTGATGGTGATTAAGGCTATGATGATGATTATAGTGATGATGATGATGATGATGATGATGATGATGATGATGATGGTGATGATGGTGATGATGATGATGATGATGATGATGATGATGATGATGATGATGATGATGATGATGATGATGATGATGATGATGATGATGATGATGACGAATCGAGGACGACAACGACGATGATGATGATGATGATGATAATGATGATGATGATGATGATGATGATGATGATGATGATGATGATGATGATGATGATGATGATGATGATGATGATGATGATGATGACGAGACGACTACGACGACGACGACGATGATGATGATGATGATGATGATGATGATGATGATGATGATGATGATGATGATGATGATGATGATGATGATGATGATGATGATGATGATGATGATGATGATGATGATGATAACGTTAATGATGATGATGACGATGATGATGATAATGACGATGATGATGGTGGTAACAGCGGGCGAGTTGGTGTAATCGTTTGGTGGTAACGCTGATAATGCCATTAGCGCCATCGGACGAGGCTCCAACGCCTGCGCTTGCAACCTGCTAAGAGAAGGAAAGACTGACCACTTTCCTCCGTGTACTCAGGCCTACAGAATGTGATAATCCTAACATTTTAAAGACCCATAGCATGGTCCTGAAGTAGTCAGCCGCGGACAGCACTGTGGCTTGTATGCTTGCCTGTGTACATCCTGTGGTCATCGCGGCGGATTTTGTTTTAACCTGACCCGACTGACTGACTGGCACCTTGCCGTCTTGACAGACGATAGTTTGTAAAATGGAGATATACCTCTCTTACCACAAAGCTTGGGCTGAATTTAGAGACCATGTGTTGCCCATGAAGCATGATTCCTCTCTCGGCCTGTCTAGTTTACTGCAAACGATAGGTAACACCAATATGTCTGGAACAAGACAAACTGTAGAAGCGGCGAATCAGCAATGCAATATTCTAACTGTCCGCCTGTCGGAGCTTCCATCCTAGACCAGCTGCCGACCAAGGCTTAGGGCCTGGTCTGACTTTCCATGGCATTTAGTCTTAAGGTTGCATTTCCTCGCACTAGGGTAAGGCTATTACCCTCCCAATTGACTCTTCCGCTCGAAGTCGTTGGCATAATGTGGGGTGTCGGGTTTGGTGAACGCCCCCAACATTCAGCGGCGACAGAAAACAGGTAGTGCCGTCTACCGTCATATGGTAGCTCAGTTACATCTGACTAAGACCTGACACCATAAACAGACCTAGGCTCTTTCTTATTATGTTTTCTTCCATGGTTGTAAGAAACTACAAACATTAGATTTTTAAAAGCATGTATCTTCCCCATTGCAACATACGCCTGTGAGACCTGGACACTTACTAAACAAGCTGAGCAGCGCATAATGTCTTTGAATACAAATGTTATAAACGGGTTCTACGAATATCTTGGACACAGAAAAGAACAAATGCATTCATACAAGAGCTGAATATTAAAGAAGGATGGCTACTTAAAGACTATAAAAAGAAGTAAATTGAAGCATTTTGGTCACTTGAAACGTCTTGAAAGTTTGGAGAGAACAATCATGGAGATGTTTATAGGATGGAAGAGGAAGGCCAAAGAGAAGATGAGTGCAGGATGTGGCGGATGATCTCCAGATGGGTGTGTCGGACGCGGGGCATCTTGCTCATGACCGAGAAGTTTTCCGGAAGGTTGTTATGGGAGCGAGGTTCTGCAAAGGACATGAAACAGAATGAATGAATGAATGAATGAATGAATGAATGAATGAATGAATGAATGAATGAATGAACGAACGAACGAAAGAACGAACGAACGAACGAACGAATGAACGAATGAATGAATGAATGAATGAATGAATGAATGAATGAATGAATGACCCAGGCTCCCAGATCGACCCAGCATAATATGAGTACCAAGAAATGCCGGGGAAACTAAAGACGGTTGTGATACTTACCACATCAGCCATCCGGTGCCGCTTGATCAATAAACAACGTGAGGCTACCACATACCCAACTCGCCTCAATGCTGGTAAAGAGCCTTTTACTTCCTTTTTTCACAACCATGAAACGTGATTATGCAGATGTGCATGTCAAGGTTTATTTTCCGTGGATCAATACCAGTCAACATTACCAGATTATGTGCCAAACAAACTAGGTTTGAACCCAATAATAATGGGTGACGGAAAATGGGAAGTAGTGGGTGTGTCACAGTCATGGCTTAAAAGTTGTTAATATGGTATCAGACATTTTGTATTATACATGAAATTAACGGCGGTTGCATTAGACAACTACTGTGTATAAGCCCATGGCAGATACGGGAAGTCGCTTAAAGCAATTAATCATCCCATGGCACTTAATCAGTTAACAAAAATGCTATATGGCCTTTGCAGTACGTTCCGATCAACCCCAGGTTAATTTTCTCAGTAATTTTACCTTCAGTATTTTGTCATTGCTTTATGAACGAAAACTCAACCGTCAAGTACAACACCCTGCCTTCAGTTGCTTTGTTTAAATGACCATTTCAAGTGTCCAAGTGTCTTGTGTGTGGAGTGAACCCAACACCCTGCCTTCAGTTGCTTTCTTTAAATGACCATGCCAAGTGCCCAAGTGTCTTGTGTGTGGAGTGAACCCAACACCCTGCCTTCAGTTGTTCTGTTTAAATGACCATGCCAAGTGTCCAAGTGTCCACCGGCCGGCCAGCAAGCTAGCAACTAACCTGTGGCCACTCACTGTTCTGAAATATTAGCGTCATCATATACCTTGCCATCTGGCGCATGCCTTCATGTCTTTCCATATATCTCGGTCATTGGAGCTCTGGATCAACTCTGCTGTTCATATCCCTCCAAACCACCATCTTAGTCTTGTTCGTCCTTTTCTCTTGGTCTGCCTCTGTGACTTTTCTCATTGATCTTTCCAGTTATCAAGATATTCAATGTTTCTCTTCTCATCACATGACCAAACTATACGTTCGATGGCTGTTCGGCATGGCACGCGAGGATGACACAAGCAAGCATCATTCTTTTTCTTCAGTTGCTGCTGTTCATCTCCCAGTGGTGCAAAGTCCCCCAACGAAAGCACGCCAAGCCATTTGTAGACTCAGTCAGAACTGGTTGGATATTGCTGATAAAGCCTTATAGCGGATAAGTCGTAATCCAACCCTCCTTACTCACCTCTTACGACATGTATGGTAGGTAGCAGTGTTACTTATAATTTACTTATCTTTGTTTCTTAGGGGATCTGGGTAACAGACGAGGGGTGTACTGAAGATGCATCAATACCAAAATAAAACGAACCCCCAGCTCACTTTCAAAAGAACTGCTTCAACTTTCAACTATTAAGTGAACTGTCACTGACCCGCCTCACATCAACAAACAAAGGAAGACGGCCGACTTCCGTCGTGACTAAGAGCATTTTAACCATGGAGTTGGCTGGAGACGGACAAGTTCACTAAAGCATATTTTCTCAACCACTCCAGGGATATGCTAAGAATGATCGAGTAGTGTTAGGTCAGAAAGTAATGCCTTGAATCTCTGAGAAGGCCACGATTGACCAATATCTGTTTTGGTTTTGCACCAGGACTCGCTGATGTAAGAGGAAACGAATGAGCTGATAGGCTTGCTGGCTTGGTCACTGTAGCCAGCTGACCAGCTGTGAGCATCCTGAACGTCCTCAATTGGGGGAGGGGGCAGGACGAGTAAATGACTCAAGGGATGGGTGTGATTCTGTAACTTTGACCAGACTACAAGAATATCAAGTCAAAAGAGGTTATTTGCTGATAGGCTGGCAGGGAATGCATCTCTTGGTGGTTGATTACTTATGGACAAGGGAGAGGTGGTCGTGCATCTGTGGGACCCGGTGGAGAAGGTGGGGGAACAGATTGAGAACCCGTATGTGGAAATAATGAGATTGCAGGGGATTGGCATGGGTTCTGGAAGAATCTCAAAACTGAGAGGGAAGACCAGAAGAACGTTCAATCAGATAGCGGTGGGGACGATTAATAGTATGATTCTTCGCTGGCTGTTGAACGAGGGGACGGAGCGCGTATGGGAATGTCATGAGTGCAGTGATATCGGTTCTTAATTCAACTCATCCCAACTTAATAAATAACTTCCATGTGCAATGAGGTAGATTAACACTCAAACAAGCATGCAAAATCCATAAGGAGTTATGAATCACAGTCATTAAGTTCAACCGCTTCTTCAGCCAAGCCAATGAAACTTACTCCGCAACAATTTCAAAATGAGTTTTGATTTCTGTCAACAAAAAAGACATTTAACAACCAGAAGTGATCCCTTGTGCACAAACTGACATGTCTGAACGTCCTGCAACAGTGTTCATTGGTGCACAAGCAGACGCATCACAACGTCCTAGGCTAGCGTTTCAATGTGCACAATTGTCAGATGTTTCAAAACAACACACATCAATGTGACATAGCGATTGATCTACACCGATGGGCCAATGATGAGAAACAGACGTAATGGCTGGGGTTTCATTGCGAAGGCTAATGGACGATGCTTCTGCTTCTTCTTTCGTTCGCTTGAAATATGTCTATAACTGCAATGTTGTCTCTTGTATGAATCTAACGGTCTTTCTTAGTTCACTCAGCGATCCATAGAGTTTATCTTCCACTGTCGTCTCTCTAGGCCAGAAGGTTTGCCTGGATATGTTATATTTTGGGCAGTCTTGGAGTATGTGCTCTGCTGTCTGCGACGCAAAACCACATGTGCACATGGCTGAGTCACCAATCTGGAATTTTGTATACATGTGATTGCGTAATCTAATATGTTCTGTTCTGAGTCGCAGAATGATGACTTGTTCTGGTCTGTCCATAACGTGGTAGTCGTCGTGAGCAGGTTTTGGTGGCTTTCTGACTGATTTGATCATTCTTTTCTTTTGGTGGTATGTAATGGGCACATCAGGCTGTTCTTCTTTGGCTCATTCCTTAGCCAATCGATCAGCTCTGTCGTTTCCGGGTACTCCACAATGGGATGGTATCCGCTGTATGGTGACCTTATGCTGACTGCTAAGTTAAGAAAGTAGTATCCTTAGAACTGGCATCTTCCCAAACAGGAGCGCTGTGAGTACTGATTTTGCATCTGTCAATAGCACCACAGGTTGTGTACCATGGCTGGTATTTAGTAATTTCTCTGTTGCTATCTTGATTAGTTATGGCAGTACTTTCCTGTTGGAACTCTGGCAGTATCCCTAGTATTATTCGGGTATTCTATGCACGCTTCCGCTCCTCCTTTTCGAACAGAATTTTGTGCTGACCCATCTGTGTAGACACGGATCCAGAGGTCCTGTGGGTATTTTTCATCAAGGAAGCTGAGAGTGGCTGTTCTGCGCTGTACACTGCTCTGTTCTTCCTTGTAAAATATTCCTCTCACTTTTGACTGGATTTGTAGTATAGTCTATGTTCATCTTTCCATGGAGTTCTCTCTGGAATAGTTGTCAGAGGGATACCAACTGTGGGCAGATCGGTGGTTTCCCTGCAGAGTCGTTTGGCCTGGTGGATAAAACTATTTCTTTTCAACCGCCCCATAGCTAGGTTTTCAAATCGGTTCTTCATAGGGTGGCCTGGCAAGCTGAGAAACTTTTCTGCTTATATTAGTATTGCTTGAAACTTGGAGAGTCTGGCATATGAGACTACAACCTTCAGCATGAGAATTGAGGTGGAAGCAGTAACAGCAGCCTTCCGATGGTTGGAGGAGACCACTGTAACACACATTGTATTCATTACGGACTCACGGAATATGCTTACTAAAGTGGAGAAATAAATGTTTCGTGCAGAATGGCTTGCCTCGCTTCTGAGGTCACAGATTGCGAGAATTGTATGGATTTTCATCCCTGGTCATGCGGGAGAATTAACTGGCTGTTAAGCTGGCAGGAAATGCACCTCTCTGTTATAGATTACCTTTGAACAAGGGAGAGAGGGTCGAGCGCCTGTGGGACCAGGTGGAGAAAGCGATGGAACAGACTGAGAGCCCGCATGTGGAGAGAACGATATAGCGGGGGATCGGCAGGGCTTCTGTGCGAATCTCAAAACTGAGAAGGAAGTCCAGGAGAACTTTCAATCAGATGGCAGTTGGAACGATTAGCAGTATGACTCTTCGCTGACTGTTGAACGACGGGACAGAGCGCATGTGGGAATGTCCTGAGTGCAGTGATGTCGATTCTTAGCTCATTATCATCCAGAAAAGTTCGTAGAAATACGTGGATCAAGAAGAATAAGCTTACAGACATTGTGCAAGATCTGAACATCGGACACAACTGTCTAGGAAGCTGAAATACTTCGGCCATATTCATCATCACACAGACCTGATCAGAGAATGGTGATAGATGCAAACTATGTCTGCCCACGCTTAACAGCACGGCACATGATGATGATGATGATGATGATGATGATGATGATGATGATGATGATGATGACGAGGACGATGATGATGATGATGATGATGATGATGATGATGATGATGATGATGATGATGATGATGATTATGATGATGATGATGATGACGACGAGGATGATGATGATGATGATGATGATGATGATGATGATGATGATGATGATGATGATGATGATGATGATGATGATGATGATGATGATGATGATGATGATGATGACGACGACGACGACGACGACGACAATGATGATGATAATATTTATGGTCGCAGGAGCTGAGAAAAAACAGTGATGGAAGGCGTGGTTTAATGGAAGGTCAGGCAGGCATTCACCATCTTAAAGGTAGACAGGCAGTCTCCGTGGCAAAGTAGTCAAACCATCTGCCTCACGCTCCGAAGGTTGTGGGTTCCATTCCGGGCTGCGTCTTTCGGTTCACGGGTGCATTTTTCTCTGAGGCTCCTGCGGGGTCGCTGGAGCTATGGAGTTCGTGTTGTGTGTGATGCTTTCTACAGACCATCCTGCGGAAAGAGACCGAGTCATATGGGATAAAACCCGGGGCAATGAAGTCCAACCTCTCGACGTTGAAGACTTTTTAAAGGTGGACGTAGGACATGGCAGTCACCTTTGGCATGAAAATCCACGAGGTAAGGTAACTAGCGCAGGATCGAGGATCTTTTCATCCGGTCGTGAAGAGAGCGCCGTTCTGCACAGGATCTGACATAATGATGGTGTTATTTATCAGTTCATGTGCTGCTATCCCTCCATGCCGTGACGAATAGTATGCAAGAATCTCCTGGTACTGTCTTCCTCTGTGTCTTTTTCCGTGATTTGTGCCGATACTCTATTCACATAAAACTTCAAGTTAGTTAGTTAGTCGACAGATCATCCTCATCACACATCGAACCATTCAGTCCATAAGTGCTCGGATCCCCTCCTCAGCAAATCCTGCAGCGTGTAGCGGCTAACGACACCAGTTCTGTGTTGGTTTCTCAATCTTCTGTGGCTTCCTGCGTAGTGTTCTTGTTTGGCCACCCCTCTTTTAATTTGCTGTTCTCGAAGTCTGGCTATGGTTGTAGATTCACAGTCATCACTTGGTTCTCGCAATAGTCTTACTTCTCGTAGAGCATTCAGAATGTCAGCCTGGTACATGGCGCGTCCGCCCTCCACAGTAGCCTTACCTGCGGGCTACATAAAACTTCAAGGACATAAAGTAAATACACCTCCCCGATAAAGGAATTCCTAAGGGAGTGAGGAGTAGAAGGAAAGCGTACAAAAGAAAGACGTTACATGTGAGTAAACTATACCGACGCAGGCACTAGACGAAAATTCATGCGGTCTAGCTGTATTGTCGTAACCTGAGTATTCAACCACACACGTGCCAAATCCATAAACAGGAAACAGATGAATAACTATTATATTGTCGAGTTGTTTATGAAGATCTGCCGGTTTGTGTGTGATGTTTGTGTGCTGATGGAGGCCTTAGCTGCAATCTCATCTCATCTCATCATCTCATCTCATCATGTTCCTCTTGTACTTTGGGGTGTCGAGGTGAAGTATAAACAGAAGGGGTGCCCGCTTGTTGGCTTCATGTATCGATATTCCCATGGACTCTGTTATTCCCTTGCGTCCATTGTTTACGTGGTCGACCTCTTCCTCTCCTTCCATCTGGTCTGTACATCAGTGCTTGTTGTGGTATGCTGTTAGTTGGTCAACCTGTATGCATGGCCAAACCATTTGACTTGCTGCCTTCTAATAAAATCTAGCTGCAGCTATAACACCCACTTTAGTCCTGACTTCTTCATTTCTGATCTTATCTCTTGTTGATTCCTTGAGTATTCTTCTCAGGAATCTCATATATGTTGTTGTGATTTTTCTTTTCTCTTTTTTTCTGTCATTGTCCAGGTTTGGCATTGGTAGCATAGAGCTGGTAGGAAGATTGTGTTGTAAAGTGCTTTCTTATTAACTATTGATACATGTTTGTTCTTTAGTATTGCATTAGTATTGTCCAATGAGTTGGTTTGCCTTATTGCATCTATTTTCGATCTCGTCTTCTGATTTGCCATTTGATGATTATACTTCCTAGGTACTTCAGCCGCAACGTCCATTTTATTACTCGTGATCGCCTTCTAGCAGAGCTTACTGGATCTCGTTGGGTTTTTTTTTTTTTTTTGGATGATTCATTTATGCGATGACAAGAGAGCAGGGGGTGTTAGAGTCTCATTACAGTAGAATTGGAAAGAAATTAAGACACTTGTGTGGCTGATTTCATGACCGGAAATCCAGGGACAATTACATTAGGGGAAAGCCGGCAGCAAATGTAAAATATTAACATCAACGGAGATAAACAACACACTTAAAGATGAGAGCACTTAACAACGGACATATATACATTTCCCTAACGGCAAAGAGATAGAGACTGTTGGCAATAAGATAGAGTCTGTTGGCAATAAGATAGAGTCTGTTGGCAATGAGATAAAGTCTGTTGGCAATGAGATAAAGTCTGTTGTCAATGAGATAGAGTCTGTTGACAATTAGATAGAGTCTGTTGTCAATGAGATAGAGTCTGTTGTCAATGAGATAGAGTCTGTTGGCAATGAGATAAAGTCTGTTGTCAATGAGATAGAGTCTGTTGACAATTAGATAGAGTCTGTTGACAATTAGATAGAGTCTGTTGTCAATGAGATAGAGTCTGTTGACTATGAGATAAAGTCTGTTGACAATGAGATGGAGTCTGTTGACTATGTTTGACAATGAGATAGAGTCTGTTGACTATGAGATAGAGTCTGTTGGCAATGAGATTTAGTCTGTTGGCGACGAGATACCTAACACTTGTAGGGAATTCCAGGCCAGGTCTTCCCCCAGCCAAGCCATAGTCTGTTGACAATTAGATTGAGTCTGTAGCGAATGAGATAGTCTGTTGACTATGAGATATAGAGTCTGTTGGCGACGAAATACCTAACACTTGGGGGGAATTCCATTCCATGCCTTCCCCAGCTAGGCCTGTGCTGAGCTGTGACCTGACTGCATTCTAAAATGCTTCTGCTGGTGGGAAGTTCCCAGTACTGATGTTGCATGCTTCTGCTGGTGGGAAGTTCCCAGTACTGATGTTGCATTCTTCTGCTGGTGGAAAGTTCCCAGTATGATGTTGCATGTTTTTTTGGTGGGAAGTTCCCAGTACTGATGTTGTATGCTTTGCTGGTGGGAAGTTCCCAGTACTGATGTTGCATTCTTCTGCTGGTGGAAAGTTCCCAGTATGATGTTGCATTCTTTCTGCTTGTGGGAAGTTTCCCCGTACTGATGTTGTATGCTTCTGCTGGTGGGAAGTTCCCAGTACTGATGTTGCATGCTTCTGCTGGTGGGAAGTTCCCAGTAAATGATGTTGTAGCTTCTGCTGGTGGGAAGTTCCCAGTACTGATGTTGCATTCTTCTGCTGGTGGAAAGTTCCCAGTACTGATGTTGCATTCTTCTGCTGGTGGGAAGTTCCCAGTACTGATGTTGTATGCTTCTGCTGGTGGGAAGTTCCCAGTACTGATGTTGCATGCTTCTGCTGGTGGGAAGTTCCCAGTATGATGTTGCATGCTTCTGCTGTGGGAAGTTCCCCGTACTGATGTTGTATGCTTCTGTTGGTGGGAAGTTCCAGTACTGATGTTGTATGCTTCTGCTGGTGGGAAGTTCCAGTACTGATGTTGCATGCTTCTGCTGGTGGGAAGTTCCCAGTACTGATGTTGTATGCTTCTGCTGGTGGGAAGTTCCCAGTACTGATGTTGCATACTTCTGCTGGTGGGAAGTTCCCAGTACTGATTTGTATGCATTCTGTTGGGTGGGAAGTTCCCAGTACTGATGTTGTATGCTTCTGCTGGTGGAAGTTCCCAGTACTGATGTTGCATGCTTCTGCTGGTGGGAAGTTCCCAGTACTGATGTTGCATGCTTCTGCTGGTGGGAAGTTCCCAGTACTGATGTTGTATGCTTCTGTTGGTGGGAAGTTCCCAGTACTGATGTTGTATGCTTCTGCTGGTGGGAAGTTCCCAGTACTGATGTTGCATACTTCTGCTGGTGGGAAGTTCCCAGTACTGATTTTGTATGCTTCTGTTTGGTGGGAAGTTCCCAGTACTGATGTTGTATGCTTCTGCTGGTTGGGAAGTTCCCAGTACTGATGTTGTATGCTTCTGCTGGTGGGAAGTTCCAGTACTGATGTTGCATACTTCTGCTGGTGGGAAGTTCCCAGTACTGATGTTGTATGCTTCTGTTGGTGGGAAGTTCCCAGTACTGATGTTGTATGCTTCTGCTGGTGGGAAGTTCCCAGTACTGATGTTGCATGCTTCTGCTGGTGGGAAGTTCCCAGTACTGATGTTGTATGCTTCTGCTGGTGGGAAGTTCCCAGTACTGATGTTGCATACTTCTGCTGGTGGGAAGTTCCCAGTACTGATGTTGTATGCTTCTGTTGGTGGGAAGTTCCCAGTACTGATGTTGTATGCTTCTGCTGGTGGGAAGTTCCCAGTACTGATGTTGCATGCTTCTGCTGGTGGGAAGTTCCCAGTACTGATGTTGTATGCTTCTGTTTGGTGGGAAGTTCCCAGTACTGATGTTGTATGCTTCTGCTGGTGGGAAGTTCCCAGTACTGATGTTGCATGCTTCTGCTGGTGGGAAGTCCCAGTACTGATGTTGTATGCTTCTGCTGGTGGGAAGTTCCCAGTACTGATGTTGCATACTTCTGCTGGTGGAAGTTCCCAGTACTGATGTTGTTATGCTTCTGTTGGTGGAAGTTCCCAGTACTGATGTTGTATGCTTCTGCTGGTGGGAAGTTCCCAGTACTGATGTTGCATGCTTCTGCTGGTGGGAAGTTCCCAGTACTGATGTTGCATGCTTCTGCTGGTGGGAAGTTCCCAGTACTGATGTTGTATGCTTCTGTTGGTGGGAAGTTCCCAGTACTGATGTTGTATGCTTCTGCTGGTGGGAAGTTCCCAGTACTGATGTTGCATACTTCTGCTGGTGGGAAGTTCCCAGTACTGATGTTGTATGCTTCTGTTGGTGGGAAGTTCCCAGTACTGATGTTGTATGCTTCTGCTGGTGGGAAGTTCCCAGTACTGATGTTGTATGCTTCTGCTGGTGGGAAGTTCCCAGTACTGATGTTGCATACTTCTGCTGGTGGGAAGTTCCCAGTACTGATGTTGCATTCTTCTGCTGGTGGGAAGATCCCAGTACTGATGTTGCATGCTTCTGCTGGTGGGAAGTTCCCAGTACTAATGTTGCATGCTTCTGCTGGTGGGAAGTTCCCAGTACTAATGTTGCATTCTTCTGCTGGTGGAAAGTTCCCAGTACTGATGTTGCATGCTTCTGCTGGTGGGAAGTTCCCAGTACTGATGTTGCATACTTCTGCTGGTGGGAAGTTCCCAGTACTGATGTTGTATGCTTCTGCTGGTGGGAAGTTCCCAGTACTGATGTTGTATGCTTCCATGATTTGGTTTGGTTTTGTTATTGTTGCGTTTGCTCACTTTGATTTCAAGTGTGTTCTATACACGTTCTTCTACATCTAGTGCACTCGACTGAATTTTGGGTGTGGATTAGCTTTCCCTTTCACCAGTGTCCCTCGCCATCAGACGAACCCACTCCGTCTTCAGAGATACTTGTAATTTACGACCCCGTGTCAAGGGCGAGAAATCAACATTTTAGTCCAACTGAGCAGTGTAGGTTTTGTTGTTGATTTTGGCGCTCGCTCGCTTTGAACTCAAGCGTAGTTCATACATACTGCTTCTTGTAGTGCTGGACTGAATTTTGCGTGTGGGTTAGCTTTACCTATTAACAGTGTCCCTCGCCATCAGGCGAACCCATTCCAACTTCGAAAGCACTTGTAATTTACGTGCCCATGTCAAGGACGATAGATCAACATTGTAGTCCAACTGCCCTGTGTAGAGGTTGAACCCCATTACCTCGGGCATCAGCACACCGGATGTTTAAGAACACGCGTTGTTAATCTATTCGGGCATGCTGATCTGCAATGTAGGGGTTGAACCCGCTTCCTCGGCATCAGCACATCGGATGCTTAAGAACGAGCGCTCTTATCCATTCTACTTTGCTTTCTGAATTTGGAGAGGAGAAGTAGACTTATTGCAACTAGGGTTAGAATTAACTTGTAGGAAAACAAATTATTATGATAGTCTATGACAGTGGTTCTCAACCTTTTTTGGCCCGTGCCACCCTTCACCATATTTTCAGAACGTCATCCCCCCCCCCCTTTCGTATTTTCCTCCCTAAAAATTTCTCCCCACCCCCCCTTTACACAGTATACGTAAATAATGAAGCTAAATTTAATAGCACATATCAGAACAAGTCTAGACGTCTACATAAAACGTGATTTGCGTGTCTACTTAACGTTATAAAATGAATTTAAGAAGGGTGAGACGTACAGAACAGTAAAGTATGAAGGGAAAAACAATATCAAGTAATCGGTTCTTGTATTAACGCGATCTTTAAGTAATCTTTAATTCCCCCCCCCCCCCCCGAAACCCTAAAATTTCCCCCTGGAGGGGGGGGGGGGGAATTCCCCACCGGTTGAGAACCACTGGTCTATGAGAAGAAGAAAATTCCACAATATATCAATCAAGTGCCTGTAAATATGACCATTTTCAAACAGGTGAATAAGTACAATTATCTCGGAACAGTCATATAATCTAATGGAAGGTGGCTTCTAGACATTACAACAAGAATTTCCATTGCAAAAATATCCTTTTAGTAGATGGAAAACATTTTTTTTTAAGTTGTCAATTGCAGCCAAAATAAACTGTTGAAGTTTACATTGAACGAATGCCGTTTTAATTATGTGAAATGTAGACAATAAGCAGACAGCTGAGAAACATCTAATGGCAGTGGAAATGTGATTTTTGAGGTGAATACATAGACTATCACGGGCGGACAACAACAACGACAACAAATGCGAGACATTCCTTCAAGAAACACATACAAATGGAATAATGATTAGAGAAATTAAAAGTTAAAAGTCACAACTGTTTGGGCATATTATGAAAAGAAATAAAACGTAAACCGTTAGTGACGACTGGTAAAACTGATGAGAAAGAACAAGGGGAAGGCAAAGAGATATGTGAATGGCACAATCGGGACAAGAATACAGAGCTGATTAAGACTTTGCTGCTCGTGTGAGATGGCGAGCCATGATCGCCTACGCCTATCGGCACGGCCCATTATGATGCTGATGATCTAGGTAAGTGTCTCTTGCCTCGAGCTTTACCTAACAAGTTTACCAGTGTCATAATACTCTTTCCTCCTATGTAAACGTCCATCATCATAATCAAGTGTCTTGCCAACTGGCGTGCGCGATCATGCTTCTCCATATCTTTCAATCTCCAACTTAATGTATCAGTTCGTGTTCTTACATCACGACGAAAGGCTGTCAAGAATTTTTCTCTCTGTCTTCCTTATTTCTCTTTCCAGAAATATTTCCAGTTGTCACGATATGCCCCAGTTTTATGCTTCTCTTCTCGGGATGTTGTCTACATATGATCACTGCCTGTTTTGATGTTTGTGATGATTTGTCTGTATGTCTAAGCCTCCGCGAGTGACAGTATTTTTCCCCTCTGGCATTATCTATTCGCTTTTTAGTGTTCTCTGATGTTTTCATGAACACACTGAAGCACTGAAGTCGAGAGGATTCAGCTTCATTGCACCGGGTGTTACCCCATCTAGCTCGGTGTCTCTGCACAAAACAGCGAGCCACGTGCCGAGAGCTTCGCACACGACACGAACTCCAGCGATGAACCACAGGAGTCTCCGGAAAAATTGTACTCATGCTCTGGACGTCCCAGCCCAGGAAGCAAACCTACGACCTTCAGAACACGAGGCAGAGGCTTAACCACTTCGTCACGGACATCCCCGTGATCAACATACAAAACCATGAGCTCCGAGTATATGGTTCTACGAAATGTTTTCCGTAGCAACGAACAAAGGCGGACCATCGAGAAGAGACAATACTAAGTAGGAAATATGGGTTGGCGATTTCTGTCTGATGTAACCACTCATCTCAACGACTTGAACCTGCAGCTCCAGGGACAGGGTCACATTATCAATGATATGCATGATGCAATGAAGGTATTTCAAGTGAAGCTGCGCTTATGGGAGACACAAATACACCAATGCAACTTAACTCACCTTTCTTGTTGCCAGGCAATGTTAAACCAAGTCAGTCAATGCTATGTTTTTTTCCCAATGCACACTTTGCTGAAAAACTTAGCTTACTTCGCGCCGAGCTTACACGGCGCTTTAGTGACTTTGAAGCACAGAAAAGTAATTTCGAGCTGCTGTTTCTTAACCCATTTGCCATACATGTGGAAACTGCACCTGTAAATTTGCAGATGGAGTTAATAGAGCTGCAGTGTAATGGGACACTAAAGGCAAAGTATGACGCTGGGGGGGGGGGGGCTGCGCAGTTCACTCGTTTCATTCCTGAAGAGATGCCCCGGCTTCGTCTACACGCGGCTCGAACCTTGAGCATGTTTGGTAGCACATATCTGTGTGAGCAGCTGTTATCTGTGATGAATATTAACAAAACATGACACAGGAGTTATCTCACTGATGAACACTTGCAGTCCATCATGAGAATCTCAATGACACAAAACATTACTCCCAACATAAACGAACTTGTAGCAAAGAAAAGATGCCAAACAAAGTGCTCTGACAAATTGACGTCAGAGTGGAAATGTGTATACCAATGATGTTTTATTATTAAAACTTGTTTCTGTTTTAATTTATATTAATGTTTAAAAAAGGTTTAATTTTCGGCTTATCGAATGTTTATCATGTCCAGCCCGCAACCTTACATGTGATTTGAGCTTTGTCCCGCTGAGCGATTGAGTTTGACACCAATGATGTAGACAAATAATGGGTATATCAATGAAGGTGAATTAAAACAAAGAAATCAGCTTTTAAAAAGTTAGGATTGAAGAAAATATTCGTGAATAAGATCAAGGGTAGACAATTAAAGTGCTTCGTTCGTATAAGGAGACATAACTCTTTGTTATAGAATATGCTGCAGAGAAAGGAAGAACAGAAGCGTACAAGAGAAGGACAGCTTTATTTATACTTGGGACAACAGCAAGAGTTGCAATGTGGACATACATAAGAATATGTCGTATCTCATGGAAACAAAGGAAATCAAATTACAGAGGTTCTAGGACAAACTGGGAATGAAAAGAAAGTTGATGAAAGAAATACAAAATATTTCTACCATGTTAAAAGACTCAACACTATTATAAAAGCCATAATAGGAGGGTATGGTTGAAATCAAGCGAGCAAGAGCTGGACAGCGATACAAGTTGGAAGTTAAAAGAAATGTGAGAGAATGTACAAACAAGGCGAGAGACAGAAAGTGGTGAAGATCAATTGCATCCAACTTTCAGTGTGAATTGAAGAGTTGGGCGGGAAGAAATCTGGACGTAGAAGAAAAGTAATGTAAATGGCACTGTTTGCAAGCCTTCGGGCGTATAAGGCTCATGGTTGTGGCCACAAATGTGTACAGACCAATCAGCATTAGAAGGTGTTGTGGTTAATATCACGCCGGCCGCTTCACATCCCAACACAATTTATGGTACACACTTTAGGTTGGGTCAACTTGGGAGCCATCGTCATTGAAAACCAAAATCTGCCTGGTGCGAATTCGAACCCATGACCACTAAGAGGACAGGCAAGCGTCTAGCCAACATCCTACCGAGGCTCCTGCGTCAAGAGATGGACAGGGGAAACTCCACCATGAAGAGGCAGGACAGAAGATGTGGCGTGGGCGCTTGATGATGATAATCAAGACTCAGAAGTTCCGACTGCCTACTCTCCGTAAATCCACCTCATATATGAGACATCTTGCTAATCTTCGTTCTTTTTAATATACTGCGCCAAACGTGGATGCACCTTCACTTGAGTGCACAGGAAGTGCAAGTCTTTATAGTCGATCAACAGATTGTGTAGTGGGATGTAATTTTTGTACTGGTTGATGAAGTCATAGATTGCCAGATCGGCCACAGAGATACCGGAGCAGAGTATAAATGGACCTGGCGTAGACAGATATGGTTTGTCCAAAATGTGAAATGCTGCGGCAGGAGCACCTGAAAAGAGTAGAAACAAATCAAAATCGACAGAGGTTAAATTTACAATGATAATATGACAAATACATGTTGATAAAATGTTTGGACGCAACATAACCTAGGAAATAAGTAAAGTCATCGTCATCATCATCCTCCAATTATGCCGTCAGGCTCAATGGATGGCATCTGTAGTATCATACAATGTCGTTGATGTCGTCAATTGTTTTTTTCTTCTCGGGCGTCCTCTTGCTCTCGTAGCAAATCTTCTTTGTTGTAGCACCAGTGCTGGTAGTTGATGGTGCTGCATTCTAAAGAGATGGTCGAACCAGTTTAGTAAATGTGGCACAAGGTCCTTTGATTAGTATCCACCATATGGTGTTAGACCATTATTTTTATAAACCGATCGACATGCCAGGAGCGATGTGAGTAGGATTAAGGCGGCTGACTTCATTTCCCAAGATATTTCCAAGCACCTGTTTCAAACTGGGTCGAAACTTTAGTTTTATTCTGTAGAGTTCTAACCTGGTACATGACACACCTGTGTAAGGGTATGTTGCTGCAGGAAATGTAGACTTCTCTTTCGGTGATTCGTTTATTGCAGGAATGATAGCATGGCTTTAAAGTCAATATTTGTGGCTTTGCCTGACTGTGTAATCATGGAAGGTGCCGATCGCAAGAAAGGAAAGAAGGAGGAGGAGAAGGAGGGGAGAGGAGAAGAGGAAAGAGAAGGAGAGAAAGAAAAGGCAGAAGAAGATGAAGGAGAAGATGGAAGAACAGGCTGCGGAGGTAGAGAAGAAGAAGAAGAAGAAGAAGAAGAAGAAGAAGAAGAAGAAGAAGAAGAAGAAGAAGAAGAAGAAGAAGAAGAAGAAGAAGAAGAAGAAGAAGAAGAGAAGAAGAAGAAGAAGGAGGGGAGGAGGAGGAGGAGGAGAGGACGGGAGGGGGAGAAAAGGGAAGAAGAGAAAGGAGAATAAGGCGGAGGGTGAGAAACAGAGGTGGAAGGAGAAGGAGAGGAAGGAGAAGAACAAGCAGAAGAAGAACAGGCAGAAGAAGAAGAAACAAACAGCAGCAGCACAACATACCTTCATTAGCTTCTCAACGTTGTCATCAGGCATCTCCAGCATCTCCTCGTAAGCTTTTTGCATGACCTCAGATTCCTTCAGGTCTTGTACCTTGTGATATGTAAGAACTAAGGTGTAAGATGTATCAAATAAGATGTATCAAATAAGATGTAAGAAATCAGATGTAACATATAAGAAATAAGATATATCAAATAAGATGTAAGAAATAAGATGTAACATATAAGAAATAAGATGTAAGAAAAGAAGTATGAAATAAATTGTAAGAAATAAGAAAAAAGAAATAAGGTGAAGAAATAAGATGTAAGAAATAATATGTAACATATAAGAAATAAGATGTAAGAAATAAGATTATGATATAAGATGTAAGAAATAAGATGTAACGTGTTAGAAATACGATGAAAGAAATAAGATGTAAGAAATTAGATGTATAAAATAAGATGTAAGAAATAAGATGTAACATGTAAGAAGTAAGATGTAAGAAATAAGATGTAAGAAATAAGATATATGAAATAACATATGAGATTAAGAAGCAAAATGTCAGCATATACGATGCCGCTAAGTGATTAACGCGTGTTACCACATTCGTGAATTGAGTATGTTCAGTGTGAAAGGACTCCTATTTGCGGACGATCAAGCATTTAAAGCAAAATCAGAATCAAAATTACAAGACCACATAAAGAGTGTGAAAGAAATGTATATGGAACATACCAAGAAAATTAGCATAGATAATGACTATAACCAAAGAAGAAAGCACAATAAAGATTCCTCAAGAAGAATACCCCCTGAATAAAGTAAAGAGCTTCAAGTACCTAGTAAGTATAATATCATCAAATTGAAAATCAGTAGACGAGATCGAAAATAGATGCAACAAGGCAAATCAATTCATTGGACAAATGACACCAATACTAAAGAAGAAACACGTATTCTATCAATAAATACTAAGAAATCACTCTACAACACAATCTTCCTACCAACTCTATGTTACCAATGTCAAACCTGGACAAATGGCAGAAAAGGAGAAAAGAAATATCACAACAGGAATGAGATTCATGAGAAAAATACTCAATGTATCAAGAAGAGAGAAAATCAGAAATGCATACTGCGATGAGTCAAATTATAGCTCATGGCATGATGAAATATAATCACACTGAAGGATCGTGACAATCGTGGATCTTAAGCCACGTGACGCACGCTTAGGTTGTCGCCGGAGCGAATAAACAAGATTCGCGAAGGTAACAAGGGCATTCGGGTCGTGGTTGTCGTCGGGTGCGGACACCACGTTAGGAAGTTAGCAATGGCTAACATTATGCCACTTTTGTAAGAATAGATGAATCGTAATTGTGAAATAGATAGTGTAACATTGTTGAACAAATGCTTGTGTAATTGACAATGTTCATTGTATAGTGTTCAGATAAATAGAGTGTTTAAACCAAACCCGAGTTTGAGTCATGTTCTTACAGGAGTGCTCAGTTGTGTTTAACGGTAAGTTGTCATAGCTTATGTAGAGTAGAAGAGCCTAAACTATCATCAAAGTAAAGTCCTGAATACAGTCTGTCAGATTCTCACCCATGGTTGCAACGCGTCATCTTTACCGACGCCAGGCAAGTGCAACCGGGCTCAACTCTGAGCGACGTTAACCACTCTAGTTACAACGCGGCGTCTTCGACGGCGCCAGGCAAGTACAGCCAGGCTCAACTCTGAGCAACGCTAAGCCCGTTGCTGGTCAGTCAGGTACAAGCGTGAAACTTGTGGTTCACGCAGAGGGACACCACTCCAACTGACCCGAATGCTGAACGGCTAGGCAGACAGGCTTGGGACGTCGTATCGGACAGACGGGTTGAATGAGGCTTGTATTGAATTGAATGTTTGAGCGTGAATCGATAGCTAGCCTGTACGAGTGTTGGAGACTGAGCGCCTGTGTGATTGACTTGTAAGTGTATTGCATTGATGTATCTATTGATTGCTCGTATTGATTGTATGATGACATTACGAATTGTGATTGCGCGATGCATGCATTGGTTGTGAAGTGTGCGTTGCGCGAATAAAGTGTTTGAATTGCTATTACCGTGTGTCACGTCGAGTTATTTAGTGACAGTATTTAGTATCTCACTTGTCAGCAAACGAGCTTCAGTTCTTGCCTAACGCAAGACCCTGACACAGTCAATGACGTGAGGACGCATTGCCAACTACAGAGTATGTGTACGACAAAGATAGATGAGCCGAGAAGTAACCACGGCGATTTATTATATAATATATTTGCGGAAGAATATACCCCTAGGCATCCAATAGACAGTGGGAAATACATCAGGACTAAAGTGGAGGTTATAGCACAGTGGTTCTCAACCTTTTTTGGCCCGTGCCCCCTTTCACCATATTTCAGAACGTCATTCCCCCCCTTCCTATCAAAAATTTAGCCCATGCCCCCTTCACCGTATTTTCAGAACGTCACCCCCCCCCCCCTTTTCATATTTCCTATCTAAAAATCCCCCCACCCCTACACAGTATACGTAAAAAGGTAAATTTAATAGCATATACTAAAACAAGTCTAGACATCCACATAAAACATGATTTGTGGGTCTACTTACTTTATAAAATGAATTTTAGAAGGAAGAGACGTACATAATCGTAAAGTATGAAGGGAAAAACAATATCAAGTAATCGGCTCTTGTATTAACGCGATCTTGAAATGGTCTTCATTCCCCCTTGGAAACCCTAAAATTCCCCCCAGGGGGGGGGGGGGGGGAAATTCCCCACCGGTTGAGAACCACTGTTATAGCAGCACTACACTTCATCAGAAAATAGCGAGTTAAATGGTTTAGCCATATAACAAGATTACCAACTAACAGTATACCACAACAAGCAATGATGTACAAACCAAACGGAAGCAGGGGAAGAGGCAGAGAGAATAACAGTCCATGGGAATCACGATACATGAAGCCTATAAACGGGCACTCTTCCACTGTTTATGCTTCACCTCGACACCGCAAGGTACAAAAGGAACAGATAAGATGAGATGAGTGTGAAAAGAAATAACTTTAACGTTTGCATGTCAAATTTACTTTTTTGAACAAGGAAATTATAAAACTCATTATTCATACTATGGAGGAGAATAGGAAACTAATGGAAAATATATACCTGAAATAAATAGCAAACAATAAAACAAGGAAATATTGTATTTTATCAAATGAAGAACATCTTATATAATAAATCATTGTCTTTGCAGTTGGAAAAAGAATGTTGCATGTTTTATAGAACCAGTTTTAACATATGGCAGCGAATCATGGACAGTTTGTCTTCTTCCCCTTCGTCTTCTTCACCTTCTTTTCCTCCATTCTGCTTCTGGTTCTGCTGCTGTTTCTTCTTCTTCTTCTTCTTCTTCTTCTTCTTCTTCTTCTTCTTCTTCTTCTTCTTCTTTTTCTTATTCCCTTCCCCCTTTTCCTCCGCTTCTTCTTCTTCTTCTTCTTCTTCTTCTTCTTCTTCTTCTTCTTCTTCTTCTTCTTCTTCTTCTTCTTCTTCTTCTCTTCTTCTTCTCCTCCTCTTCTTTTACTTCTCTTCTTCGTCTTCTTCGTCATCTTCATCTTGTTTTCTCTTCCATCTCCCAGTAGAGCACAAAGTCCCTTCACCAACTCAAGCCAATCACTTTATACACTTGCTCCTGTTTATTTGGATCTTGCAGCTGAAGTTTTCTACTGGATGAGATAGCCAATCTCACGCCAACCCTCCTTTGTCGCCCGTTACGACATGTATCGTAGGCAACAGTGTTGCAGTTCATTACTTACCTTCTGGTCCCCGGTAACACACGAGGGCAATTAGTTTTTAAAAAACAAAAAACAAATAAAGAATGCATACAGGCCTCCGAGAGGTGGTTTCAAAGAGGAATGCTGAAAATTCCTTGGACAATCAAAATATGTAGTTCCGGTAGTTTTGATACATGCGATGGACAGACAGAAAAGCCAATGACTAAGACCTACAAGAAACAAATGAAAACCGTAAACTTATTGAAGAAATTAGACGTGGACAGTCACATTTTTTGGACACGTTATGAGAAGAAATAAATTGGAGAATTTGGTGACAACTGGCACGATTGAGGGGAAAAGAACAACGGGACGGCAGAGAAATGAATGCACGGATGGCTTGGCCACGTGGTATAGTCGAGACGAGAACGCAGAGCTGATCCACGACTCTGGTGATCGTGTGAGATGATGAAACACGATCGCCCACGCTTATCGGCATGGTACATGATGATGATGATGATGATGATGATGATGATGATGAGCTGATGATGATGATGATGGTGGTGGTGGTGGTGGTGGTCGTGGTGGTGGTGGTGGTGGTGGTGGTGGTGGTGATGAATTGTTTGGAAAAGGGCAATTTACCACAAAACATTATAAATAGGCAGTTTTGTCAATGTATGGCCCACATTATGAGAAGAGAACAACTGTAAATTGTTGTGACAGCTGGTAAGATTTATGGAAATAAGGACAGAGAAACACTCGACGAGAGAGGGTTCTTGACAATCTGGTCGCAGGGCACGGAAGGGTGTCAGCACACGAAATGATACATGCTTTTTTTGAGATAGCAAGACATGTAAAAGCATTATCGCACACGCCAGTTAGCATGGCGCTTGATTATGATGAGGATGGCGATGGTGGTGGTGATGATGATCATTATGATGAAGGTGGTGGTGATGATGATGATTTTGATGTGGGAAGAAGTAAACAGAGAAGTTTTACCCAAAGAAAGGATATTTAAGAAAACAGTACTGAATGATATCGCGTTCAGACTGTTGCGGTACTTGGTTTGTCGAGTTCCCTTGTCAAAGTTTGCTTACATTTATTTTACCTCACACCTCGGTTATAGCCAAACGCATCTCTCTGTGTTATTTTCCGAAGTTTTCCCCCCTCCTTCTAAACGATTTTCTTCTTCATCTTTCTTTTCCTCCTCCTCCTCCTCCTCCTGCTCATCCTCACCCTCTTTCTGCTTCTACTTCTCCTTCTTCTTCTTCCTCTTCTTTTTAATTTCTTTGTAATCTCAGACCTGATAATTTCAGATCAGATAAGATATTATAACCTTATTTCTGACAATCTGAGACACATGATAATCTACGATAATCCCAGACCTGATCCTCAGACACACGATAATCTGAGACCCGATTCTTAGACACATGATAATCTCAGACCTGATTCTCAGACATATGATAAGAAGAAGAAGCATCAGCAGAAGAAGCAGAAGAGTGGAATGAAGAAGAAGACGACGACGACGAAGACCTGATTCTCAGACACACAGTCATCTGAGACCTGAAAATCTCAGATCTGACAATCTCAGACCTGACACTTTCATAACTGATTCTCAGGGGGAAAAAACCGATAACCTTAGACCGGATAACCTTGATACAAATTTGAGATCAAAATATGTGTGAAAAGATCCTGTGGAGAAACAAAATGTGCACGCTTTTATTCTATACCTCACAAATACAGTATCTTTCTCAAACTGTATTATCAATTCATATTGCACTTAACAAGGAGTCTCCGTAACAGTGTGATACCTCCGCTTGCCTTTTAGGTTCAATTGCGCACTACGTCGTTTGGTTAACGAGTGCAATTTTCTCGGAGACTTCTGGGAGTCGTTGCTACGGAAATCGTGCTTTGTGTAAGACTTCCGGCAGGCCGCCCTGCGGGAAGAGAGCCAATCATATGAGATAAAAACCTGGTGCATTGAAGTCGATCTTCTTGTCTCTCAAACCCTTTCAAACTGCGCTCACCATGGTTCTAGTCTGAATACATCAGACCTGTAACACTAGAAATGAGAGCCCTAAACCGAACAACTTTAGACTTGGTAACACCAGAAATGACAGCTTTACACCTATCAACTTCAGACCTGGTAACACCAGAACTAACAGCTTTACACCTATCAACTTCAGACCTGGTAACACCAGAAATGACAGCTTTACACCCAACAACTTCTAACCTGGTAACATCAGAACTAACAGCCTTAAAACGAACAACTTCAAACCTGGTGAAGGACGGCTTCAGCTGTTAGAGACTCTATTTCACTGACCCCTAGAAGGCCCAAATGGCGAGCTAAAAACCTGATGATGGCATTGGGCTCTCCATACACATTGTGATCTATCCACAGAACGGGCAGGTTCCCATACGGCATTTTGCACATCAAGCACTTCCAGTCTAAATCTCGCAACAGATGATCCTCAAACCTGCAGACAAGCACACCTGAAGCAATTAAGATAGTGACACATAAATGAGTAAACTGTTTTTTTATCTTCATACTTTTATACTATCTGGTCATACTGTCCGCCTGTTATCATCATACTTTTAAACACTCTGGTCATACTGTCCTCCTGTTATCACCATACTTTCATACACTCTGGTGATACTGTCCTCCCGTTATCATCATACTTTCATACACTCTGGTGATACTGTCCTCCTGTTATCACCATACTTTCATATATTATAGTCCTACTGTCCTCCTGTTATCATCATACTTTCATACACTCTGGTCATACTGTCCTCCTGTTATCACCATACTTTCATACACTCTGGTGAAACTGTCCTCCCGTTATCATCATACTTTCATACACTCTGGTGATACTGTCCTCCTGTTATCACCATACTTTCATATATTATAGTCCTACTGTCCTCCTGTTATCATCATACTTTCATACACTCTGGTCATACTGTCCTCCTGTTATCACCATACTTTCATACACTCTGGTGATACTGTCCTCCCGTTATCATCATACTTTCATACACTCTGGTGATACTGTCCTCCTGTTATCACCATACTTTCATAATTATAGTCCTACTGTCCTCCTGTTATCATCATACTTTCATACACTCTGGTCATACTGTCCTCCTGTTATCACCATACTTTCATACACTCTGGTGATACTGTCCTCCCGTTATCATCATACTTTCATACACTCTGGTGATACTGTCCTCCTGTGATCACCATACTTTCATATATTATAGTCCTACTGTCCTCCTGTTATCATCATACTTTCATACACTCTGGTCATACTGTCCTCCTGTTATCACCATACTTTCATACACTCTGGTGATACTGTCCTCCCGTTATCATCATACTTTCATACACTCTGGTGATACTGTCCTCCTGTTAACACCATACTTTCATATATTCTAGTCTACTGTCCTCCTGTTATCATCATACTTTCATACACTCTGGTCATACTGTCCTCCTGTTACCATCATACTTTCATATACTCTGGTCATACTGTCCTCCCGTTATCACCATACTCTCATATACTCTGGTCATACTGTCCTCCTGTTATCATCATACTTTTATACACTCTGGTCATACTGCCCTCCTGTTACCATCATACTTTTATATACTCTAGTCATACTGTCTTCCTGTTATCATCATACTTTTATATACTCTAGTCATATTGTCCTCCTGTTATCATCATACTTTTATACACTCTGGTCATACTGTCCTCCTGTTATCATCATACTTTCATATACTCTGGTCATACTGTCCTCCTGTTATCACCATACTCTCATATACTCTGGTCATACTGTCCTCCTGTTATCACCATACTTTTATATACTCTAGTCATACTGTCCTCCTGTTATCATCATACTTTTATATACTCTAGTCATACTGTCCTCCTGTTATCATCATACTTTTATATACTCTAGTCATACTGTCCTCCTGTTATCATCATACTTTTATATACTCTGGTCATACTGTCCTCCTGTTATCACCATACTTTCATAAACTCTAGTCATACTGTCCTCCTGTTATCATCATACTTTTATATACTATGGTCATACTGTCCTCCTGTTATCATCATACTTTGTATACTACTATAGTCATACTGTCCTCCTGTTATCATCATACTTTTATATACTCTGTCATACTGTCCTCCTGTTATCATCATACTTTTATATACTCTGGTCATACTGTCCTCCTGTTATCACCATACTTTCATATACTCTAGTCATACTGTCCTCCTGTTATCATAATACTTTTATATACTCTGGTCATACTGTCCTCCTGTTATCACCATACTTTTATATACTCTGGTCATACTGTCCTCCTGTTATCATCATACTTTTATACACTCTGGTCATACTGTCCTCCTGTTATCACCATACTTTTATATACTCTGGTCATACTGTCCTCCTGTTATCACCATACTTTTATACACTCTGGTCATACTGTCCTCCTGTTATCACCATACTTTTATATACTCTGGTCATACTGTCCTCCTGTTATCATCATACTTTCATACACTCTGGTCATACTGTCCTCCTGTTATCATCATACTTTTATACACTCTGGTCATACTGTCATCCTGTTATCACCATACTCTCATATACTCTGGTCATACTGTCCTCCTGTTATCACCATACTCTCATATACTCTGGTCATACTGTCCTCCTGTTATCATCATACTTTTATACACTCTGGTCATAGTGTCCTCCTGTTATCATCATACTTTTATACACTCTGGTCATACTGTCCTCCTGTTATCATTATACTTTTATATACTCCAGTCATAATGTCCTCCTGTTATCATCATAATTTTATATACTCTAGTCATACTGTCCTCCTGTTATCATCATACTTTTATATACTCTGGTCATACTGTCCTCCTGTTATCACCATACTTTTATATACTCTGGTCATACTGTCCTCCTGTTATCATCATACTTTTATACACACTGGTCATACTGTCCTCCTGTTATCATCATACTTTCATATACTCTGGTCATACTGTCCTCCTGTTATCACCATACTCTCATATACTCTGGTCATACTGTCCTCCTGTTATCACCATACTCTCATATACTCTGGTCATACTGTCCTCCTGTTATCATCATACTTTTATACACTCTGGTCATACTGTCCTCCTGTTATCATCATAATTTTATACACTCTAGTCATACTGTCCTCCTGTTATCATCATAATTTTATATACTCTGGTCATACTGTCCTCCTGTTATCACCATACTTTTATATACTCTGGTCATACTGTCCTCCTGTTATCATCATACTTTTATACACTCTGGTCATACTGTCCTCCTGTTATCATCATACTTTTATACACTCTGGTCATACTGTCCTCCTGTTATCATCATACTTTCATATACTCTGGTCATACTGTCCTCCTATTATCACCATACTCTCATATACTCTGGTCATACTGTCCTCCTGTTATCATCATACTTTTATACACTCTGGTCATACTGTCCTCCTGTTATCATCATACTTTTAAACACTCTGGTCATACTGTCCTCCTGTTATCATCATACTTTTATACACTCTGGTCAAACTGTCCTCCTGTTATCATCATAATTTCATATACTCTGGTCATACTGTCCTCCTGTTATCACCATACTATCATTTACTCTGGTCATACTGTCCTCCTGTTATCATCATACTTTTATACACTCTGGTCATACTGTCTTCCTGTTATCATCATACTTTTATACACTCTAGTCATACTGTCCTCCTGTTATCACCATACTTTTATATACTCTGGTCATACTGTCCTCCTGTTATCATCATACTTTTATACACTCTGGTCATACTGTCCTCCTGTTATCATCATACTTTTATACACTCTGGTCATACTGTCCTCCTGTTATCATCATACTTCTCATATACTCTGGTCATACTGTCCTCCTGTTTATCACCATACTCTCATTTACTCTAGTCATACATGTCCTCCTGTTATCATCATACTTTTATACACTCTGGTCATACTGTCCTTCCTGTTATCATCATACTTTTATACACTCTGGTCATACTGTCCTCCTGTTATCATCATACTTTTATATACTCTGTCATACTGTCCTCCTGTATCATCATACTTTTATACACTCTGGTCATACTGTTCCTCCTGTTATCATCATACTCTCATATACTCTAGTCATACTGTCCTCCTGTTATCACCATACTCTCATATACTCTGGTCATACTGTCCTCCTGTTATCATCATACTTTCATATACTCTGGTCATACTGTCCTCCTGTTATCACCATACTCTCATATACTCTGGTCATACTGTCCTCCTGTTATCACCATACTCTCTATACCTCTGGTCATACTGTCCTCCTGTTATCATCATACTTTTATACACTATGGTCATACTGTCCTCCTGTTACATCATACTGTTTATACACTCTAGTCAAACTGTCCCTCCCTGTTATCATCATAATTTTATATACTCTGGTCATACTGTCCTCCTGTTATCACCATACTTTTCATTATACTCTGGTCATACTGTCCTCCTGTTATCATCATACTTTTATACACTACTGGTCATTACTGTTCTTCCTGTTATTCATCATACTTTTATACACTCTGGTCATACTGTCCTCCTGTTATCACTCATACTTTTCATATACTCTGGTCATACTGTCCTCCTATTATCACCATACTATTTATATACTCTGGTCATACTGTCCTCCTGTTATCATCATACTTTTATACACTCTGGTCATACTGTCCTCCTGTTATCATCATACTTTCATACTACTCTGGTCATACTGTCCTCCTGTTATCATCATACTTTTATACACTCTGGTCATAACTGTCCTCCTGTTATCATCATAATTTTCATATACTCTGGTCATACTGTCCTCCTGTTATCACCATACTACATTTTACTCTGGTCATACTGTCCTCCTGTTATCATCATACTTTTATACACTCTGGTCATACTGTCTTCCTGTTATCATCATACTTTTTACCACTCTAGTCATACTGTCCTCCTGTTATCACCATACTTTATATACTCTGGTCATACTGTCCTCCTGTTATCATCATACTTTTATACACTCTGGTCATACTGTCCTCCTGTTATCATCATACTTTATACTACTCTGGTCATACTGTCCTCCTGTTATCATCATACTTTTCAATATACTCTGGTCATACTGTCCTCCTTGTTATCACCATACTCTTCATTTACTCTAGTCATACAGTCCTCCTGTTATCATCATACTTTTGATACACTCTGGTCATACTGTCTTCCTGTTATCATCATACTTTTCATACACTCTGGTCATACTGTCCTCCTGTTATCACCATACTCTCTATATACTCTAGGTCATACTGTCCTCCTGTTATCATCATACTTTATACACTCTGGTCATACTGTCCTCCTGTTATCATCATACTTCTCATACTACTCTAGTCATTACTGTCCTCCTGTTATCACCATACTTCTCATATACTCTGGTCATACTGTCCTCCTTGTTATCATTCATACTTTCATATACTCTGGTCATACTGTCCTCCTGTTATCACCATACTCTCATATACTCTGGTCATACTATCCTCCTGTTATCATCCATACTCTTCATACTACTCTGGATCATACTGTCTCCTGTTATCATCATATTTTCTACACTCTGGTCATTACTGTCCTCCTGTTATCATCATACTTTATACACTCTGGTCATACTGTCCTCCTGTTATCATCCATACTTCTCATACTACTCTGGTCATACTGTCCTCCTGTATCATCATACTTTATATCACTCTGTCATACTGTCCTCCTGTTATCATCATACTTTTATACACTCTGGTCATACTGTCCTCCTGTTATCATCATACTTTTCATACACTCTGGTCATACTGTCCTCCTGTTATCATCATACTTTTATATAACTCCTGGTCATAATGTCCTCCTGTTATCATCATAATTTATACACTCTAGTCATACTGTCCTCCTGTTATCATCATACGTTTATACACTCTGGTCATACTGTCCTCCTGTTATCATCATACTTTTAATACACTCTGGTCATACTGTCCTCCTGTTATCATCATACTTTTCATACACTCTGGTCATACTGTCCTCCTGTTATCATCATACTTTTATATACACTCTAGGTCATACTGTCCTCCTGTTATCATCATACTTTATATACTCTGGTCATACTGTCCTCCTGTTATCATCATACTTTAATACACTCTGGTCATACTGTCCTCCTGTTATCATCATACTTTTAATACACTCTGGTCATACTGTCCTCCTGTTATCATCATACTTTTATACACTCTGGTCATACTGTCCTCCTGTTATCATCATACTTTCATATCACTCTGGTCATACTGTCCCCTGTATCATCATACTTCATATACTGCTGGTCATACGTCCTCCTGTAGTCACCATATTTACTCTGGTCATACTGTCCTCCTGTTATCATTATACTTTTATACACTCTGGTCATACTGTCCTCCTGTTATCATCATACTTTCATATACTCTGGTCATACTGTCCTCCTGCTATCACCATACTCTCATATACTCTGGTCATACTGTCCTCCCTGTTATCATCATACTTTTATATACTCTGGTCATAACTGTCCTCCTGGTATCATCATACTTTTTAACACTCTGGTCATACTGTACCTTCCTGTATCATCATACTTTCATATACTCTGGTCATACTGTCCTCCTGATATCACCATACTCTCATATACTCTGGTCATACTGTCCTCCTGTTATCCATACTATTTATTACCTCTGGTCATACTGTCCTCCTGTTATCATCATACTTTTTATACACTCTGGTCATACTGTCCTCCTGTTATCATCATACTTTTATACACTCTGGTCATACTTGTCCTCCTGTTTATCATCATACTTTTATACACTACTGGTCATACTGTCCTCCTGTTATCATCATACTTTCATATACTCTGGTCATACTGTCCTCCTGTTATCATCATACTTTCATACACTCTGTTCATACTGTCCTCCTGTTATCATCATACTTTTATACACTCTGTCATACTGTCCTCCTGTTATCATCATACTTTTATACACTCTGGTCATACTGTCCTCCTGTTATCATCATACTTTTATACACTCTGGTCATACTGTCCTCCTGTTATCATCATACTTTCATATACTCTGGTCATACTGTCCTCCTGTTATCATCAGTACTTTCTATACTCTGGTCATACTGTCCTCCTGTTATCTACATACTACTTCATATACTCTGTGATACTGTCCTCCTGTTATCACCATACTTTTATATAACTCTGGTCATACTGTCCTCCTGTTATCATCCATACTTTTATACACTCTGGTCATACTGTCCTCCTGTTATCATTATACTTTTATACACTCTGGTCATACTGTCCTCCTGTTATCATCATACTTTCATATACTCTGGTCGATACTGTCCTCCTGTTATCATCCATACTTTCTATACACTCTGGTCATACTGTCCTCCTGTTATCATCATACTTTATACACTCTAGTCATACTGTCCTCCTGTTATCATCATACTTTTATACACTCTGGTCCATACTGTCCTCCTGTTATCATCATACTTTCATATACTCTGGTCATACTGTCCTCCTGTTATCATCATACTTTCATATACTCTGGTCATACTGTCCTCCTGTTATCATCATACTTTTAAAACTCTGGTCATACTGTCCTCCTGTTATCATCATACTTTTATACACTCTGGTCATACTGTCCTCCTGTTATCATCATACTTTCATATACTCTGGTCATACTGTCCTCCTGTTATCACCATACTCTCATTTACTCTGGTCATACTGTCCTCCTGTTATCATCATACTTTTATACACTCTGGTCATACTGTCTTCCTGTTATCATCATACTTTTATACACTGTGGTCATACTGTCCTCCTGTTATCACCATACTTTTATATACTCTGGTCATACTGTCCTCCTGTTATCATCATACTTTTATACACTCTGGTCATACTGTCCTCCTGTTATCATCATACTTTTATACACTCTGGTCATACTGTCCTCCTGTTATCATCCATACTTTCATATACTCTGGTCATACTGTCCTCCTGTTATCACCATACTCTCATTTACTCTGGTCATACTGTCCTCCTGTTATCATCATACTTTTATACACTCTGGTCATACTGTCTTCCTGTTATCATCATACTTTTATACACTCTGGTCATACTGTCCTCCTGTTATCACCATACTTTTATATACTCTGGTCATACTGTCCTCCTGTTATCATCATACTTTTATACACTCTGGTCATACTGTCCTCCTGTTATCATCATACTCTCATATACTCTAGTCATACTGTCCTCTTGTTATCACCATACTCTCATATACTCTGGTCATACTGTCCTCCTGTTATCATCATACTTTCATATACTCTGGTCATACTGTCCTCCTGTTATCACCATACTCTCATATACTCTGGTCATACTGTCCTCCTGTTATCACCATACTCTCATATACTCTGGTCATACTGTCCTCCTAGTTATCATCATATTTTCATACACTCTGGTCATACTGTCCTCCTGTTATCATCATATTTTCATACACTCTGGTCATACTGTCCTCCGTGTTATCACCATACTCTCATATACTCTGGTCATACTGTCCTCCTGTTATCATCATACTTTTATACACTCTGGTCATACTGTCCTCCTGTTATCATCATACTTTTAAACACTCTGTCATACTGTCCTCCTGTTATCATCATACTTTTATACACTCTGGTCATACTGTCCTCCTGTTATCATCATATTTTCATACACTCTGGTCATACTGTCCTCCTGTTATCATCATACTTTTATATACTCCAGTCATAATGTCCTCCTGTTATCATCATAATTTTCATACACTCTAGTCATACTGTCCTCCTGTTATCATCATACTTTTATACACTCTGGTCATACTGTCCTCCTGTTATCATCATACTTTTAAACACTCTGGTCATACTGTCCTCCTGTTATCATCATACTTTTAAACACTCTGGTCATACTGTCCTCCTGTTATCATCATACTTTTATACACTCTGGTCATACTGTCCCCCTGGTATCATCATACTTTCATATACTCTGGTCATACTGTCCTCCTGTTATCATTATACTTTCATACACTCTGGTCATACTGTCCTCCTGTTATCACCATACTCTCATATACTCTGGTCATACTGTCCTCCTGTTATCATCATACTTTTATACACTCTGGTCATACTGTCCTCCTGTTATCATTATACTTTCATATACTCTGGTCATACTGTCTCCTGTTATCACCATACTCTCATATACTCTGGTCATACTGTCCTCCTGTTATCACCATATATTTATATACTCTGGTCATACTGTCCTCCTGTTATCATTATACTTTTATACACTCTGGTCATACTGTCCTCCTGTTATCATCATATTTTCATACACTCTGTTCATACTGTCCTCCTGTTATCATCATACATTTATATAATCCAGTCATAACGTCCTCCTGTTATCATCATAATTTTATACACTCTAGTCATACTGTCCTCCTGTTATCATCATACTTTTATACACTCTGGTCATACTGTCCTCCTGTTATCACCATACTTTTATATACTCTGGTCATACTGTCCTCCTGTTATCATCATACTTTCATATACTCTGGTCATACTGTCCTCCTGTTATCACCATACTCTCATATACTCTGGTCATACTTTCCTCCTGTTATCACCATACTCTCATATACTCTGGTCATACTGTCCTCCTGTTATCATCATACTTTTATACACTCTGGTCATACTGTCCTCCTGTTATCATCATAATTTTATACACTCAAGACAAACTGTCCTCCTGTTATCATCATAATTTTATATACTCTGGTCATACTGTCCTCCTGTTATCATCATACTTTTATACACTCTGGTCATACTGTCCTCCTGTTATCATCATACTTTTAAACACTCTGGTCATACTGTCCTCCTGTTATCATCATACTTTCATACACTCTGGTCATACTGTCCTCCTGTTATCATCATATTTTCATACACTCTGGTCATACTGTCCTCCTGTTATCATCATACTTTTATATACTCCAGTCATAATGTCCTCCTGTTATCATCATAATTTTATACACTCTAGTCATACTGTCCTCCTGTTATCATCATACTTTTATACAATCTGGTCATACTGTCCTCCTGTTATCATCATACTTTCATATACTCTAGTCATACTGTCCTCCTTTTATCACCATACTCTCATATACTCTGGTCATACTGTCCTCCTGTTATCACCATACTTTTATATACTCTAGTCATACTGTCCTCCTGTTATCATCATACTTTTATATGCTCCAGTCATAATGTCCTCCTGTTATCATCATAATTTTATACACTCTAGTCATACTGTCCTCCTGTTATCATCATAATTTTATACACTCTAGTCATACTGTCCTCCTGTTATCATCATAATTTTATACACTCTAGTCATACTGACCTCCTGTTATCATCATACTTGAAAGCACTCAATATTGCTGTTAATGGTGTTAAGAGTGTTTAGCGCGTAACATCATAGTGCAGACGAAAACAGTGACGTGGTAAGGACAGTTTAAAGATGGCACCCCACTTTTGACATGCATTAATGAGGAGCAGCTATGTTGTCCGGTTTTGTTTTTTTATCAGTGAAGAGGTGAAACCTATAGACATTTATAGGTGAATGAATGTCAAGCATGGTGATGTATGCCTGTCAGTCCCGCACAGAGTCATTGGGAGGAAATACTTTTCGGTCCGGTGATGAGGTATAGGATGCGGTACATTAGTGGCTGCACACGCGACCAAGGGTAGTTTTTTTTCAACGGGACTTCAAGCACTCCGTCGGCGCTGGAGGACTTGCATTGAACGCAGTGGTGACTACATCGAAAAATTATACATTTGTTCTGTACTATTTCGGAGAATATTCACCCTTCCCGTCACCCCACAACCCCCCCCCCCCCCCTTTTTTTCCTCAAAAAATATCAACATGTAAGGTTTTTATTTGAAGCCCCCTCTTATCGTGACAGCATGAAAGATCAGCAGTAAAATAGGCATGGAAACAAAGAGAAAATTAAGCCGGATGACCTAAGACGATGGGATAGTGCAGTAAGATCAATAGAATTGATCAAGAACACCATGGCCCGAGACCAGTGGAGATAAGTGAATGGCTGCGTTATTCGTCATGGCAAATTGTGATACCCCCTCCCTCTAAGTTCATGACACCATCACTACTGGAGATACCTTCTGGAGGACAAGACGGACGTAGATGTTGCTGACCTAAACATTTCACACGCTGTTCATCATCATATGCCCTGCCAACTGACGTAGGCGTTCGTACATATGGGATATCTCTGTCACGGATGTCCTGGATACATTCCATTGATGATATTCCCTGGTGCCACCGTCACAATCCATCCAGCATCATTTCTCTCGGCCTGCCCTTGCATCTTCTACGGCTGATGTTTTCCAGTCGCCACGATATTTTCTAATGCCTCTCCTCTCCTCGGCCCAGAGGGCTTACGGGCAAATTGGCAGCAGACCGCCTTGCAAGATTTTAATGAAATGGTATGGGTGCCGGTCGTTCAGAAAGCAATGGCAAACTACTGAACGTAAACATGCCTAGGAATCACGAACATCCAAAAAATACTGGGGTTGACTGCTACGTCCTGTAAAAGTTATGCAACTAACTTTTCTTAAATCCCCTCAACTTTACTCCTTTACTATTCAATATTAGTTATGAATTTCATAGCAGCGTTGTCTGTGTTATGAATTTAATCAATTAAATTGCTCCGTGGTAATTTCCTCTTATGGGCCTATGGTCTGACAGCGCCTTCACATTGTGTAAGTTAGAGCCAGGAGGAAGAAGCCATCATTCCTTCCTTGCTGTGACAAGCGACGAGTCCCGGTGTCGAACCCGAGTTTGATTTTATCCATGACAGTACTCTAGCGCCCGTCTATGACTTTTTTTTTATAATTGTTGCGTATCCCTTACGGGACGTTGCAGTCAACACCAGCATTTTCAGCTGCTGTTGATGTACTAGGCAAGTGTTACGTTCAGTAGTTTGCCATTGCTTTCTGAACGACCGGTCCCTATACCTTTTTCTAAAAACCAGCACCGCTGGGTTTCGAACCCAGGTATACGGACTCACAAACCGCGTTCGCAAGCCCTTATATGACTGCCAGGCCCATAACATTGCCTTCTGTCTTTCCTCAGATAGATATTTACTATCTCGCTAGCAGTGTCTTGAAATTGTGATGGTATGGAATTCAGAAGCTGTAAGCATGACTACCTGTTCAAAAAAAGTACACGAATCTTTTACACGCTTTAAGGCGCGTGGACATACGGTTATATACCCATATTTTTATAGAACGGGAGTCTCCTTGGCGAAGTCGTCAAGCCGTCTGCCTCGCACTCCGAAGTTTGTGGGTTGATTCTGCGCTACGCCTTTCGGTTCACGGGAGTCTCTGTGGCGAAGTGGTCAAACCGTTTGGCTCGGGCTCCAAAGTTTGTGGGTTCGACTCCTGGCCGCATCCTTCGGTTCACGAGTGAAACTTTTCGGAAACTCCTGTGGGTCGTCGCTAGAACTACGGAGTTCGTGCTTTGTGCATCACTTTCCGCGCTGCGGATAGAGACCGAGCCATATGGGACAAAACCCGATGCAATAAAGTCGACCCTGTCGACTTTTAAGCGACATTTTTTTAAAGCGACTTTCAATTCACGAGTGCAGTTTTCTCGGAGACTTTTGGGGTCGTCGCTGGAGCTAGGGAGTTCGTCCTTTGTGCGACGCTTTTGGCCGGGACGCCCTGCAGAAAGAAACCGAGCCATATGAGATAAAACCCGGTGCAATGAAGTGGATCCTCTCGACTTTTACGACTTGTTAAAGACTTTTACAGACCAGTCGGCACTCGGTGGGAGATACACCCAGTATCACACAGGTCGCCTTTACTTATCAAGACATTTCTTGGTGCCTATTTTAGACTTGGTCGACCTGTGACCACAGGCCAATATTTAACATCCATTCTGAGGGCAGATTGTGTAGGCCCGTATTCTTATAGGTTAGTTAGTTAGTTAGTTAGTTAGTTAGTTAGTTAGTTAGTTAGTTAGTTAGTTGGTTGGTTGGTTGGTTGGTTGGTTGGTTGGTTGGTTGGTTGTTAATCGAGGTTCCAACTTCACGGCAACGGGTCGTCCCTATTATGCTCCGTTCCTGTGCCAGTGAATACCCCACAAAATGCTCCCCACTGTCCAATGTGAAAAGTGGAACAGACAAGAGTCTCGGCAATCCAACAGCCCGCACAGGTACACTGTGCATAATGCCGCCGCCAAAATGCCAACACAAAAGTCCTCCACGGAAACCACAATTCATCGTCGATGGAATCGGCAGTCACCAGAAAGATCTCATTGACCCGGGTTTTCTCACATGGCTCGGTCTCTATCCGCAGGGCGACCCGACGAAAGCGTCGCATAAAGCGCGAACTCCGTAGCTCCAGCGCCGACTCCCAGGAGTCTCCTGAAAAATGCACTCGTGAACCGCAAAGGCAAATCAGTCAATTAAGCAACATGCAAGTTACTGTGCAAACAAGAGCGGACATGTAAAAGCATTCCACGTGAATATCACAGCTCACAGAGTCACGCCACGCACTCACTCAGTAGCAGGGCGACGGAACCATATACTACCAATCCAACATGAGGAAAATGCGAAATGCAAACCGCAGCCACAAGGATAAATACTCCAGAGGCCGTAGCTGTTCAATGTCTAACCGCCATGCTGGGAACCGGAAGTCCATTCTTATAGGTGAACTGACGCTAGGTGGTTGATGTGGTTAGCAGTCCTCCTGCCGCCATTACTTCCCAATAACGTTTCAGGTGATCCCTGGGAGCCCCTCTGTCAGCTTTAAAAATTAATACCGATGCGGTTTCGAACACATGATCATGAGGCCGACAGGCTAGCTTCTAGTCCTATAATACAGCTGCCCCCTAGATCACTATATGCCCGATGTAAATGGCACAAACAGTGTCAGATCTGTTACTTACGGTATATCCGCGAATGTCAGCAATAGGCGAATCAGTTCTGCCGGACCCTTTCTCGTTCTGGCCAAAATTTTGAATTTGGAGAAGCCCAGTAACATGGTTCTCTATGAGAGCACGTCACGGGTAGCCATTAAACCGTGCAGATGCAAGCAAAGTACAGGGTGTATTTTTAATGACTGTGCAGTGTTTGAAAATATTGCCGGTCCAAGTTTTATATTTACCTATTATGTTGCATGAACTTTACAGACGGTGAATATAAAACTTGGACCGGCAATATTTTCAAACACTCAATCAGTCAATCAATCAGGTGCTGTCACCACAATGAAAGTTGGCTGCAATGGATCTCCAACAGCGTCTGTCTCTCGCCCTGACTGTACATTCTGTCAGACTGATCTTCGTCCATCTCTTTATGTTACTTTCCCACTTGTATCGTTGTCTACCTCTTGCTCGCTTGCCCTCCAGTATGGTGTTTTTATAAGAATACCATGTCTTAACGTGGCCAAAATATTTCTTGCCTCCTCTTTATTTCTTTCAACTTTCTCTTCATTCCCAGTTTTTCTAAAGCCTCTGCATTTGATTGCTTTTGTTTCCATGAAATACGACATATTCAAACACTGCACAGTCATTAAAAATACACTATAAAGTTACAATAACTCTGGATCTTAAAATGTTAACCGATTCAGTGCCGAAGATAATATATCGCCAAATTTGAATTCCCATTTGGACAGAAGGACTATATAACACTATACAAGGGTCATCGTGATATTTGTTTTATTTCGTAGTATCCTCCTCAATTTCAATGCTCAGTGATCGGAAATTTACATTGTGGTATTTGTTAATTTGATAATGTAACATGACTGATTCAACACACACACCCCCCCCCCCCCCTTTATTTTGGCACTGAATCAGTTTACGCGCAGTAGTATGGTTCTCTGTGAAACACAAAACTGGTAGCCATTAGAACATGCGGATGCAAGCAAAGTAGTTACAATAACCCTGGATCTTGGCACACTCTAGCGCAGTAACAAAGGATGATCAACGCTGCAAAGCAGCATATAATCATATAATTATCCGTGAAGTTGTGTCAGTGTGTGCTTGCTGTTTGTGTAATGATGAAGGCTTCAGTCGCAATGTCCATTTTGTTACTTGCGGTCGTGTTCTTGTAAAGCTTAAGATTCTACTTCTCGGTTATTGTTTTTTTTTTTAAAGTGATTCTTTCATTGTTGTTTTCATTCTAGCCGATAACCAAGTGGTTATCTTCTTTCCTATGTATGGTTGTTTTTTTTTTAAATTCCGGTAGGATCCCCTCCGAGTTAACTCCGCCCTGATGTCTGGTGTTCATCCTAGCCAATGACCAACAAGTTGACTTTTTTTAAATTATAAAGTATCCATAATCAAGGAGTTAGCAAACCTGTTTTCTAAACTATGAGACACCGGGGGCAAAGTATGTACACCTATACGGAGAAGAAGAACCACCTAACCTACGCTAAGAGTGGCGACTGCCTTAGCAAGCGAACAGATAAAAAGGGGCACGATATCATTATGAAGTAACAACAAATACAAACATGTATACTTACGCTTAACTGAAATATTAGTCTAAAGGTAACGAAAGAGGCATAACATGGTGCTGAGAAAGTCTCAATGAATCCGGATCACCGACTTACTTTCTTTCATCAATAAACATCTCCAGAACTGACACCTGGAGTGCTAGAACTATGTAGTAGTAGTAGTAGTAGTAGTAGTAGTAGTAGTAGTAGTAGTAGTAGTAGTAGTAGTAGTAGTAGTAGTAGTAGTAGTAGTAGTTGTAGTAGTAGTAGTAGTAGTAGTAGTAGTAGTAGTAGTAGTATTAGTAGTAGTAGTAGTAGTAGTAGTAGTAGTAGTAGTAGTAGTAGTAGTAGTAGTGGTAGTAGTAGTAGTAGTAGTATTAGTAGTAGTAGTAGTAGTAGTAGTAGTAGTAGTAGTAGTAGTAGTAGTAGTAGTAGTAGTATTAGTAGTAGTAGTAGTAGTAGTAGTAGTAGTAGTAGTAGTAGTAGTAGTAGTAGTAGTAGTAGTATTAGTAGTAGTAGTAGTAGTAGTAGTAGTAGTAGTAGTAGTAGTAGTAGTAGTAGTAGTAGTAGTAGTAGTAGTAGTAGTAGTAGTAGTAGTAGTAGTAGTAGTAGTAGTAGTAGTAGTAGTAGTAGTAGTGGTAGTAGTAGTTGTAGTAGTAGTAGTAGTAGTAGTAGTAGTAGTAGTAGTAGCAGCAGCAGCAGCAGCAGTAGTAGTAGTAGTAGTAGTAGTAGTAGTAGCAGCAGCAGCAGTAGTAGTAGTAGTAGTAGTAGTAGTAGTAGTAGTAGTAGTAGTAGTATTAGTAGTAGTAGTAGTAGTAGTAGTAGTAGTAGTAGTAGTAGTAGTAGTAGTAGTAGTAGTAGTAGTATTAGTAGTAGTAGTAGTAGTAGTAGTAGTAGTAGTAGTAGTAGTAGTAGTAGTAGTGGTAGTAGTAGTAGTAGTATTAGTAGTAGTAGTAGTAGTAGTAGTAGTAGTAGTAGTAGTAGTAGTAGTAGTAGTAGTAGTAGTAGTAGTAGTAGTAGTAGTAGTAGTAGTAGTAGTAGTAGTAGTAGTAGTAGTAGTAGTAGTAGTAGTAGTAGTAGTAGTAGTAGTAGTAGTATTAGTAGTAGTAGTAGTAGTAGTAGTAGTAGTAGTAGTAGTAGTAGTAGTAGTAGTAGTAGTAGTAGTAGTAGTGGTAGTAGTAGTTGTAGTAGTAGTAGTAGTAGTAGTAGTAGTAGCAGCAGCAGCAGCAGCAGTAGTAGTAGTAGTAGTAGTAGTAGTAGTAGTAGTAGCAGCAGCAGCAGTAGTAGTAGTAGTAGTAGTAGTAGTAGTAGTAGTAGTAGTAGTATTAGTAGTAGTAGTAGTAGTAGTAGTAGTAGTAGTAGTAGTAGTAGTAGTAGTAGAAGCAGCAGCAGCAGCAGCAGTAGTAGTAGTAGTAGTAGTAGTAGTAGTAGTAGTAGTAGTAGTAGTAGTAGTAGTAGTAGTAGTAGAAGCAGCAGCAGCAGCAGTAGCAGTAGCAGCAGCGCAGCAGCAGCAGCAGCAGCAGCAGCAGCAGTAGTAGTAGTAGTAGCAGTAGCAGTAGTAGCAGTAGTAGTAGCAGTAGTAATAGTAGTAGTAGTAGTAGTAGTAGTAGTAGTAGTAGTAGTAGTAGTAGTAGTAGTAGTAGTAGTAGTAGTAGTAGTAGTAGTAGTAGTAGTAGTAGTAGTAGGCCTCTTTCAGTACTGTAGGACTATAGAGTTGAGCCGCTGGGGAGGCACCTGACAGTTCCGCTGGTGACTGTATAGTAGAGTGATTCTCAACCTTTTTTGGCCCATGCCCCCCTTTACCATATGTTCAGAACGTTATCCCCCGCCCCTTTCGAATTTCCTCCCTATAAACCCCCTCCCCCTCCCCCCTTTTACACAGTATACATAAAAATCGAAACTAAATTTAAAAACACATACTAGAACAAGACTAGACATCTACATAACACGTGATTTTCGGGTCTACTTACGTTATAAAACAAATTTCATTAGGGCGAGAAGTACAGAGCCGTAAAATTTAGAGGGAAAAACAATATCAAGTAACTGGTTCTTGTATTAATGCGGTCTTGAAATAATCTTGATTCTCTTCCCCCCCCCCCCCCCCCCCCCACCTTTTGGAAACCCTGGGGTAGGGGGAATTCCCCACCGGTTGAGAACCACTGGTATAGTCCAATACGAGAGTGACAATCTCGGTCATAGTTTCCGCATCCGCAAGACGAGGCCGGCCCCGCAGAAGGTGACTGCATTGCATGCCCGTGCCTCCTAACCTCAGTTTGTTGGATCGGATTGCGCTCAAAGAGCGCCAGTCCGTTTCGTGCATCGCTTCTCCATGAACATCTGTCTGTTGCAACTCTTTCCAACGTGTCTGAGTCAATGCCAAGGGTTTTCATATCTTGTTTACACACATCCCTATATCGCATTTGGGGTCTTCAGGTTGGCCTCTTCTCTGTGGCTAGTTCTCCGTATAGAAGATCTTTAGAAATACGTTCATCCTCCATTCGAGATACATGGCCCAGCCACGGGAGGCGTCTCTGCTTCAGGAGGGAGGGCACTGTGGTAATATCCGCTCTTTCAAGCACGTGTTTGTTTGTTATGTGATTGTTCCACGATGTGCGCAGGATACGTCTCAGACATCTGATATGGAAGGAATTCAACTTTCTTTCCTGTCGTGAATACAAGGTCCAGGATTCAGACCCATAGAGTAGTGTGCTAACAACACAAGCTTTATATACTTGAACTTTTGTAGGCTCTATTAGTCTATTATTCTTTCAAACTATCTTAGTTAGCCTATAAAGTGTTGTAGAACTATGTATGACTTGGGAAACGGCACAAATGTAGAATTCAATTCGATTTCACCATTACCACTACCCTGTTTAACCACAAGGAGAAGTTATAATGGGGTCCATCCTTGGCTCAGATTAATAATCCTGTGACTGAGTCAGCCGCTAAAAGCAGCTGCCCACGGTTTTACCCTCACAAGTTTATTAATTTGACGGTGATCGTTGTATACATGAGGTAATGACCTTAGCTGAAAATGATAGAAGAAACGAAACAGTAATATGAGGAGCGTCTGGCCGAGTGGCTAGAATGTCAGATTCTCCTTCGGGAGACCCGGGTTCGAATCCTCGATAAGGTGTGGAGTTTTATTTCTGTCGGGGGCAAAAATAAAACTCTGACCTGCACAATTCGCGGACGACTGCACTAGCCAGGCGGCCTTAATTCCTCAGGCTCAAGATTCCCTTGCCATACACCGCATGGTACTATACTGGCAGTAAATGACAGTTAAATTAAAGATTAATAAGGGGAGGACTCAAGGGATGCAACAGGTATAAATTGGAATAGTTTGCCGCGAACTGGTAGTGAGCCTTGGTTCCAATGAGAGGTGTGAAGAAAGAGAAAGAAAAACAGTGTAGGGCAACTTTATAATTTACAACTACAATAAACAAAAACCAAGAACGTTACAACAAGCCTTCATCAGATTAACTACTAGAAAGCACAACACACAAACAACGGAAATGACACTATAGAGATTACACTAAGGGAAAATATTATAGAATCACGGGAAATGACACTATAGTGATTACACTAAGGGAAAATATTATAGAATCACGGGAAATAAATATAAGAAATCAGAACAGGGAGGGGGGAAGGGGTGGGGGGGGGGTATATGGGCTCAAAAAATGAAACTCAGTGGGGAATATAGGGCAGAAGAAGTAGACTAATGTAAACGCTAGGCTCTGGTCAAGCTTACCTGTATGAAGCGAACATCGGTGACATTCTTCTGAGCCCATTTCCACTGCGGAGTCAGAGCCGGGTGCCTCGGCGGGGAAGGATCATAAGCTCTGCCATGCCTCGGTTGTGGAATATCCGCCTTCAGGTGGGACATGGTGGAGGTCACAGGTAGTTCTGAACCTAAGAAAGACACATACAACATAACACACATTGGCACCTTGCCGTCTTGACAGGCGATAGGTTGTGCTTTAAAAAGGCATAATAACTTTTACCTATAGCGGTAGCGCATGTGACTGATAAGGCCAATTCGCGCTGTAAATGTTCGTTCACAGTGGGTGCATGTGAACACGTGGTCATTTCCACCATCATGCACCATCTTACCTCTCACACGCTCAGTGTATGACTTATCTGCAATAATTTTCTCCTTTGTCTTTATTCCATTTCTGATGTTTGCCCTCCATGCAACACGTTCAGCGGCGACTTGCTCCCAAAGTGCATTATCAATGCCTGTATCAATCATGTCCCGCTTACACACATCTTTGTATCGTAGTAGAGGCCGACCCTGAGATCTCTTACCCATCTGTAATTCACCAAAAACGATGTCCTTTGGTATTCTACCATCATCCATCCTCCTAAGATGTCCTATCCATCTAAGTCTACGAAGACTGAGCATGGAATAAACTGTCACACAACCTGATCTTTCCAATACTTCAGTATTTGTGATTTTGTCTTGCCACTTAATACCAAGAATTCTTCGCAGACACCGCATATGAAAGCTGTTTAAACGTTTCTCTTGGTGTGAGTAAGTTGTCTAGGTTTCACTGCCATAAAGAAGAGTACTAAGGACACAGGCTTGATAGACAAGGACTTTTGTTTTGGCAGTAAGCTTCCTGTTCTCCCAGACTCTTTTTCTTAACCTGTTCATTGTTGTTGCTGCCTTACCAATCCTGATGTTGATTTCCTGATCTAGGGATAATTTGCTATTTACCACTGATCCTAGATATGTAAAATGGTCTATCATCTCTAGTTTGGCGTCGTCAATAAAGATTGATGGTACCCCATGTGCACCTTGTGACATAATCTGCGTCTTCTTTTTGCTAATTGTTAAACCAAATTCAGAACAAGCATTGGAGAATGCAGATAGTAGACATTGCAATTCTTCCTCAGAGTGGGTCGTAATTGCAGCATTATCTGCAAAAAGCAACTCTCTGATCAGTACCCTCCTAATTTTGGTCTTGGCCTTCAATCTCTGAGCATTAGTAGAGGCCGCCATCTGAGCGTGAGTGAATGTATATACCACCATCCTGATCACGAAAGGCATATTTCAGTAGAAGTGAAAAGTATATTCCAAAGAGGGTGGGAGCTAGTACACAACCTTGCTTAACTCCACTCTTGATTTCAAACTCTTCAGAAGACCAGTGGTTTTGCCTCTCCATAGCACAAAGCCTGGGCTAAAATATAGAGATCATGTGTTGCCCATGCAGCATGATCCCTCTCTCGGCCTGCCTAGTTCACTCCAGAGGAAAGGTAACACCCCTACATCTGGAATAAGACAAGCTGCAGAAGCTGCCGGATCAGCAAAGCAATGCTCTAACTGTCCGCCTGTCGGAGCTTCGATCCTAGACCAGCCGCCAACCAAGGCTTAGGGCCTGGTCTGCCCTGCCATGACATTTTGTCTTTAGCTTGCATTTCCTCGCACCGGAGTAAGGCTTGTACCCTCCCAATTGCGCTCTTCCTCCCGAAGCCGTTGGCACAATGTGGGATGTCGGGTTTGGTAGGCGCCGCCCAACGTTCGGCGCTAACAGAAAGCAGGTAGTACCGTCTACTGTTATACGGTAGCTCAGTCATATCTGACTAAGACCTGACACCCAAAAGAAAGACACATACAGTAGTTTGATAACATAGAAAGTCATTTACAGAGCTCCACTTTCAACGCATGTACCTGAAAGACTTTCGATCGTTGAAAATGTGTATGCGGATAAGTAACGATTTTTGTATTTGTAATGCCTTATAAGCATGACTAACCAGTCTGTTCAATAACAGTATATTCCCTGTATATGGTTAATTTAACAGGAAGTTATATAACTTGTTTGTAACCTCAATGTCTTGGTTACGTAAAGAATATAAATAAGAAGATGGGATTGAATTTGTCGGGCAAACACATCGTAATTCGCTGAACCCAAACAGGCACACAGGCCGAGTAAATATTACATTATTTGGAAACCTTTCTTCAAGCAAACCTAGGATTGTTTGCTGTTTGTGAGGCAAGTTTTGTTAACTAGTTTGCCATCATTTCTTAACTAACGACGCCCATAGAGCTCATACCATTGTTAAACAAACATTAAGCGTTCTGCTTCCAAAGAGTCTGCAATTGATTTAGAATGCGGTAAGCGGGACTACGAATCGCAATCGTTACCCCTTCGTCAAAGAAGCCGGCAAAAGAAACATTGAAGTAAACAAATATGACGTTAGTACAAGTAATAATACTAATAAGACAAATGACACACAAACAATTATTAATTACATCTGTTTCCTCTCTGCGGCGTTTCAATAATAATAAAGCAGTAGACCCATAACATAAAAAGGTAACAAGACATACATAATGTATGTTTCTGTTCACACTTCCAGTATCCACTTGTAATATCTTTAATAGTTGTCCGTGATCAATGGCATAATAAGACAAGCTTTACAGAACCAAAAAAGAAATGAAAACTACACAATTTCTGTTGATGAAAGAGTGACGATGGCTAATTACGTTACTCCCCCGGGAATTTCCAGAGAACTGCGCACACATTTGAATTTCCCAACCGCTGGAGAAAAAGGTGTGAATATCATCATCATCATCATCATCATCATCATCATCATCCATGCATCATGTGCCATGCCGATAGGCATGGGAGGTCTTGTTTTGCCATCTCCCTCTATCACCAGAGTCGTGGATCAGCTCCGTGTTCCTGTCTCGACCATGCCACGTGGCCAAGCCATCCAGGTATTTATTTGCCGGTCTTCCCCTTGGTTTCTTCCCTTCGGTCTTGCCAGTCATCATCATCCGATGTCTTATTCTGTGCAGAACTTTGCCCCATAACAATCCCATAATTTCTCTCGATCAAAGGACACATGGCCTGTGCTTGTCAAATTATTTGTAAATTATCTATCACATCTTGAATCCATCAGCGTTGTGGCCTTCTTTTTCTCTGCTTCCCTAAAAACACCTCTTAACAGTTATCTTTTCTAAATATTCAAGTCTTTTTAAATGTCCAAAATATTTCATGTTTCTAATTTTGTCTCAATAATAAATATTCTCCAATATTTAGATCTTCTCTTTTTAGATATATTGATTGGTTGATTGATTTAGGAACCGACATCACAGCATTCGGGGCATTCCCATAAGCGCTCCGTCCCCATCCTCAGCAGCCAGCGAAGAGTTCCAACACCAATATTTCCAGTAGCAATCTGATTATATGTCCGTCTCGTTTTTCCTCTGAGCCAGATCCCCTCGTCACTCCTCGCTACCTCATTCTTGCCAGACTATGGTGATCCATTTGCTCCTCCGATGTGTACACGTGCTCCCACAAGGCCGCAACCACGTCTGCCTTGTCATGCATCAATACTCCTTCAAGTTTTCCGAGCCAGCCAATCTGTCCGCCTGTTCATTCCCTAGCACACCGGCATGCCCCGGAGAAAAGATCCAGGTGATGCTTGCTACCCGTGACCTCCGAAGCAAAGCAAGCCACTCTGCACGAAGCCTGCCTGTCCTCACCTTCTTCAGCATGCTTTCTGAGTCAGTTACAATCACGATGTGTGTATGTATCGTGTTCTACATCCAGCGGAAAGCTGCACTGACCGCCTCCACCTCCATTCTTAAGCTAGATGTTGTGGTATCATACGCCAGATTCTCCTGCACCAAACGTCGACCATTAGCTTTTGCTAAGAATCCCCAGGCACTTCTCCTACCTCTCAACACCGAACCATATGTTTATTCTATTCTTCTTTTTCTTCTTTTGTCCTGCTTATGCCGTGAAGCGTTGCAGAGAGAAGGAACATGTAATTTTCTGTTTCGCTTGTCTTGTTGCGTGCACTAACACCATATTTCATTTCTTCTATATCTCTTTTACTCCATCTAGGCAATTCTTTACGGGTCGTCCTCTCGCCTTCTATTCCGATGTTCTCACGTAGAACATTCTAGCCACTGGTTGATCTTGTCCCATTCCAACTAAATGTCCGAACAATTTAATTCATTGGTATTCTATAGCGTTATCCCTACACCCGTTCTTAATTTATCCGTTGTCTCTCTATATCTTCTTTTCTTTTTTTTAATCTTTTCTCCAGGACACTCTGGTGTGGTTGGAAATCAACATGCGGACAAGTTGGCTGGTGCTGCATCATTCAGGAGTCATTTGATGAATGATAAGGCAGATGTGGTGAAGGCGTTCTGGGAGCACGTGAATAACGCAGAAGAACAGATAGACTGTCATGGCCTAGGGCAGTGGTTCTCAACCGGTGGGGAATTCCCCACTAGGGCGAAAGTTTAGGGTTTCGGGGGGGGGGGGGGAGGAGGAGGAGGAGAGATTAAGATTATTTCAAGATCGTGATAATACCAGAACCGATTACTTGATATTATTTTTTCCTCCACACTTTACGGTTCTGTACTTCTCACCCTTCTGAAATTCTTTTTATAATGTAAGTAGACCCGCAAATCACTATTTATGTAGACGCCTAGACTTGTTCTAGTACGTGTTATTAAATTTAGCTTCCATTTTTACGTATACTGTGTAGGGGCGCAAAGGGGGGGGGGGGGTATTTATAACTGAGGAAATGCGAAAGGGGGGGGGGGGTGCCATTCTGAACATATGGTGAAGGGGTGCATTATTTCAAGATCGTGATAATACAAGAACCGATTGGGGCTGAGTGGTCTCGAGGTATGGTGTCCGCCTCGAGTGCTGGAGGTCCAGGGTTCAGGCCCCGGTGAGGACCGGGATTTATTTAAAAAATCCACATGGACTTCCAGTAATAAAATTTCCCCGGGTCTCTGGGTAGTGAGATCGTAAACACAAGAAATAAATGGGGAGAACCGTTGAGGCCACTAAGACGATTACATAAATGGACACACATAGTATTATTTGGCACTCACAGAAGAAGAAGAAGGAAATAGAGATTAGAAGACGCACTAGACAACATAAAATTTGAAAGCTATAATAGTTACCAACCGGGATCGAACCTGTCGCCTCCAAATGACGACGGCGCCTCGCTGCAGGAACTATTATAGCTTTCAAATTTTATGTTGTCTAGTGCGTCTTCTAATCTCTATTTCCTTCTTCTTCTTCTGGTAGTGAGATCGGACGCCCGTGTGTATTGTTGCTCACGTAAAAATCCCTTGGCAGTTGGAAATCGAAAAGAGTAGCCTAACGGCGCTGCCCGGGCAAAATTTCGAGTTAAAAATCTACCCAAAGTATTTCAGGATCCTCGCCGATGCTACGGAGTTCGTGCATTGAGCTGAGTTTCTCCAGACTCATGTTTGAGTTAGGAGGAAAACGGAGCACTTATGGGTTAAACCCGTTTGCCCTGATGTTGATCCAACGACTAAACTAAAACTAAAACTAAAACAAGAACCGATTACTTGATATTATTTTTTCCTCCATACTTTACGGTTCTGTACTTCTCACCCTTCTGAAATTCGTTTTATAGTGTAAGTAGACCCGCAAATCACGTTTTATTAGACGCCTAGACTTGTTCTAGTACGTGTTATTAAATTTAGCTCCCATTATTACATATACTGTGTAGGGGCGGGGGTATTTATAATTGAGGAAATGCGAAAAGGGGGGGGGGTGCTATTCTGTACATATGGTGAAGGGGTACATGGGCCAAAAAAGGTTGAGAACCACTGGTCTAGAGAGAATGAGGCAGCACGGGTTGGTCATGTAAAGCAGGACGGACATATAATCAGATTGTAACGGGCATCATTAGCATTGGAACTCTCCGCTGGTTGTTGAAGATGAGGACTGAGCGTTTATGGGAATGTCCCGAGTGCAATGATGTTGGTTCTTGACTTAATTCAACTCAACTCTCATCTGGTTTTTCCAGCTGCTTTTCTTATACATCTTATCTCACATGAAGTGATTTTACGCCTGTGTTTCTGGAACTGTCCATGTTTGGCATTGGTAAGCAGCGTCGGAACTAATAAAGCATCTATCAGCTTCTTTTTCGTATGCATGTTGGTATTTGGATGATTTAGAAAAGGTGCTATTTGATAGTTGATGTTGTTTAATGTATGTTTAAAACCATTCTGTAACACTTATATTCAAAAGCTATTATGGGATTTCAACTAATAAGTTAGATCGAGGATAAACAGTGAAACGGTTAAGGCCTCTGGAGTGTTTATGCTCGTAGCCACCGTTTGCATTCGCATTTTCCTCATGTTGGACTGGTAGTTTATGATTCCGTCGCCCTGCTACTGAGTTGAGTGCGTGACGCGACGCTGTGAGCTGTGAATTTCGTGTGAAATGCTTTTAAATCTGCCCGAGTTTGTGGAGCGTGAACTGCATGTTCAGGGATTTGGCGGCTAGCTATGTCCAAAGATTGACCGGTTTATGTGCCTTATGCAGAAATGTGTGGCTGTTGGTCTTCTGGTTGACTGCCGCTTCCTTTGACGATGAACTGTGTTTCGTGGAGGACTGTTGTTTTGGCATTCTCGAGACGGCACTATGTATAGGAAATGACTTTTACAACTGCCCGAGGTGTTGAGGCATGAACTGCATGCTCGAAAAATGGCGTAGCTGGCTAGAAAACATCTAAAAACGGAACAACAACATCTAGAAATATCTGCATGCATATTGGCTGGTTGTGACACAGAAGTGACCGGTTTTTTGCCTTGTTTTCTAATGACTGCCGTTTCCATCGATGATGAACTGCATTTTCGTAGAGGACTTTTGTGTTGGATTCTGGCAACGTCATTATGTATAGTGAAATGTTTTTTGTTTTTTTTTAACATCTGTTCGAGGTTTTTTGTTGCCTGAACTACATTTCGGAGAAAAAATGGCGTGGCTGTCTAGAAAACATGTAGAAACGGAACAACAACATCTATAAATATCGAGACTTTGTAGGCTAACATCTGGTTGGGATAATGACTGCCGCTTCCATCAAGGGTAAACTGCATGTTTCGTAGAGGACTTTTGTGTTAGCATTCTGGCGACGGCATTATGTACAGTGACAGTTTTTACATCTGTCCGAGGTTTTTTTGTTGCGTGAACTGCATTTCGGAGATAAAATGGCGTGGCTGGCTAGAAAACATCTAGAAACGGAACACCAACATCTAGAAACATCGAGACTTTGTAGGTGAACATCTGGTTGGGAAAGTGACTGCGACTTCCATCAAGGATGAATGGTTTGTTTCGTGGAGGACTTTTGTTGTGACATTCTGGTGGCGGCTTATGCACAATGTGCCTGAGCGGGCTGTTGTTTGTCGAGACCTCTTTCTTTTCCACTTTTCACATGGGGCAGTGAGGAACATTTTATGTGATATTCACTGGCACAGGAACGGAGCACAATGGGGACGAGCCCTTGCTGTGATGTTGGAACGCTACTGAAATGAACTGAACTGAACTAATAAGTTAAATATCCAAGTGTCACATCTGTATGTGGCCATTGGAAATAGGCAAGTTCTCAGTACTCTGACCATTGTTTTGTTTGTTTGTTCAGTCTATGCCGGCTCCGTGGCGAAGGTGTATAAGGACATAGTTCGTAATCCCACATACCACGTTCGAAACACAGCTGTGGACGATTTGGCAGCAGACCGCCTTACGTTGGTTTTTAAAAATAAATGAAATGGTATGGGTGTCGGTTGTTCAGAAATCAATGGCAAACTACTGAGCATAAACTTTCTCAGGAATCACGAACATGCAAACATGCTGGGGTTGACTGCTACAGTCCTGTAAAGGATATGCAACTAGTAGCTTTTTGTAATCCAGTTGCCGACACTGTGACGAAGGAGTTACAGGCGCAGTTTCGTAATTCTTCATACCCCGTTCGAAACACAGCTGCGGGCGATTTAGAAACAGACCGCCTCGAGCTGATGTTCATACAATGCTATGAGTGCCAGTAGTTCAGAAAGCAATGGCACACTCGCCAAGAAATCACAAACAGTCAATGAATGCTGGGGTTGACTGCGACGCCATGTAAATGATATGAAACTAACTGAATTATTCCATTTCATAAAGGTTTTGTTTGCATTTTTGCAGAGTAATGTTCGTACTTCTTTTAATTTCTGTACATTTGTATGCAATGTGGCCAAACCAGCCAGATATTTATCCTGCTAAATTCCCCTATAGGCAGGGGAGAGATAGGGAGCAAACAGCCCAGGAGCTACAGGCGACAGTAGACAAAGTGATTAACTGGTGCACTGTAATGAGTGCTGTCATCCACCCAGAAAAGGCAGCTGTTTTGTGGTGCTCTCTGGACAACAGGATTGTGAGAGCTGATGTCCCAAGCATCACGATAGATGGTAGAAGCGTCAACAGAGAGAACAAACTGAAGTATCTGGGAATCACATTTGACAGGAGTCTGTCCTTCAAGGACCATGTGGAGACGGTTGTGACAAGGTCTCAAAAGGGACTCAATGCACTTAAAACTATGGCTGCAATGGACACAGAGCAGAGAATGCTTTTCACACTATACCAGCACTTGATCCTCTCAGTGATTGATTATGGACTAGGACTGCTCACTGTCTCAAAGAGTCAGCTGGTGAAATTAGAGCGCATACAGAACGAAGCTGTGCGGGTCATTCTGGGATGCACCAGAGACACCCCAGTAGTGTGCATGCGTTACATCCTTGGTTTGCCGACTGTTGCAGGTAGGCTCAAGGTGATGCAGCCGAAGGCATACCTCAGAGTAGCTGCAGACACAGATCACCCATTGCATGAGGCGCTGGACGCCGTTAAGGGTCAGCGTCTGATAAGAGGGAAATCATGGATGGCTCAGGCGGAGGATACGATCAGACAGGTGTGTCCCTTGGAGAACATTAGGAGAGGAGTGGGTCAGAGTGCCAGCGGAGCAGTCAGACTTGTGCAGAGTTATAATCATATTGAGCCGGGAGTGCAGGGAGTGGCCAGCAGGGGCCATGGAAATGGAAATCCAGCAACTAATTCAGGATAATTCTCGCTCGGGTGATGTGATTATTTACACAGATGGGTCGGTGTTGAGAGGTAGGAGAAGTGCCTGGAGGTTCTTAGCAAAAGCTAATGGTAGACGTTTGGTGCAGGAGAGCCTGGCATATGATACCACAACATCTAGCTTAAGAATGGAGGTGGAGGCGGTCAGTGCAGCTTTCCACTGGATGGAGAATACGATACACACACACATCGTGATTGTAACTGACTCAGAAAGCATGCTGAGTAGGGTGAGGACAGGCAAGCTTCGTGCAGAGTGGCTTGCTTCGCTTCGGAAGTCACGGGTGACAAGCATCGTCTGGATCTTTTCTCCGGGGCATGCTGGTGTGCTGGGGAATGAACAGGCGGATAGATTGGCTGGCTCGGCAAAACTTGGTGGAGTATTGATGCAAGACACAGCAGACGTGGTTGCGGCCTTGTGGGAGCATGTGTACACCTCGGAGGAGCAAATGGATCACCATGGTTTGGCAAGAATGCGACAGCGAGGGGTGACGAGGGGATCTGGCCGACGATCGACGCTCAGAGGAAAGGCGAGACGGACATATAATCAGATTGCTACTGGTACTATTAGTGTTGGAACTCTTCGCTGGCTGCTGAGGATGGGGACGGAGAGATTATGGGAATGTCCCGAATGCTGTGATGTCGGTTCCTAAATCAATCAATCAATCAATCAATTCCCCTTGCTCTTTAACCATCAATTTTGCCAGTTAACACTAAGTTTTCTAGTTTATGTTTTCTCATAACGTGCCCACAAATCTAGACTGTTTATGTCTAATTTCGTTAATTAATTAACGGTGTGCATTTATTTCGTTTTTCTTTCAGTCCATAGTATTCTTCTTCTTCTTCCTCTTCTTCTTCGTTCATCCGGAGGTTTTTTTTTCCGGATGTGATTGCGTTGTGCCTGTTTACAGCAGAGCTGCGTTCTTGCGCCGTTAGGCCGACACATCCGACTTCTGCGGGCATTTGTTGACCGGGTTAACCTTCCCGGGAGTTTCTTAGGACGTTTGACTCTCACTGTTGTGGTGTTATCCCCCATCCCAGCTGGTCCATATAGAACAGCCAAAGATCCTGGTCAGCCCTCAAGGGAAGGCAGGGGCAGACCGTGGGCATTCCCCGCCATCCAAGGAGGCTTCCATACTTGCAGAGCCGATACATAGCGCTCTGGTACTGGGCTCACCCAAGGAATCGTCACGTCCTGCACATGGCTGCTTAGCCTCACTTCCGTATATTGGGCCTTCCGTTCACCATAGGCTGTTCTTTCGGAAACCAGAAGTATGTAGTCTGCAGATGACATCCACACAGTGAGCTTTCGATTCGGACTTTCCATGTAATGGATTTGCTATCCAAGCAATATTCCATTTCGTGCCACTAGGACACTTTTCCACCTTTTATGAAGCCCACACAGTGGGCTTTTGATTCGGATTTTCCACGTAATGGATTTGCTATCCAAGCAATTCATCGGTATCTCCTATCTTTAGTTTATTGAACAAGTGGTATTTCAGCCTGTTATGTCCTGTGCGGAGTCTGAAGATTGCTACTTGTTCTCTTCGGTCGAGTTTGTAATATGCATCATCCTTCTGATGGCCTGGATGCTCTGATTCCCATTTGGTTCTATAAGTGCTTTTTATCAACCTCTTTGCCTCATTATAGGTTATGTCTATGTCAGGCTGTGGTAGTCGTCCGCCCTCTTTTGCCAATCTGTCAGCCTCTTCGTTTCCAGGTATACTGTAATGTGATGGGATCCACTGTATTACAACTTTTTTGGATTTCTGGCATAGACCATGGAGTGCTGCTCTTAGGTCAGTTAGTTCTGTGCTGTAATTGCTCTTCAATATTGAGACAGCTGACTTTGCATCTGTGAAGATAGCTATTTGCTTCTCTTTATTTTCCTCCATCAGGAGCATTTCTGCTGCAGTTTTCAGAGCCTCTACCTCCGCTTTGAAGTTACTTGAAAATTTTCCAGTTGCCATTGAATGTGTTTTTTTCGCTCCATTTTTTAAATTTAGGAGAATTCCTCCTCCTCCATTCTCTATTGAATTTTTGGCTGATCCATCTGTATATGCATGGGTCCAATTCCTGCTTGGATAATGTTCTTGTATGTAGTTTAAAGGTTATTTCTCTTCTTTCGGTTTCATGCTGAGTGTTCTTTTTCTCAATACCAGGAATGTTTTCTATCATCTCAGGCAGTTGCTGCTGTCTCCAAGCTGGGAACTTGTGTGCATTGTATATGGGCTTGACTGTTGATATGTTAAGTATAGTATCTGCCCTAATCCTTCGTTTTGCAGTTTTTCTACAAAGTTGCTACGCTTCAGTCTTCCCTTTCCAAAACCATTAAATCTGTTGTACATAGGGTGGTCTGTCAATCTTCTAAATTTTTCTGCTTGTTGCTGGGCTCTGCTATCTCTTCTATCCTGCATTGGTTGTAAACAAGTGATCTTTTCTAGTTCATTAATAGGCGTTGTCTTCAGGCTTCCAGTTATGATTCGCATTCCTTGGTTTTGGACTCTACTTATTTTGTTAAAGTTTGACTTAGCTGCTGTTGCCCAAGCTGCAATGCCATATTCCAGTACTGGCCTCACCCGTCCAGTATATAACTTCTTGAGAACTTTCTCATCTGCTCCCCACGTTGTACCAGCAAGCTTTTTCATGATTGCCATTCTCTGCCTTGCTCTTGTTCGATTTTTCTCAACCTGTGTCTTCCATGTCAGGCGACGATCAAAGGTGACTCCTAGATAGTTTGGATTTTCTTCATGGCGCAATATTTTTCCATTCAATACCAGCTTAGGTTGCTGAGTTTTATTTGAGAGGGAGAACACTGTGCATGTTGTTTTCTCCTCACTTATCTTCACTAGCCATGATTTTGACCAGTCCTCTAGCGCTAATAAGGCTTGCTGTATTCTGCTGTTAGCTGTACTAATATATTCTTCAGATGTCCATATGGCTAGGTCATCTGCAAAGGAGGATGTGTGTACTCTGGCTGGAAAATTTTCTGTGATGTCATTTATATATGCTAGGAATAATGTTGGTGAAAGAACTCCTCCTTGGGGGACACCTTGCTCCAGCAGCATCATTTTGCTTGTTTGTCCTTGTACTTTTGTCCTGGCAGTTCTGTTCTCAAGGTAGTGGCTGATCCATTTATACATTTTTCCACAAACATGCATGTTTTGCAGTTTTACTTTCAGTCCTTCCTTCCATACTTTATCAAACGCTTTTTCTAAATCTATCCAGACTGCTAGTGTGTGCTTTTTCTCTTGGAAGGCATCCTCTATTTCCTGAGCTATATAGGTTATTTGATCTTCAGTGGATCTGTACTTTCTGAATCCTGCTTGGTGTGGTGTTAAGAGTTTGTTTTCTTCCAGATGCCATGTTAGCCTGCCATTGATAATGCGTTCCATTAATTTTCCTACACAGCTAAGTAGACTGATAGGTCGATAGCCATTTGGTTCTTCCAGGTCTTTTCCTTTCTTTGGGACTGGTATTAGTATAGCTTCCTTCCATGCCTGTGGGACTATTCCTCTCTTCCAGCTGTTATTTAGGACTGCTAGTAGTTTCTTATTTGCCTTGGTGCCTAGTCCTATTAGCATTTCATTTGTGATTCCATCCTTTCCTGGTGATTTCTTCTTTTTTAGAGTATTCATTGCCTGTTCCATTTCTTCCATTGTTAGATTTGCCATCATATATTCTGCTGCTGTCTCTGTATTTCTATGATGTATCTGTTTGTCTTTGATTGCTTTCTTCTGTTCGGTTGTAATATCAATGTGGTTTGCATTTGCATAGTGTTCCATTAGTGCATTTGCAGCCTTTTTTCCTGTAAGCAAGGCATTTCCTTGTTTAATTGTTATTTGTTTGTTTCTAGGTCCTTCATTGTTCATGGCTTTCACTAGTTTCCATAGTTTGTTTCCATCCCTGTCAAAATTCAGGTTTTCTGTTTTTTCCCTCCAACAATCTCTTGTTGTTTGATTTACTGTTCTTTTATATTTTGCTGAGATGGCTTTGAGAGAGATATTCGCTTCAATTGTTTGTTCTCTCTCTCTGCTGTCTTCGTGGCATCTTCAACTTTGTCCTCCAAACTTTGTAGTTCTTCAGTCCAGTATGGTTTGTAATTTTTCCTCGCTCCTCTAGGAATGGACTCAGTGGCTGCCTGTATTATCGCTCTGTTTAGACTTTCCACCATTTGCTTTATGTTGCCATATCGTGTATTTATGTTTTCACAATATTTGTCTGTTAGTATGGCAAATCTGTCCCAATCTGCTCGTTTGTAATTCCAGCGGGGCAAGGGATTTTGCTCCTGTGGAACATACTCCATATTCATTACAAGCTTGATTGGTCTGTGGTCACTACCTGCTAATTGGTCCAGCACATGGCGATCGATTTTGTGGAGGATGTCTCCTGTGCAGAAAGCTAAGTCTGGAGTAGAAGTGGTAAGCCATCTTCTGGAGTAGAAGCTCGGTGTGTCATCCGCTTTGTTGAGTAGATGGAGATTTGAGTCTATTTCCCAGTCCTCCAATTCATCTCCTCTTTTGTCAGTATCTGGGTATCCCCATCTTTCTGAACGGCTATTAAAGTCTCCGACAATAATGCAGTTTGTGTCAGTTATTTTCATGTTTGAGAGTGTAAGGTCCTTATCTGCTGGGCTATACAGATTGTAGATTCTTATTTTCACGTCCTTTATCATTATATCAACACCTATAATTTCCGTTTGGTTGTCAGAGATCACAGATACTTCGCTGCAAGGTATTGTATTTCGTGTAAGTATTAGAACTCCTCCTTTGTGTCCTTCGCGGTCGAAACGTGTGGCCTGATATCCTCTGACTGAGAATTTGTGATTGGCGTTGAGGTGTGTCTCTTGAATGCATGCCACATCTATTCTATCTTTATGAAGACGCTGTGTTAGGGAGTCTTTCTTCTTGTAAACTCCTTCGGCATTCCACTGTAGTATGTTGAGTGTCCGGGGTATTTGGTCAATAGCTCTTAACCTACTCCTCTGTGCCTTGACTCCACAGCACAGGGGAAGGTGACCACCAGTAGTCATGGGTGGACCCCCTCGAGGCAGGGGGCCCGGCACTATCGCCGCCTGATGGGACTTCACGGGATTAGCACCATAACGATTAATTTTGATTTGTGACATCATGAATTAAGTTACGTTGCACTGCTTTGTCAAGCCTGTGGCTCAGTACATCCGATTTAGACAAGCATTTATTCGGGATGCTTTCCCTAGCCTTTGACTGTCCCCAGTCTACCTACAAGGCAGCAGGTTTTACGTTGCACTGCTTTGTCAAGCCTGTGGCTCAGTACATCCGATTTCGACAAGCATTTATTCGGGGTGCTTTCCCTAGCCTTTGACTGTCCCCAGTCTACCTACAAGGCAGCAGGTTTGTGTGTCTCTTCATCTGGTCCCTCTCCCTTGACCTGTCCGACATGGGTGGCCCTACCAGTAGCTGTGCTACCGTCGGCATAGCTCTTGGGGTCATTGGGACGCACAAGCCCCTCTACCTCGTCACGGTGGGCACACAGCAGAGGGGGTCCATAGTATTCTGTGACCACCACATTCCCTCCCCCAGAAACCACATTTCCACTGCCGTTAGATGTTTCTCAGTTTTCCTGCTTAATGTCCATTTAATGACCGTTAAGGTATCGAAAAACTAGGAAGGGCTCAGAGGAAACAGAGATGTGGTTTCTGAGATAGAGGTTACATATCCCAATTGTAAATCAGAAGATTGGAGCAGGACTTCTATGCTGCAATACAAAATATTCCGTAAAATGACGCAGACATCCATAAAAAAGGACAGCGGACAGAAAGAAAAGAGTTAAGCTGAGTCAGAACCGACATTACAGCACGCGGGGTATTCCCAGTTCCAATACGGATTCTTTCCTCATCTTCAACAACAAGCGAAGAGTCCAAATACGAATGAATGGTACCAGTTGCAGTCTGATTATGTGTCCGTCTGCATTTCTTCAGAGTACTAAATGTCGGGGAAACCATCTGATCACTCCCTACAGCACGATCAAACCAATATGTCGTATCTGTCTTCTTATGAACAGAAATAAAGAAAGACAGAAAATTATATAAAGAAATAAGAGCAGAAACAATATACAGAACCGTAGCCGCAGATGTGTCCTTGAACTTCAGGATCCTTTAGCGCCAAACATTGGGCAGGTGGAAAATTGGAGAGGATACACTCTGACTTTACACCAGTATAAGTATTATGGTAGTTCATGTTTCTAGGTTTGTATTCTTTATATTACAGTATTTACAGCTGATTATTTCTTCAGGCTTGCCATCGGCAATATCAGATCTTTGTTACAAAAAACGTTAACAGTCTTTTTAATATAGTGAATATAATGGTGATGTATTTATTATGAAATGATATGATCATGATGAATGATGGGATATGATGGTGGATTTGTTTTTTCGTAGCTTCTGATTTTTAAAATTTTCGTAAGTGACAACAATGCGAATCAATGTTTATAAAATATAAAACATTATTTATTAATAGTAACAACAATAGCAACAAAGAGAGAACTAGTGTATGTAGTTGAAGAACATTAGTTATTGTTTACTTTATACATTCTTTTGAAACTTTTGTTTCATAGACAGTGAAACAGTTTACATCAATTACATGTATTTAAGACTCATTGTTTTTTTTTAAAAAAAACTGTCATTTACTGCCAATATAGTACCTTGCGGTGTATGGCAGAGGGGTCTTTGAGCCTGAGGAATTAAGGCCGCCTGGCTAGTGCAGTCGCTGCGAACTGTGCAGGTTAGGATTTTCTTTTTGCCCCCGACAGAAAAAACATCCGAAAAAAATCCGACACCTTACCGAGGGATCGAACCAGGGCCTCCCGAATGAGAGTCCGGCATTCTAGCATCTCGGCCAGCCGCTTCTCATTGTTCTTTTAACATATTTTATTTAGTTTTATTTTTTTTTAAATTCGCATATCCTTTACAGGACATCGCTGTCAACAGCAGCATCTTTCAGCTGTCTGTTGATTTCTTGGCAAGATTATGCTCAGTAGTTTGCCATTGTTTTCTGAGCGACCGGTTCAGTTATCCCGCAAGTCACCAGCGGGGGTAGAACCGCTTCCAGTTCTCGCCCGCTACGAGACTCTGCGTGATAAACGGGATTACGGAAAAAGTGGTGTAACCCCTCGGCCAGAGAGACCGGCATTTTATTTAGTAGTAGTAATAAATTGTAAATTAAATATGCACCTTTCAGCTAATGTTTTAAACAAATATCAGTCATAGGGCCTTGACCAAAAACATATAAGTCATTGGTGGTAATTGAACATAGCTTTTTCTCAAAATTAGTTGTTTTAAAGAGATTTGTTCCTGTTTCATTATCCCTTCTATATACATTTGATCATTAACCATTTAGTAAAGACAGGAATAAGAAACTTTAAACATTTTCAAAATCAGTGACCATTCAACTCAGTTTTATCTGAATAAATTTATCAAAAATTGTTGCAGTGAGATCGATTATATAGTCTTCTCGGATAAGGGTAAAAATAAAAGGGAGGTCCTGTGTCAAAATTGTGCTATTTTTCTTTGCTTGACACTTTTTAGGATAGTCACTTGACTTATTACTTTGTATTGTTTTATATTTGTTCTTTGTTTTCCTTTTGTAATGTTTCCATATTTTTGTGTGTGGTTGTGTGTGTATGAGATAGAGGCAGAGGGAGGGAGGGGAGAGAGAGAGTTAGCTAGCTAGTTTACTGTCACATCACAGTTGAACATGCTATGTTTCAGGTGTGAATAATAACAGCTTCAGCCATGGATATTGAGCTCCAAGCCACGTGTAGCTCCTTAGGATTTCATGAGGGAAATGAGTACATCAAGGAGCCAGATTGTTTAGGTATTGAAAAAATCATTTAGGTATTATCCTTGAAGAAATCATTTAGGTATTGTTCTTAAAGAAGAAATTATGTAGGTATTATGCTTGAAGAAGAAATCATTTAGATATCATTGAAGAAGAAATCATTTACATATTCTTGAAGTGAAGAAGAAATCATTTAGATATTATCCTTGAAGAAGAAATCATTTAGGTATTATCCTTGAAGAAGAAATCATTTTTATCCTTGAAGAAGAAATGATTTAAGTATTTTATTTAACGAAATCATTTAAGTGTTTTACTTCAAGATGTCATTTAAGTATTTTACTTCAAGAAATCATTTAGGTATCTTACTTGAACAAACACAAAATGTTTATCATATTATGGACAGACCAGAACAAATCAATATTCTACCTCAGACAGGACAGTTGATTATGCAACCACATGTACACACAAACAACCTTTAGATTTACAAATCGGCCATGTGCACATGTGGATTGGCACCTCAGACAGCAGAACACATACTGCCCTGAATACAACATATCAAGGTAAACTTCTGGCTTAAAGAAACAACAATGGAAGCTAAACTGTACGGACTAGTTAGTTAGTCGCGGTTCCAACATCACAGCAACGGGTCGTCCCCATTATGATCCGTTCCTGTGCCAGCGAATATCTCACTGCCCCATGTGACATGTGGAAAAGGCAGGAGTCTCGACAAACAGCAGCCCGCTCAGGCACACTGTGCATAATGCCACCACCAGAATGTCACCGCAAAAGTCCTCTACGAAACATACAGTTCATCCTTGATGAAAGTGGCAGTCACTTTCCCAACCAGATGTTCACCTACAAAGTTTCGATGTTTCCAGATGTTGTTGTTCCATTTCTAGATGTTTTCTAGCCAGCCATGCCATTTTTTCTCCGAAATGCAGTTCACGTAACAAAACAATCTCGGACAGATGTAAAAGCATTTCACTGTACATAATGCCAACACAAAAGTCCTCTACAAAACATACAGTTCATCCTTGATGGAAGCGGCAGACTTTCCCAACCAGATGTTCGCCTACAAAGTCTCAATATTTTTAGATGTTCAGTTTCTAGATGTTTTTTTAACCAGTCACGCCATTTTTTCTCCAAAATGCAGTTCACGCAACAAAATAACCTCGAACAGACGTAAAAAACATTTCACTGTACATAATGCCGTTGTCAGAATGCCAACACAAAAGTCCTCCAAGAAAATATAGTTCATCATCGATGGAAACGGCAGTCACTAGAAGACCAGCAGCCATACATTTCTGCATAAGGCAAAAAAACCGGTCACTTCTGCGACACAACCAGCCGCCATACATGCAGATATTTCTAGATGTTGTTCCGTTTCTAGATGTTTTCTAGCCATTTTTCGAGCATGCAGTTCACGCCACAACACCTCGGAAAGATGTAAAAAAACATTTCACTGTACATAATGCTGTCTCCAGAATGCCAAAACAACAGTCCTTCACGAAAAGACAATTCATCGTCAAAGGAAGCGGCAGTCACCAGAAGACCAGCAGCCACTCATTTCTTCATAAGGCACAAAAACCGGTCAATTCTGGAACATAGCCAGCCGCCATTGCTCTGAACATGCAGTTCACGCTCCATAACCTCGGGCAGATTTAAAAGCATTTCACACAAAATTCACAGCTCACAGCGTCGCGCCTTGCACTCAACCCAGTAGCAGGGCGACGGAACCATGAATCAGTGCAACATGAGGAAAATGCGAATGCAAACGGTAGTCACGAGCTTAAACATTCCAGAGGCCTTAACCGTTTCACTGCCTATCCTCCATGTTTATGACCGGAAAACGGACTGCTGAGTGAATTTTAAAAAAAAAGACAGTGAGGTTTATAAAAAACATCTATGTCTATTTCAAGTCAATGAAAGAAGTACCTAAGAGGAAATGAACAGACTGATAGGCTTGCAGGTGAGGATGCTGTGAACTAGGCTGATAAACAGTGCCCTCAGAGAGGCAGGGCAAATACATGAATCAAGTATTGACTGAATTGGCAACCTTGACCAGACTGCAACAACATCATGTCGAAAGAGGTGAAGCTAGACAACAGCGCCATGTAGAGGGCCAAAGAAGAATAGTTGACCAACACAGAACTGGTGTTGTCAGCCACTACATGTTGATGGAGATACAGAGGAGGGGATCTGAGAATTTATGGGCTGAGTGGTTTGATGTGCAGTGAGAATAATCTGTCGACTAACATCTTCATAAGTGCTCCATTCTCCTTCCAAAATAGATGAGATATGAGGAATCTCTTCTAGCTAACCTGATGATGATGGAAGTAAAAATAAATGTTTTGACACCTGTACAGCCCAGGTCAATATTTATGATCTGTCTTTATGTGAACTTGAATCCCTGGCCACTGGGATGGCAGGCAAGCATGCTAGCCGCAGTGCTGCCATGGCTCCAGACTGCTTGGGTAGGTGGTGTTTATACCTGAGTCCGAAAAAACTCTCCCGGCAGAAGGCATCAATAGTGCAAATTGCTGTAATGATAGAGTTGTGCATACTTGCAGTATACTAATATATTGTGCGTGACACTTGACTTGTTTGGAAATCACAAGGAGTAGGCCATAATACATCTGCCCTGTCAAAATTGTAAGGAAGGAAAGCCTACCCACCGGTAGATAGAATCCATTACCTTTATAAATCTTTCTAGAGGAAACCAACCTTACTCAGATGCATGCTGAATTCAGAGACACACACCCATGGATAGACAAGTCCAGAGTGCCGGTCACCATGGCATCTGGAAATGTTTTTACTTGGCGCTGAATTTTTACTTATTTTTAATTTAGTCTATTTGCAAAAAAAAAAAAAAAAAAAAATAAGATCTGGCTCCTGAATTATGTTTGATCATTTTCTACCTCTGTACTGACCTTTGAGGTGCATAAATCGATGTGACACACTCACCTTAAAAACGGAACGAAGAAGAGGGTTTCTTGGTTCTTTGGCTGAGGTTTCTCTGGTACCGTGTTGTCCTACACTCTTATTATGTCATGATTCCTTCCAATGCTGGTTCTCCATTGGTCTAACTGGTTACAAACCAACCCACTTCACAAGATAAACAAGATCTGATAGTGCAGTCTTGGGTCACAACATGGCCCCGCTGCAGCTGGGACATTGAGGTGGGTGGCTCGGATCTCTTTCATAATTTGAGACAGTTTTGAAAATAACCATTGTGTTTTGGGGAACCTTTCGATTTAGTGAGGAATAGACAAGAAAGAGCGGTAGTCAGCTCACTTAAAATGGATGTTTAACTTATGGTTGGGGTTGGTGCAGGCCAGAACATATTTCATGCCCTGATGAGTACAATGTCTCAATCTTGGAGGAGACCTCAAACTGCTGCAAACAGGGAGATATCCCTGGATTCTTGGACACACGCAGCTAACCTACTGACCAGCACATTCCATCTCAAGATCTTTCTTCACAGAAAACATTAAAACATGATCACGGCAATGTGTTGTCATGAACATATTTGTATGGGAGAGGTTGTCTGCTAAAAGTTAATGAGCAAACAGTAATTTCCTTAACTATAACTGCTTGTTGGATGTGAGGACTGTGCATCTGTTTGTGTAGCTGGGACATTGGGGCTCAGACCATAATGAATTCCTAGGCTGTGGTTGGTTAAAAGAGGGAAAGATAACATCAAGAAGCAGATGAACAACAGTCTGTCTGTTTACCATAAGAGGGAAAGAGAGAGAGGATTCAGTGCAGCTAACTTTGATTGCGGAGACAGCATTCAATTGATTGATGAATTGACTGACTGCTCTAAAAGAAAAAAAACATTTCTAACATATTGTATTTAAAATTATATCTATGAACAAAATAGCCTCTCTGTATAAGATTAATTAATTTTGAGAACAAACATATTCTAATACATAGTAAACAATCAGCAATGTAATGCTTTCATGTAATAATCTATAATACTCAGTTATAGAAGACAAGTAGAAACCACTGCATTCATTTCCTAAGAATAAGTATAAGCTGTCACAAAGGTCGATTTATGGTGGAGTGACGGTCTCAAATAGCAGCTGTAACTTGCATATTTCTCGTACACCACAGCTGTGTCTGTGTGTTTCTGGGGCCCTTAAGGAATGCAAAGAATAGTGGTACTGTAACCTGCCATGCATGCCATAAGAGGCAACCAAGGAGGGTTGGCATTAAACAGAGTAGCTTATCCTGTAGAAAGCTGCAAAATCCAGCTAATCTTGAGCAAGTTTACAAAAGACTTAGCATGGGTTGGCTGAAGGTATAGGATAGATTGAGAGAAGAAGAAGAAACCATTGTTGGGGTACCTACAGTAGTGCAGTGACTTGCACGCTTGCCTGGTGATCTGGTGGTCATGTGTTCAGATCCCCTTTAAAGCAGGAATTCTTTTCTGTAACCTTAGGTCCCAGGCTGACCCAGCAAAAATAGGTGCCAGGACATTTCTGGGAAGCAAGGGAGGACGGTATGATGATGACATCCATCGTGTGCTGATCGGTGTAAAATATTGGGCCAGTACCAATACAGCCAACACGACTTATGTGAGAAATAGCTTATTTGTTTTGCTTACACTATAGTTGTCATGCTTCCTAAGTGATTTGCTGATCATATTGAAATTTGCTTTGTAAGTCGTTTAAATGTTTATTGTTTTCGTATTATATCTTTCAGAAACTGTAAAAGATTTGATTCGTTTTCTGCGTCGTGACAGTGACACATGTGACATCCGTCGACAGCTGGGCCATGCACAAATTCTGCAGAATGATCTCATCCCTATGGTTATATTTTACCATGGAGATAAGACTTTGTTTGACACTGTCATTAAGTAAGTTAGCAATTTTCATCCATTCTCATAAGCATGTTAGATGAAGACAACCGATTAAGTTTGCTGATTCATGGTTTTAGTTTACGTTCTTGAACTTCTCGTTCGCCCACCTGCCGGCCCATTGGTTCTGGATTAGTACCCTACTCAAGGGAAGCCTCGGTAGCTTAGTGGCTTGATACTAGCAGCTGGGCAAATTCAGATTTTTCATAATTGACCAGTTGCTGCCAGATCAACCCAGCCTGAGATGGGTACTACTTCTTCTTCTGCGTTCATCCGGATTTTTTGTCCGGATGTGACTGCATTGTGCCTGTTTACAGCAGAGCTGCGTTCTTGCGCCGTTAGGCCGACACATCCGACTTCTGCGGGCATGTGTTGACCGGGTTAACCTTCCCGGGGAAGATGGGTACCAAGAATGTCTTAGAATGTAAAGGCGGCCGGCTTAATAGTGACCTCGTGACCCACCTAGTTCCGATTGGTCAATAAAAATATGGGTCTAGCACCACACGCCAAACCCGCCCAAAGACGTGTCAATTCTTGCCTTACCCTCGCTAGTGCTATGGAGTTCGTGCACTGAGCTGAGATTCTCCAGACTCAGTCTTGAGTTAGGAGTAGAATGGAGTACTTATGGGTTACACCCGTGTGCCGTGATGTTGATTCTTCGACTAAACTTACTTACCCTACTCAATGCTGGACTGTTTTGGGGCCATGTGCTTCTAGGGTTACAACAGAAAGAAGTATCCTTTCAGTATGTCTTGCGGTATGACGGGCATACAGTGCCAGCCCTCGGGACCTTTTGATCACAAGTCTCCGATCACATCTGTGTACACATTTTACATCAGTGGGTTTTACAAACACTCTCTTATAATGATAGTATTCTCCTGTCCCTGCAGATTGATGATCAACTTGACGCAGCCTGTACTCACCTGCTTCAATAATGAGATTCCAGATGAGAAGACTTTGCGAAATTATTGTCTAGAGGTCGAAGGTTACTTGCAGGATTACAAAGAGGTATGTTTCTTAACTGGGTTTGCTTTGTTAAATTCTTTATTCTATTTAGTGAGTCTTTTAGCTATGTATCTGGGTTTTGACATTTCCCAAGATCCATTTAACTATTTAAGGGTAATCTTTTAATCTCTCTTGTTGGCATCTGTGGCTTAGGGGTGGTGAACACACTTTCACAATCCTGACATACCTGGTTCAATGTCACCCTCAGCTGATCCTATAAGCACAATGATTTGAACGTCAGCCATTCAGAAAGCAATAGCTGACCACTAACAGTAAAATTGCTTGAAAATCACAAACAACCAATAAATACTGGGGTTGACTGTGACATCCAGTGAAGGATACACAGCCGACCTTTAAACAGGCTGAATTTATTCATCATAATCATCAGCAAGCCTGCCTCTGAAATTGGAGTGGCTTCACCTGATGTCGAGGGATACTGGTAATAGAGAAAGCTAATCCACGTGCAACATTCAGTCCATTGCTACATTAAATAGCATGCACTATGCTTCAGTTAAAAGCGAGTGTCCCAAAAAAAAAGCAAACAAAAAAAAAATAATCAAAAATCCTTGTATGTAATTATAAGTGTAAAACAACAAAAACAGCCCAAACTATGAAAGTTAGGAGTGTTAGAATCATTCCAGTCAAGACCATGTTATCATACAGTGCCTCCAAACTATGAAAGTCAAGGAGTGTTAGAATCATTCCAGTCAAGACCATGTTATCATACCGTGCCTCCAAACTATGAAAGTCAGGAGTATTAGAATCGTTCCAGGCAAGACCATGTTATCATACCGTGCCTCCAAACTGGCCCCAGCAGAATAAAATGCCATTATCAAGATCAGTGCTACGTCTGTGCCGTTGTGTTGTGTTGTTTGTCCATCAAGAATGATGATGACCATTCATTTCATCCAGTGGGGTTGAAAGTATGGAGCCGTGAGTTCTAAGATGGCTGATAAGGCCTATTTTGGCTTAAATGTTCTTTGACAATGTGGACAAAGAATGCTTGACGTTTCTGGAGGAGGATTTCCTGCAGTGGTTTTTCTTTTCTGTCTTTTCTTCACAGCTCTTGCAGTCCTGGTTGCCTCACAAATGACTGCACCCTTGTGTAATGATGCACGCCACGAATTTCGGTCTCTGGCTGCTGTCTCCCAGGTGTCATGATGAATTCCAAAAGCATTCAGTGAGATTTTCAGTGTCTTTAAAGCGTTTCCTCTGGCCGCCTTGGGAGCGTTTACCACAACGCAACTCGCCATAAAAAATTCGTTTAGGGAGCCTGTTATCTGGCAAGCAAGTCAAGTGACCAGCCCAGCGAAACTGATTCTTCATTAGTAGAGTGTGGATACTGGGCATAGACGCTCTTTCTAGGACTTCAGTGTCTGGGATCTTGTCTTGCCATTTAATCTTCAGTATCTTCCTAAGGCAGACTGTGTGGAAGTGGTTTCATTTCCTGGCGTGTCGCTGATAAACAGTCCAGGTTTCACAAGCATATAGCAGTGTGGATAATACAACTGCTTTGTAGACTTTCAGCTTTGTTTGCAGGCTTATTCTATTTCTGTCCCATACATTCTTTGTACAGTCTGCCAAAGGCCGTCTGTACCATAGTGACCTAGCAAATATGACAGTTGCAGGAATGTCCTGCAAGACTGTCTGAGAGGGAAAGATGTTACTGTTGGGTGTGAGGTGACTAGTAATTGGCTCCCTATTGTTAGGAGTGAGAGTGTAGATGGTTCTAGGAGTGAGTAAACAAACCTACAACATTAATTAACATCTTCAGTGATGAATTGATAATTACAAATTAGTCTGAATGAGTTAACAGGCAATGACATCATATCTGGCAATGATGATAACTTGGAAACTGGAGAGGATCGTCCAAGACATTGTCCAGGCTTCAAAAAGCAATGTTTATTATACAATCAAATTGAGGTGATGAGTATGATCTGTCATTCTGCTACATTCTCTATTCTACAGCTCTTCATTTTGCTCCTTCACTTCTATTAAGAACATAGTGTATTTAACTATTTCATTATGATTTGACAGAGTTGCATAATACACCACTTTGTAACATAACATCACATGAAACAAAATCACAGTAGTATTTGCAGTTTTGTTCTAATCTTCATTTGAGTAAATTTATTTCTAACTGTATTTTCAGGCATTTGTCAACGAGGACTTGTTTAATGTTCTTGCTGGGAAAATGCAAGATATTTTAAAGCTTGTAAGTGATTTAGTTAAATAATAATAGTCTCTGGTCACCCTTGTGAAATGTTTCCACAACCTAGGTGAAGCTGCTTGAGAAGCTATATCTTGAGTGCCATGTGACATTGGACGAACAAACTTTATTTTCTAACAGTCACAAATTGGGCACACAGGCATGTCTTACACTCGGTCCTTCCAGTCACTTGTTGATTGTGCATCAATTATCTGTTGTGCATGTTACATTCATGACATTCTGTGCAAAATGTTTAATTGATCAAAGAACAGAAAGTTGCTGCTCTTAGATTTCTAAGGTGGAAATCTGCTCCAACCACACTGCTGTGGCTTACATGGTATATATGCCCAAAACAAATCTATCTTGTACGAAATCAAAGGAAACATGGACGGTTCTGTGGATATTTGTCTAAGGCTGGTGCTCTGCCTGGAAGCTGCAGCTCTTCATGAACACCAAGTCACTATATAAGACCCAGATCCTGGAACATTATACTATGTGAGCCACTAGTACCATACTGAGGAATGGAAATGCTCTTTGCAGAGAAATCATTACAGACTACATCCAACTGGCATCTAAGGTGCAGAACATTACAAGTTGGTTTCAGGGAATTCAAAAATTGAGCTGTTATTTTCTAAGGGTATCATTGGGTGGCAGTTACATGAGTGTCCCACACAACTGTTGAATTGAAGGCTTATATTCAGAAGTGAGACTAAGCAGCAATGTGCAGGATGTAATGATTCCTTGTGTGAGCTCAGAACCAGAAAGTTATGTGTCTGCTCTTTATTTATGGAAACCTCCTTGGAATGTGGGGAATTACCAATGTGTAGTTCCTACCTCCCTGTGAGAGGTGAACAGCATTCATGTGGCGATTCTGGATGAGCTTGTTGGGGTACACCTGCTCTAGATAGAATGGACGCAAATCATATCACATTGAGGCAGCGGAACATCCTCAAATATTATTTGGAAAAGTTAACCTGATTGACAAATGCCACCAACCAGTTGGATGTGTCAGTTAAAATGTGCAAATATTGCAGCTATGTTGTAACCACGCACAATATATAATCTAAATATTGAGCACAACCCACCACTGGCAACGCTGACCGTATTCTGGTATGAACCTAAGGCCTATCCACGTCAATATGGAAGCACTAGACTCGAGTTTTGCTCTCGTTTGAGCTCGTCAGTAGTGCATATCCCTGACGGGATCCAGAAACAAGCCCCGGATCACGCGTGTGAAGCGGGTGTGTAACCACGCGGCACACACTGGAACAGCCAAATTATCACAACAGAACACCACAACGTCACCTATGTTAAACTGACATTTCTTTTGTTCTCTACCCTTGTTTTTGTCTTTCAGTGTCAGGTTAAGAATAGAAGCTTGAGTCTTATACTCCTTTCTCTGAGGGACTCCATTGTCTATTTCTCAGACACTATTCTAAGAAATCTAGTATTGTCTTTATTACTGTAAATATTTCCTTTCTGGATTTGGGATTACTCAATCATTAACTGTTACTTTGGGCTACTTTTCCCGTTATTCAGTCTTAATTAAAAAAAATTTTTAACACATAATTCTTTCTCTTGGATACAAAGAAATTATGTTTATAATAGCAACCATCCCTGTTTTGATGTATGTTTTGAAGGATTCTGAGAAGTATTCCAGAGTTTGCACTATTTTATATGCATGCTGTTTATAGATTGTTGTTTTCCATTTTTTTGTTTTGGTTTCTAAAAACAAAATATAACTGGAATTCCATAAAGTGAATATTTTGCATATTGATGATAAAAGCTCTGTAACAGTTCTATTACTCTGGCCAATTCAGCCACAGTGAAATAATCATCATATCTCTGTTTTGGGACATTTGCTATCTTCTTCTGGCGCAGAAACACAAAGATGATATAATTGCTTGTGGTTATTCAGCTACAGTTACACCATGGTTGCTTCTACATGAACATTCCCAGGGACCTTAAGTTTAGCCCCCCCCAAAGTCTAAAGCAGGAACTTGCTTTGGTATGTTATGTGTTAGCACCATCAAATTTTTTTGTAGGCTTGAGCACGCAGAGGGATAGATGGCCATTCTTTCCCTCCTGTAGCGAACGGTCAGCTGACATCATACCCCCCTGTCCTACCTGGCTCATGTTATTTTCAGTGTAGTGTCCATTACCATTACACAGGCGTGCCTGCTTCTTGTGGCAGCAGTGTTATGTTTTCTGAAGAAAGATTTTGCTCCAGATAAATTCTGTTTCAACAGTTTGACAACAGAGAGTAGGGCGATATCTGATGAGAGTAATGCGACAATGATAAGAAATGTGATCTTGTTGCAGGACTGGGACGACCGTAGAGAAGAAGACAAGTTGCAACTGGAACGTCTGTTTGTGCTGATTCGAAATGTCCTCATGATCCCGCCCAATTATGACCGCGAGAAGGTAAGTACATTGATGGTGTTTTATTAAGCAAAATATACACTGTATATAGGGAGACAATCAGTGTCCTCATGTCTTGCGTGAGACTGACATCTGCACATTGTAATTTGCTGCCACTTATACTGCTGTTGGCGGGCCCTTTAGTGTACTTGATAGGCGGCTACACTCATAATGTGATGAGTGGTCACACAAGGATTCGACGCCCGCTTTTGTCATCTGCCAACATAGGAAAAGACTACCTATTCCTCTGTGCATTCAGCCCCATAAAATGATGGTCCAATCTCATTACAAACATACAGCAGGTTCCGTCTTCATAACATGTTTTAAGAAAAATACTGTTATTGGTGCTTATGATTATACTGGTTATTGCCATGCAAACGTGTCCATTTGCAGGGGTATGGGTTAGAAAGATTGATGTTCTTGCTGGGAAAATTCAAGATATTTTACAGCTTGCCTTTACAGGGCAGACGCTTGTCCGTTTTGTAGCCCTGAACGGGCAAGATTTTTTCAGGTTTGGTAAAATTTCGGGTCGCGTTAGTAAAAACATCACAAATAAGGTGTTAGTCAACCGATTTTAGTTAAATAAACAACACAATGAAGGGAAAAGCATGCAGAATATGTTACTCACGTGATTGTTGTTGGTAATCCATATATGAACACAAATATTTACGAAATACAGCATGTTGTTTGTGATTTTCCGTCATCTATACGCAATTACAAAACACATTTTCAGAATCATAATCACCTTTCTTTAAAGTCCGACTCAGACTGCTATGCAAAGTAACGCTTTGCACTGATATCTAGCTCCAATTAATAGTCAACTTTGTAGCCCTTTAATGTCATTTAAATTGAACCTAGCGAAATCTTGGCTATCACTTGAAGAATCGCCGAAATCCATTTTGAAAAACAGCGTAAAAATCCCGAAAACTATCAAAAAAAGTCAGTAAAAGTCCGTTCAAATTCATAATAGCGCATTTACAAATGGCGGCCACGTTGTCAAGCTGTCGGCGAAAGCGAAAGTAGCCGTCGGAAAGCCGAGAGGTCGCGTTGTTACAATGCATAATAGTATCGGACGTAAACGGCCGCTCCGCTCGTTTAAGCTAACGGCCGCTCTGCCCTGTAAAGGGTTAAATGATAGTCTCATCTATAGTCGCCCTTTTGAAAGTTTCCACAATCCAGGTAAAGAGCCGTCACTGCTGGCGGAGAAGCTGTATCTTGACTGCCATGTGTGGTAAGATGAATACAACTGCTTGCAGCTAAAAGTGCCAGCTCATGAGATTATTGTAGATACATACAATCCAGTAGCATGGGCATATATCTAGCCAGAACATCTCTCAGTGGGAAAAGAAAAATATAGTTATGGACAACAGATCTGACTCAATCCACAAATTCCAGAAGCCAGAGCAAATGACCATCTTTTGACTAAGGACTGACCACTGCAGGCCAGTTGACCATCTACATCATCTCATACTCTCCCACACTGGTGAATGTTCATGAGGAGCTAGGATTGGGAACCCTGAATACATCCTTCAGGTCTCCCCAGCTTTTAGGGATCTACATTGCTACACATGGCCAGAGAGTGCTCATGTGAAGCAGAAGTTAATGAGGTTTCTGTTGGGATGTGTATGCTGATAATAGGTTCAGTGCCAGCTCTCGTTCTCTACAGGTGAAGTTAATGGGGTTTCTGTTGGGATGTTATGCTGATAATACGTTCAGTGCCAGCTCTCGTTCTCTACTAGTGGGGAAGTTAATAGGGTTTCGTTAGCAGTGGTTCTCACCTTTTTTGGCCCGTTCCCCCCTTCACCATATTTTCAGAACGTCATTCCCCCCCTTTCCTATCAAAAATTTGGCCCGTGCCCCCCCCCCCCCTTTCACTGTATTTTCAGAACATCATTCCCCCCCTTTCATATTTCCTATCTAAAAATCTTTCCCCCCCCCCCCCCCCCCCCCCCCCCCCCCACCCACCCACCCACCCCTATACAATATATGTAAAAGTGTACGGTAAATTTATTGGCACATACTAAAACAAGTCTAGACATCCACATAAAACATGATTTGCGGGTCTACTGACTTTATAAAATGAATTTTAGAAGGATGAGATGTACTTAACTGTAAAGTATGAAGGGAAAAACAATATCAAGTAATCGGTTCTTGTATTAACGCGATCTTGAAATGGTCTTCATTTCTCCCCCCCCCCCCCCCCCCCTGGAAACCCTAAAATCTCCCCCCCCCCCCTGGGGGGGGGGAATTCCCCACCGGTTGAGAACCACTGTGTTAGGATGTTATGCTGATAATAGGTTCAGTGCCAGCTCTTGCTCTGTACAGGTGGGGAAGTTTATGGGGTTTCTGTTAGGATGTTATGCTGATAATAGCAGGAGCTTGGTCTGACAAGGGTTCTGTGCCAGCTCTCGTTTTCCACAGGTGGGGAAGACTTGTTATCTCTTCTTTCTGTGCACTCTTTTTTTCTTTTTATTTTTGTTTGCATATCTTTTACAGGACGTCGCTGTCAACACCAGCATCTTTCATCAGTAATTTGCCATTGCTTTCTGAGCGGCCGGCTCACATACCCTGCAAGTCACCAATGTGGCGAGAACCGCTACCGACTCTCGCGCAAGTTACGTTCCTCGTGTGAATATCCATCCATCCATCCACCCATCATGTGCCATGCCGGTAAGCGTGGGCGGTCGTGTTCTGCCATCTCACTCGATCACCAGAGTCGTGGATCAGCTCCGTGTTTCTGTCTCGACCATGCCACAAGGCCAAGCCATCCAGGTACTTGCTTCTAGGTCTTCCCCTTGGTCTGTTCCCCTCGATCTTACCAGTTGTCACCAAGTTCTCCAAATCATTTCTTCTCATAACATGCCAAAAAAATTGTGACTGTCTACGTCTAATGTCTCTAATCAGTTTATGATATTCATTTGTTTCTTGAAGAACTTGTTCATTGGTCTTTCTGGCTGTCCATGGTATTCTTTGCATTTTCCTCAGAAACCACATCTCTACAGCCATCAGATGTTTTTCAGCTTGTCTGCTCATTGTCCAAGCTTCATACCCATATAAAAGTACAGGTTCTATGTAGCATCTCAACACTCTTTTTCTCGTTTCAATTGACATCTTTTTATTGGTCAGTATGTTTTTCATCTTGCTAAAGGCTACTTTTGCTATGGTGATTCTTGTTCTAATCTCTTCAAGGCATCTCCCATCAGATGTTATTACTATTCCGAGATAATTGTACTTATTCACTTGTTGAAGAATATTCCCATTTACTTGTATATTACATTGTGGTACTTCGTTCTTCCTAGTGATGACCATAATCTGTGTCTTTTTACAGTTTAATTCTAACCCTAGTTGTTCAGTGTGTGTAACAACCGCATCTACTAAGGTCCTGTTCATTGTCTGCAATCAAGACTGTATCATCTGCATATCTGTTATTGATGCATCGTTCCCCAATGTTGATTCCTTCCATATCTTCAATATTTCTGAAAATACTTTCACTGTACAGGGAAAACAGATCTGGAGACATTACACATCCCTGTCTCACACCTCTCTTAATAGGCTGATATTGGCTTACTTCATAATCAACTCTTATGGCAGCTTATTTCCAATATATGTTTTTTACAAGTCTAAGATCTTTTCCATCAATTTGTAGATCTTCAAGCATCCTTATCATGTTGACATGTCTCACTTTATCAAAAGCCTTTGTGTAGTCAATAAAGCAAAGGTGTAGATCTTTGTTTACTTCTATAGAACGTTCGATTACGGTTCTCAGTATATACACAGCATTTACTGTACCCTTGCCTTCTACAAACCCACATTGTTCTTCTCCTATTTCAGGTTGTATTTTCCTCCTAACTCTTTGCATGATAATTCTTAGCAAAATCTTGGTGATGTGACTCATTATACTAATTGTTCGATGTTGATCACGTTCCAAGGCTCCTGATTTCTTTGGGATTGCAATAAATACAGAATTACATAACTCCTGAGGTATATTTCCAGTATCATATATTGTATTAAGCAGACTGGTAACTATATCTATTCCATATTCTTCTAAAGCATTAATCATTTCTGTTATGACGCTGTCTGAACCGGGGGTCTTGCCAGATTTCATATGGATAAGAGCATTCTGAACCGTGAATATACGGGATTACAAAGTCATGAATCCCTAGGCTGGGGAGACCGGCTCTTTGCACTCAGGCCTAGAAAATGTGATGGTTTTAAAAATCATGTGCTCACAATAGGGTTTTATTATGGAGAGAAAACAGTGGAATTCTTGGCAACAGAACTGCAGATTTAATACATTAAGTTAACTTGAACGTTGAGAAGATCATGGAATTCTTGGCAACAGAACTGCAGATTTAATACATTAAGTTAACTTGAACGTTGAGAAGATCATGGAATTCTTGGCAACAGAACTGCAGATTTAATACATTAAGTTAACTTGAACGTTGAGAAGATCATGGAATTCTTGGCAACAGAACTGCAGATTTAATACATTAAGTTAACTTGAACGTTGAGAAGATCATGGAATTCTTGGCAACAGAACTGCAGATTTAATACATTAAGTTAACTTGAACGTTGAGAAGATCATGGAATTCTTGGCAACAGAACTGCAGATTTAATACGATAAGTTAACTTGAACGTTGAGAAGATCATGGAATTCTTGGCAACAGAACTGCAGATTTAATACGATAAGTGACTCTGACGTTGAGAAGTAAGATAATCTTACAAGAAACTTGTAAACTACTTTGATAATGTTGCTCTACAATTACAGTTTTGTTATTTCATTAATTTTGTGTTTCAACAGCGTACTGAAGATGATGCCAGCACTCATGACCAGATTTTATGGACATTTCACACCAGTGGCGTCGAGGATCTGATTTTGTACGTGGCCAGCAGTGACAGAGAGAGGAGCATGTTGTGCATGCACATTCTGGAAATTATGTTCCTCATGTTTAGGGAGCAGGTAATACAATTGGACCAGAATTTCAATTTTATATTTTTTAAAATATTTAAACTGAGAATTTCTAGAATCAAAAATACAAGTCATGGTTGCCTAAAATTGTGGACCATGAACCACCATCGACATGAGTGGTCAGGCTGTAGTTTTATAAAAAAAAAAAAAAAAGCTCTGTGCTCTTCTTTTACCTGATTTGCACTCGGGTCTCTGTGTTAAAGTCTATAAAAAAGCAGTAGTTAGTGTCAGGTTGATGACGTTCTTGTGTAGTTGTTGATGGAAAGAAGTTGGCTGGTGCATATCTGTAAGTTCATTATTGTAAGCTGGGCGTTGCTGTAAATGAATCCTTGTCATGGGGCTATTGCCATGTGCACAAAAAGCCACCTTACCTCCAAAGGAGGAAATTGGAAGTAAGGTGCTAGCCACAAGACAGGAACTTCAGTATCCCTCTACACCAGGGGTTCTCGACCATATGTTTAGAATGTCATTCCCCACCTTTTGTATTGCCTCCCTATAAAATCCAACCCCCCCCCACACACACACCCCACCCCACCCCCCTCCCTCCACTCATTCACTCCACTCATTCCACTCCCTCATTCACTCCACTCCCAACACTCCAATCACTCCACTCGCTCACTCCACTCACTGTACTCGCTCACTGCACTCACTCCATTCATTCATTCCACTCGCTCCACTCACTCCACATACACACTCACTCCACACACACCTCACTCACTCACACACACACTCCACTCATTCACTCACACTCACTCCACTCACTCGCGCACACGCACAGAGAGAGAGAGAGAGAGTACGTAAAAATGGAATCTAAATTTAATAACATGTACAGTCTAGACGTCTACATAGAACATAATTTGCAGGTCTACTTATGTTATAAAACGAATTTCAGAAGAGCAAGAAGTACAGAACTGTAAAGTATGGAGGGAAAAGCAATATTAAGTAATAGGTTCTTGTATTAACGCGATATTAAAATATCTTAATTCCCCTTCCCTGGAAACCCCAGAATTCCCCCCTAGGGGGTATTCCCCACTGGTTGAGAACCACTTATCTACACGATGCCTAATGGCATAAGTGGAAAACATGACACATGACACGATACCAACCACATCACCAGCTTACTGCCGTTTGCTGTATACAAATGTGGGTTTAGCCCCTTATGCCCAAGATATCTTAGGCTTGTAAAAGGACTGTTTGTTTCCCAACTGTCAGTACCAATATATTTATTTCTCATGCTATTTCGGGGGTTCCCCAACAATTGGTATCTACAACCATGGTCAAGACTGCAAGAACAGTAAGTTAAAAAAGCTGTGGCCAAACAAGAACAGTTGTTGAGTTGAGTTAAAAATTGATGTCGCTGCACTCAGGACATTCCCATACGCCCTCCCTATAAAATCCACCCCCCCCCCCCACACACACACACACCCCACCCCACCCCCTCCCTCCACTCATTCACTCCACTCATTCCACTCCCTCATTCACTCCACTCCCAACACTCCAATCACTCCACTCGCTCACTCCACTCACTGCACCCTCTTTCAACTGCCAGTGAAGAGTCACTATTAGTCGTTCCCACCACTATCTGACTGAAAGTTCTCCTGGTCTTTTCTCTCAAAACAAGAACACTGCGCAGGAAGCCAAAGAAGATTAATAATTCAACACAAAACTGGTGCCATTAGCAGCTACACGCTGCAGGATTTACTGAGGAGGGGATGCATGCACTTATGGACTGAATGGTTTTATGTACAATGAGGATGATCTGTCAACTAACTAACTGATATCTCTGTGTTATATAAATATAATATATGTAAATAGCCAACTGTTGTTGCTATGTATATATGTCATCCTTGTTTGTGGATATTTCACAGGAAGTTGAGACAATTGTATCTGCTGGTGTACAGAGGTCAGCTACAGAAAAGGAAAAAGACCAAAAGTGAGTATGTCTGTTCTAAGAGGATTTGAGACCACAAAATAGTGTCCATAAATTGTTTGTCTGTTTTGTCTTGTGTTTTGAAGAATTGTGTGAGGTTCTGTTTACTTCTGATTATATTGAGATACTTGTCAGTGCAGGAGAATTTGTGCTCTGAGTCAAGATTCTCCTAGTGGGTTTTGGGGGATGAGAGGATATGAGTAATAGTTTCACAGTGCAGTGAAAAGATGGTTCTTGAATCCAACCAGTCAAACAGTTTGATGTTATTTGGAGCATGAGGATTTCGTGGAATAATCCTAAATGATGAAATGAAGCCCCATTGGTTCTTCCATGTTTTTAACAGAGGTTCTTAACCTTTGTAGTTCAAAGTAGACTTGCGAAGGAAAGTCAGAAAGTTACAAACTTATATTAGGGAAGGTGGAAATTGTTGGTGCTAGTTTTAAGGTGTCATTTGGTGGTAGCATCATGAGTGCCCAGACATCCGGCTAAGGAACAGAATGACCTGTCCTCATACAACCTATCTCAGTACACATTTGAAGAAGTTGAATCATGGAAGCAGTACTACGATTGTGAATCCAAGTCCACATAACTACATGGGAAGCATTCTTCTTCAGCTAAGAATTTACAGGCTGTTAATGTCAGCAAGAAAGGTTATGTTTACATTTCCTGAAGTGTTTTTTTTTTGGGGGGGGGGGGGGGGGGGGGGGGGGGGAGGGGGGGGGGTGTTTCGCTTTGAACTCAAGCGTAGTCCATACATGTGCTACTACTTCCCTATTACCAGTGTCCCACACCATCAGGTGAAGCTACACAGACTTCTGAGGTACTTGTAATTTATATCCCCAAGTCAGGGACAAGAAGTCAACATTTTAGTCAAACTGACCGATGTAGGTGTTGAACCTGCTACTTCGGCATCAGCACAAGTAGTGTTGTTGGTCCACTTCCAGAGAAAAGTTAAGCATGTCTGCTGCATTGTACTGTGAAGTTCTATTGGGAATGCAGGATGACACTCGGCAATGTGAATAACACCGTTATCTGGAACATTTACTTTAAGAAAGTAGATAGTATTTTAAGGTACTGATGATTTCAAGTTGAAGTATTTCAAATACTCTGCTGTACTGTTTGCGAAACATGCATATGCATATGTGGAGATGAGAATGAGGTAGATAGGTAGGTAGTAGTATAGTATGATTGATTGATTGATTTAGGAATCGACATCACAGCATTCGGGGCATTCCCATAAGTGCTCCGTCCCCATCCTCAGCAGCCAGCAAAGAGTTCCAACGCTAATAGTACTAGTAGCAATCTGATTATAAGTCCGTCTCGCCTTTCCTCTGAGCGTTGAACGTCGGCCAGATCCCTTCGTCACTCCTCGTTGTCTCATTCTTGCCAGACCATGGTAATCCATTTGCTCCTCCGAGGTGTGCACGTGTTCCCACAAGGCCGCAACCACATCTGCCTTGTCATGTATCAATACTCCACCAAGTTCTGCAGAGCCAGCCAATCTGTCCGCCTGTTCATTTCCCAGCACACCAGCATGCCCCGGAGAAAAGATCCAGGCGATGCTTGTCACCCATGACCTCCGAAGCGAAGCAAGCCACTCCGCACGAAGTCTGCCCGTCCTCACCCTCGTCAGGTAGTAGTAGTATTAGCAGTGTAGCATTGGCAGTAACGCTGATTTGGAATTTTGATAAAACATGTATTTTATTGCATTTGTTTGATATTATACTAAGCTATGATTTTGTATTTTCCACTGTGGCATTTTAACAGAGAATTGGAGCAAGCCAGGGAGAAAGAGAAAGCCCAAAGAAAAGCCAGTATTCTTAAATTCAGTGCAAGGTAAAGTTCTTTTTTATGCTTGAAATTTGTCTGTATCTGTAATGCTGTCTCTTGTATGAACTTCACTGTCTTGTTTAGTTCTCTCAGTGGTCCATAGAGTTTATTTTCCACTGTTGTTTCTCTAGGCCAGAAGGTTTGTCTAGATATATTGTATTTTGGGCAGTCTTGAAGTATGTGATCTGCTATCTGAGGCGCCAATCCACATATGCATGCAGCTGATTTACCACTTTTGAAATTTTTGTACATGTGGTTAGTGCAAAGTAAATGAGAAGCTATCTTCTAATGACTGTGATTTTACATAGCCAATTAATTATGGTTTACAATTTATCGATCTTCTTCTTCTTCTGCGTTTTAGGTCTGCTTCTTCTCCTTCCCCTCTTTCTTTTCTTATTTTCAAACCACTACATCTATCTCTCTTAAACACATGCCAGTCTGTCTTAGGTTCCTCCATATGTTTATGCTTTCATTGAGGTTGGGCCAGATCATATTCTTACTACATCTCTCATGGAGTTGACATGTTGGAAATGCTCCAGTTTCTTTACCCTCTCCACTTTGACACATATCTTGAATAGTTGCTTTAGAGAAGTTATGTAACTTTTGTGTGATAAATAATGCAATTTCTGGAAAATATACATTAATTTGTGAATAATATGAAAAAGAAAATTATTGTTTTTCAGGCATTCAAGGTTTGGAGGCACATACATTATCAGGAATATGAAATCTATCAGTGAAAGTGATGTGATCTTTCACAAACCACTATGTGAAATGGAAAAATTTTCTCTCGACACTGGCAAATCTCAGAAGAAGATATCCAAGAACAGAGCCCCTATAAAAACTGACACAACCAAACGAAGATCCACACTGAGCATGAGGCTTAGCCTTCAAGAGTTCTGTGTGCAGTTCCTGGTCAATGCTTACAACCCTCTCATGAGAGCAGTCAAGGTTGGTTCCCTAGATGTATACTTGTTGCCTTAATCATTTTTAGATTCCTGGTCTGAAGCAGACAGTCTTCTCTGTCATGGGGCTTGTTTTTGCCGTTTACTTGCTTTGAACTCAAGCTTAGTCCATACACGTGCTACTACTTCTAGTGCACTAGACTGATTTTTGTGCGTGGTTTAGCTTTCCCTTTTACCAGTGTCCCTCACCATCAGGCAAAACTACTCTGACGTCTGAGTTACTTGTAATTTACATTCCCAAGTCAAGGACGAGAAGTCAAAATTTTAGTCCCAACTGACCAGTGTAGGAGTTGAACCCGCTGCCTCAGCATCAACACACCAGAAGTTTAAGAGCTAGTGCTCTTATGCATTTGACCATGATGACTGGACATTTCTGTGACATTAATGTTACCTATCCTTCTTCATGTGCCAGGTTTGGAGCAATGAACAATCATTGCCCAGCAATCTTCTGTTGTCTGACATGTTCATGAAGTTGATGTTACCTCATCTTCATGTGCCAGGTTTGGAGCAACTAACAATCATTGCCCAGCAATCTTCTGTCGTCTGACATGTTCATGAAGTTGGTGTTACTTCATCTTTATGTGCCAGGTTTGGAGCAACTATCAATCATTGCCCAGCAATCTTCTGTTGTCTGACATGTTCATGAAGTTGGTGTTGCCTCATCTTTATGTACCAGGTTTGGGACAACTAATAATCATTGCCCCAGCAATCTTCTGTCGTCTGACATGTTCATGAAGTTGATATTACCTTTTCTTCAGGTACCTGGTTTGAGCAGACAGTGGCAGCCATTACTTACCAACATTAGTTAGTTGCATATCCTTTACAGGACGTCACAGTCAACACTAGCATTTTTTGCTGCTGTGATCTCTTGGCAAGTTAACGTTCAGTAGTTTGCCATTGCTTTCTGAACGACCGGCACCCATACCATTTAGTTAGCTTTCCATTACAAAATTAGTACAGACAATGTGTTTGCCTTGTTCCCTCATTGAGCTGCATGCACACACAGTGTCCAAATATTTCAGTTACTGAGTTGTTATTTATTTCAATGTTGCTCGGCTAAATGAGCCTTACAGAGCACATGGGTGCTCATATTTTAATTCACATGTTCTTCAAACACAGGATGCCCTGACAAGGAAAACTGCCCAGGACAACGACGAGACCTACTATCTGTGGACTATGAGATTCTTCATGCAGTTTTGTCGCTTACATTGTAAGCGGGTGGATCTTGTTAGGTGGGTGAAGTGCACATCACATGTCTGTTATGTTATAAGTTATGTGCTAAGAACCGACATTACTGCAGTCAGGACATTACCACATGTGCTCTGCCCCTCGTTCATTGGCCAGCGAAGAGTCATACTACTAATCGTTCCAACTGCCATCTGACTGAAAGTTCCCCTGGTCTTCCCTCTGTTTTGAGATTCATCCAGAATCCCTGCCAATCCCCAGTAATATCATCCACTCCACTTACAGTTCTGTCTTTTGCTGGAGCAATGGAGTGCATGCTCTGTGCTCAGTATCTTTTACATCAACACTATATTGTGGTGACTGCTGTAGTAGGCTTTTTCTTTCTCTGTTTAATGAGTCTACTAAAGTTGTATTTTAAGATGTTATGGTAGTGCAGTGACTAGCCGAAGTTGTTTTAAGATGTTGTGGTTGTGCAGTGACTAGCCTGAGTTGTATGTTAAGATGTTGTGGTAGTGCAGTGACTAGCCAAAGTTGTTTTAAGATGTTGTGGTTGTGCAGTGACTAGCCTGAGTTGTATGTTAAGATGTTGTGGTAGTGCAGTGACTAGCCAAAGTTGTATGTTAAGATGTTGTGGTAGTGCAGTGACTAGCCAAAGTTGTATGTTAAGATGTTGTGGTTGTGCAGTGACTAGCCAAAGTTGTATGTTAAGATGTGGTAGTGCAGTGACTAGCCAAAGTTGTATGTTAAGATGTTGTGGTTGTGCAGTGACTAGCCAAAGTTGTATGTTAAGATGTGGTAGTGCAGTGACTAGCCAAAGTTGTATGTTAAGATGTTGTGGTTGTGCAGTGACTAGCCAAAGTTGTATGTTAAGATGTGGTAGTGCAGTGACTAGCCAAAGTTGTATGTTAAGATGTTGTGGTAGTGCAGTGACTAGCCAAAGTTGTATGTTAAGATGTTGTGGTAGTTCAGTGACTAGCCAAAGTTGTATGTTAAGATGTTGTGGTTGTGCAGTGACTAGCCAAAGTTGTATGTTAAGATGTGGTAGTGCAGTGACTAGCCAAAGTTGTTTTAAGATGTTGTGGTTGTGCAGTGACTAGCCTGAGTTGTATGTTAAGATGTTGTGGTAGTGCAGTGACTTGCCAAAGTTGTATGTTAAGATGTTGTGGTAGTTCAGTGACTAGCCAAAGTTGTATGTTAAGATGTGGTAGTGCAGTGACTAGCCAAAGTTGTATGTTAAGATGTGGTAGTGCAGTGACTAGCCAAAGTTGTTTTAAGATGTTGTGGTTGTGCAGTGACTAGCCTGAGTTGTATGTTAAGATGTTGTGGTAGTGCAGTGACTAGCCAAAGTTGTATGTTAAGATGTTGTGGTTGTGCAGTGACTAGCCAAAGTTGTATGTTAAGATGTGGTAGTGCAGTGACTAGCCAAAGTTGTATGTTAAGATGTTGTGGTAGTTCAGTGACTAGCCAAAGTTGTATGTTAAGATGTGGTAGTGCAGTGACTAGCCAAAGTTGTATGTTAAGATGTGGTAGTGCAGGTACTAGCCAAAGTTGTATGTTAAGATGTGGTAGTGCAGTGATTAGCATGCTTGCCTGCTGGTTGGTGATCATGAGTTTAAATCCCTCTTGAGGCGGTGATTTGATTAAAATATGACCTTAAGAAAAAGTGTAAGAAGGCAGAGATTATGGTTGTCTCTAAAAAGAAATAAATACCAAAATGTAATATACGGTTTAAAAATGGGAATATTCTTGAACAAATGAATCAGAACAAATATAGTAGTTGTAACATCTGATGGGAGGTGTCTTGAAGAGTTTAGAACAGGAATCGCTATGATTAAGATAACAATTTGCAAGATGGTAAACATTCTGAACAATAAAAAGATGTCAATTGCAACGAGAAAAAGTGTGTTGACGTGCTTTATAGAACCTGTACTTTTGTATGGATGTGAAATGTGGACAATTAGATTTTTGAGGAGAGTGCAAGGAATATCATGGACAGACATAAAAACCAATGAGCAAGTCCTACAAGAAACAAATGACAACTGTAAAGTGAGAGGAGAAATTAGACGTAGGCAGTCAAGGTGTTATTTTGTTGGCATGTTATGACAGGAAATAAACTGGAGAACTTGGTGACAACTGACAAGAATGGTGGGGAAAAAATGGGGAAGGCAGAAAAGTAAATACAGGTAGTCGTCGACTTATGACCATGATCGGTTCCGACAGACCGGTCGTAACACGATTTGGTCGTAAGTTGAGTACGCTATGTGTACAGTAGTGTGAAGTGATGTTATAAAAATATTTAAGTTAAATTATATCATAAATTTCTTTTATTATTGTTATAAATCATAATTTTCGATGTTCATTTTGTGCCATTTGTATCATCTCTACATCATTTTGTTTCTTATTTTTACATCGTCAGGTTTAAGAAAAACACTGCATTAACTGTACATGTACAACTGGTTTATTATTTGCAAAACATACAAAATACGGGTGTGGAAAATACTATAGGAAACATTATTATTACATGATCTACCATCTCTAGTTCGGTGTCGTCAATAAAGATTGATGGTACCACATGTGCAACTTGTGACATAATCTGTGTCGTTCTTTTTGCTAATTGTTAAACCAAATTCTGAACAAGCATTGGAGAATGCAGATAGTAGACGTAATTCTTCCTCAGAGTGGGTCGTAACTGCAGCATCATCTGCAAAAATCAGGTTATCCATCTAAGTCTACGAAGACTGAGCATGGAATAAACCGTCACACAACCTGATCTTTGCAGACAACACTGTTCAACTGATAATTGAGGCAGAAATAAATCTTTAAATATTGAGCACAACCCACTACTGGCAACGCTGATCACACTCTGATATGAACCTAAGGCCTATCCACGTCAATGTGGAAGCACTAGACTCGAGTTAATAATATGGCTAGTGATTGTGGTCGTAAGTTGCATAGGTTGTAAGTCGACAACTAGCTGTATCTCAATGGCTTGGCTATATGGCATAATTGAGACACAAAACAACATCTGATCCATGACTCTGGTGATCGTGTGAGATGGTGAAACATAACCACCCATGCTTATTGGCATGCCATATGATGGTGATGTTAAAAAGTATCTTATGCAGTAAGTTCACTATCATTGAATGTCAGAAAGCGAGCGCTGAAAATGTTATATTCATCCTATACGACTGCATGCCAGGGAATTATGAAACGTAAACAAACAAATTAGGAAAGGCTTGGAGATGTGGTTTCTGAAATGAATGTTGCGAATGTTTTGGACTGCCAGATCAAATAATAGTGATTTACTAGAAATAAGTGAATCAAAGTACAACATTATATTCAAATATAAGAAAGCAACAAGATGTGTACATTGGTCATGCAATGGGACTGGAGGCATTGGGAAACATCTCAAAGACTACTGGAAAAAAGTGAATCAAAGTACATTATATTCAAGTATTAGAAAGCAACAAACTGTGTACTTTGGTCATGTAATGAGACAAGAGGCATTGGGAAACATCACGATGTCTACCAGAAAGACCAGCAATAGACGAGGCAGGCACAGGCCGAGAGAAATAACGCTGGATGGATTGAGGTGTTGGCATGTTGATGATGAATATCATCAATGGAACTGCCATTTGCCAGGCACATGATGATGACCTGGGCTCTCAAGTCCACCCAGCCTCAAATGGGCACCAGGAAATGTTCTGAGAAGTAAAGGTGTTAGTTTCGGAGAGTCCTGAGGATCATCGCTGGAGCTACAGAGTTTGTGCTTTGTGTGATGCTTTCTGTGCTACAGATAGAGACTGAGCCTTATGGGATAAAATCCCGGTTCAATGAAGTCGACTCTGTTGACTTTTAAGCGACTTTTTTTTTTTAAAGGTGTTAGTTGCATATCCTTTACAGGAAGCTGCAGTCAACCCCAGCATTTTTTGACTGATTTCTTGGCAAGTTTACGTTCAGTAGTTTGCTATTGCTTTGTGAACGACCAGCACTCATACCACTGAATGAAAACCAGCGCAAGGTGGGCTGCTTCCACATCGCCCACAGCTGTATTTTGACCGCCGCATGCGAGATTATGAACTGCATCCGTAAGCCCTTCACCATGGAGCCAGTCACTAAAGGTGGACCATTTGATATTGACCACGTCACCTCTTAAGTGCCAGTTGGTCTATAAAATTATAGACTATCTCCCATATACCCAAAAGCCTCAAGGTATGGAAAGGGGACCTTTACTTAGAATTGTAATAAAGTTGTATTTACAAATGATGTAAACATTGTAATAATTATTTTGTGTCCATTTTAGTGAGACCATGTCACTGCCGGCATTCCACTACATATACACACAACTCTGCACATATTATGAAAATCTTCGACTTGAAAAGGGAGAACAGTGCAAGCTTTGGGGTAGACGGTAAGTGCAGCCATAATTTAACCCGGCGTGTTTCATGCTGTTTGATACAATTGTTGTCCATTTGATGTTCAAATCTTGACAGTTCTCAATGTCATGTCTTTATATTTGAAAGATGATTTTTCAGATATTTCTGATGATTGCGGATAAAGCACACACAGAGCGTGAGAGAAGTAAGATGGTGCATGATGGTGGAAATTACCATGTTTTCACATGCATCCACTGTGGACAAACATTTGCAGCACGAATTGGCCTTATCAGCCACACTCGCCACCGCCATGGGTCGTAGTTATTAAGCCTTTTTGAAGCACAATGTACCAAACTATCGTCTGTCAAGACAGAAAGATGCCAGTGGTACAATATTTGAAAGAAATAAATGTTTTCATTTAGTTAGATTAATAATATGAAAGTAGCTGTGTGTTACTGAGCCTATAAGGAGATTAATAATATGAAAGTAGCTGTGTGTTACTGGGTCTATAAGGGAAGCAAAGACAAGTAACACTAACTTATAATGCATGTTGAACAAGAGTGTAAGGAGGGTTGACATGACACTGGCTGCCTCATCCTCCAAAAAAAAAAGAAATTGCAAATTCCAACTGGTCCTGAACAAGCCTACAAAGGGCCTGGTGTGTGTTGGGTGAAGACCTATGCTTCATTGGAAGATGAAAGGCAGAAGATGGACAGAGAATAATACAAAAGGTATAGAATTAACCTAGGGGAGGTGTGGCTAAGAGGTTACAGTGTCTGCCACAAGCTTAGAAGGTATCAGGTTTGATCCCTACATAGGGCTGGGAACTTTTCCAAGAACCTTTGGTACCTAACATCACACGCTCTCCTGATCTCTTGGGTAGTGAGATCAGATACCTAGCCTTGTGGATAAGGTTGATTAAAAAAGGGAGGTCCTATGTGTAAGTTTTGCATGTTAAAAAACCCATGGCAATTGGAAATCTCGAAGAGCAGGCTGCAAGGCTGCAGCCCTGGCAAAATTGTTAGAAAATAAAAAAGTAAACCTACCCACAGGTAGGTAGAGCACATTAACTTAGATGCAGTCTATCTAAAGGCAGTAAACCTTACAAAAATGCATGCCAAAATTTAACACAGTGATCTCTGAGTGCATAAATAAGTGTAACTAACTCCCTATGAAAGAGGAGTGATGAAAACGAAGATTAAGAATTAATCCAATTATGACTACCATGTGCTCTTGACCAGTTGGAAAAGAATTATTGTTCATCTCAGGACAGGGTATTTGAAGACAGTTAGTTGCGTATCCTTTATAGGACGCCACAGTCAACCCCATAATTTTTTGGCTGTTTATGATTTACAAGGCATATTTTACATTTAGTAGTTTGCTATTGCTTTCTGAATGACTGACGCTCATTCCATCAAACTCAATGCAAGGTGGTCTGCTTTCAATTCGTCTGCAGCTGATTTTGAACCCATACTCAGTATGTTGGGTACCTGTGAAACGTGTTCACTGCCTGTAAGCAATAGCATTGGCTAGGATAGGGTATACATGATGCAATAAACACGAGCATAAGCATCATCTGTCTGCTTCATGGCTATTCACATCTGGGCCGCACAAAAACACTGCTGAACAGGGCCGAAGTAGGTAAGAGGTTACTGGATACTGGTACAAACAGACCAGGTTCATCAAAAACACTACTGTACAGGGGCGAAGTAGGTAAGAGCATACTGGATACTGGTACAAACAACAGGTTCGTCAAACACACTGCTGAACAAGCATGAAGTAGGTAAGAGGCTACCACATTCTGGTTCAAACAAACCAGGTTTGTCTCTTGATTTGACTGTTTGGATTTCCTCAAAAATAAGAGACAGTTTGATATATTCCCATCTGATCCTGATAGTAGATAGAAGTTCTAGTAATCTTGGACAAGTGCAAACAACTAAGAGAACTCATGCACATTAAAAATCCTTCAGCAGCTGAAAACTGAAAAGAGCAGGCCGAAAAGGCCTCAGTCCAGGTAATAATCATCTAAATTAGAAAGGTAACTATAAAAATGTATAGCATGCATGATTCTGCAATACACACATTTGATTCCTCGCCTGTGCTACAGAGTTCATGCACTCTGCTGAGATTCTCCTGGTGTGATCAATGGGAGGAGGTGCAAACATCTATTAACTTAAGCTAATATCATCTTGTGACAGAAAGAATTAAATTAACAACCTGTGACAGTAAGAGTTGATATAGACCAGAAGTACAATGGCAGGTTCATTGGGTAGCTTTCTTCTTTCCCTCCAGGGCTCATTTGGCTTTGAAAGCTTATCAAGAGCTGTTGCACACGCTGGACTTCATGTATAGGTCAGAGGATGACAAGATCAAGGAGAGTGCTAAAGTCATTCAGAGTAAGCATTTTTCTGGCTTGAATATGAAGTGGATGTTTGTGGTTTACCATCATAGGGATAAGTTTCATAATAATCTATTACAGTGACATCCGAAGTAATGACATAGGAATAAGTTCATAATAATCTATTACAGTGACATCTGAAGTAATGACATAGGAATAAGTTCATAATAATCTATTACAGTGATAATATTGACCATATCACCCATTGAGTGTTGATGGGTCTTTAAAAATATGGGGCTTGTACCTGTGACCATTATGATTCAGTGTGTGTTAAAAGGCCCTTATTATTTTATGTACTGTGACAAGAATGAATTCAGAGCAACCCACTATGACAGATGAGTTTAGAATAACTCATCCGCGGGAAGGTAACCCAGTCAACAAATGCCTGAATAAGTCGGATGTGTCGGCCGAAAGGTGCAAATACAGTTAAGTCTAAAACAACATTCCGGATGAACGAAGATGCAGAACAACCCATTACCATGATGTGGATAAGTTCTGAACAAGCCATTACTATTTTATAGTTAAGTTCTGAACAACCCATTACTAGTTCATAGATAAGTTCAGAACAACTCACTGCTATGGCACACCTATTTTACAGCAGAGTTTACAGACAAATCACATTAATATAGTGTTTGATTTATTTGGTTGTTTCGGGATTTGAGGTTTAAAGATTGAGCACAACCCACTACTGGCAACGCTGATCGTATTCCGGTACGAACCTTGGGCCTTGTCCACGTCAGACTGGAAGCACTAGACTCGAGTATTGCGCCTGTTTGAGCTTGTCAGTAGTGCATATCCCTGACTGGACCCGCGATTGAACTACAGATCACTGGCGTGTGAGGCGAGTGTGCAACCACTGACCACACGACTAATGCTGGACGCGACCAATTGTCATACTAGAATATCACAACTTCACCCATATGTAGTATTTGTTCCTGTCTTCATATGCACACATATAAAACCATTAACAAATGTTGCATGTTCTGAACAGGGTGTTATGACTAACCCCAGGTTGACATTCTAGCCAACTTTACGTTCGATAGCTTGCGGTTGCTTTCTAAATGAGAAAACGTTTTTGCTATCATTTAATTGGATGAAACCACTGTTTGTTTTGCCTGTTATACTTGATCAACCTTTACAATGACAAAAAAAAAGAAACAGTGAGAAACATATCGAAGTCTGCACCAAACATGTTTCTTGAACATATTTATTATTCTTGTTCTTGTAGGTAATGTGTTTTACATGGTTGAATACCGCGACGTGTTTGTCACCTTACTCAAGAATTTTCAAGAGTCAAAGTGCTCAAGGTTTGTTCAGCATCTGGTTGTTGTGACTATATAATCAATCTTTGAGTTGATTTCTCTCTTAGATGATATTTAATAGGTAATTGGAATATGAACAAATAAATTAGGAAGAGCCTGGAAGCAACAAAGGTGTTGTTTCTGAGATGAATGTTGCGACAGCCTTGCACTGCCTGGAAAAGGCCTTTGAAAGTCAAAAATTATATCCAACTATGAAAAAAAAAAAGATAACATTATTCTTTGGTCATGTAATGAGAAGAGACGCATTGGAAAATGCCATGGCAACGGAAAGATCAGAGATAGAGAAGGCAAAGGGAAACTGATGAGAATGTTGCTGGGTGTCCTAAGACAGTGGCATAGTGGAATAAATCAACAGAATTGATTCAGAGCACCATGAACTAAGATCTGGGGAGATGCATGAACACTTACACCATTTGGCAGGGCACATGATGATGATGAATAGCAGGTATTTTATTGATCCTGAAATATAAGCACATTTAAACTCGACATATATTTCTGGGCTGCAACCTTTGTTGAATGAACCTAAAACATCAACTAACACCCAATGAAAATGAAAAGAACGGAAATGTATATATATATATATATATATATATATATATATATATATATATATATATATATATATATATATATATATATATACACACATTGAATATACACATATTGCACATTGGGAGCAAGTCGCTGCTGAACGTGTTGCGTGGAGGGCAAATATCAGAAATGGAATAAAGTCAAAGGAGAAAATTATTGCAGAAAAGTCACACACCAAGCGTTTGAGACGTAAGATGGTGCATGGTGGTGGAAATGACCAAGTGTTCACATGCACCCACTGTGAACGGACATTTACAGCGCAAATTGGCCTTATCAGTCACACTCGCTACCGCCATAGTTAAAAGTTATTATGCCTTTTTAGAGCACAAACTATCGTCTGTCAAGACGGCAAGGTGCCAATGATATATATATATATATATATATATATATATATATATATATATATATATATATATATATATATATAATATTAAATAAATGGAACAAATGTAAGCATTGAATAATTTACAAATGAATAGTTAAATATTTAATTTTAAATTCCAATGTTGTTTGTATGTGAACACTTTGAAGGTAAAATGGATGTATTAAATTAGAGATGAAAGTAGAATAAAATGGAAGTAAAGATGTTGCGAAGTGGTTACGAATGCAATTTGTAATCCTGCATATGCATTCGAAACACAGCTGTGGGTGATTTGTAAGCAGACCACTTTGTTTTGGTTTCTATACAATGGTATGAGTGCTGGTCATTCAGAAAGCAATGGCAAACTACTGAATGTAGGAATGTACTGAATGCCCAGGAATCACAAACAGCCCAAAAAATGCTGGAGTTCACTGCTTCGTCCTGTGCAGAATAGTTAATATAAAAAAATGAATAACTAGCCATTATTAGAATGTAGATGGGAAATGCTAAAATAGTACATTAGCAATTCAGTGGCTAGCGTGCTAACCTGCTGGCTTAGTCGTTATTTATTCAAATCTCCATCCAGGTGGATTAATCAGCCATGTGCACATGTAGACTGCGCGCGCAAACATAAATCACATACTTCAAGACTGCCCAAAACACAACATATCTAGGCTAACCTTCTCGCCTAGACAAACAACAATGGAAGATAAAACTCTATGAACCACATAGTGAACTAAAAAAAAGAAGACAGTGAAGTTCATACAAGAGACAACATGGCAGATGTAGAGAAATTTCAAGCGAACAAAAGAAGTAATACATTGGCTAGCATGTTTGAGTACTGGGTCGTTTATCCAAATCTTCATCCTGGCGAATTTGTTCAAAAATTGACTTGGACTCCTGGGTCAACCCAACTTAAAATGGGTATCAGGAAATGTCTTGAAAAGTAAAGGTGGCAGGCTGCATATCGATCCATTGAGTGCTGATTCATTCATTCAGTAGCACGTTCTTTGCAGAACTTTGATCACATAACAACCATCCTGAAAACTTCTCGGTCATAAGCAGGATGTTTCACGTCTAATACACCCATCTGGAGATCATCTACCACATCCTGCACCCATCTTCTCTTTGGTCTTCCTATTCTTCTCTTCTTGGGCATATGCCCCTCCATTATTGTTCTCTCTAAACTTTCATGATGTTTCAAATGACCAAAATATTTCAATTGTCTTTGTGTTAGTTAGTTAGTTAGTCGAGGTTCCAACTTCATGGCAACGGGTCGTCCCCATTATGCTCCATTCCTGTGCCAGTGAATATCACACAAAATGCTCCACACTGTCCAGTGTGAAAAGTGGAACAGACAGGAGTCTCAGCAATCCAACAGCCCACGCAGGCACACTGTGCATAATTCTGCCGCCAGAATGCCAACACAAAAGTCTTCCATGAAAACCACAGTTCATTGTCGATGGAATCGGCAGTCACCAGAAAGACCTCATTGAAATGGGTTTTCTAACATGGCCCTATTCTCTATTCTATTCGCAGGCGACCCGCTGAAAGTGTCGCATTAAGCACGAACTCCGTAGCTCCAGCGCCGACTCCCAAAAGTCTCCTGAAAAATGCACTCTTGAACCGAAAAGGTGAATCGGTCAATTCAGCAACAGCCGGTAGCCATTGTTCCAAACATGCAGGTCACTTGTACAAACAAAGGCGGACATGTAAAAGCATTCCACGTGAATATCACAGCTCACAGAGTCGCGCCACGCACTCACTCAGTATCAGAGCGACGGAACCATATACTACCAGTCCAACATGAGGAAAATGCGAAATGCAAACCGCAGCTACAAAGATAAATACTCCAGAGGCTGAAGCGATTCAATGCCTAACCGCCATGTTGTTTTATTGTCTTTAATAACCAACCTTCTTCAATATTCAGCTTTTGAAGTATGGATGCCTTTGTTCTTTTCTGTATCCAAGATATTCTTAGAACAACATTTATATTGAAAGGCATTCATGCGCTGTTCAGCTAGGTTTCTTGGCAAGTTTTGCAGAAGGTAGTTTGCCGTTGCTTTCCTTCTGGGCAGTGACTGTACTAGTCGGTGGCCATAGCCATTGTCTCCACTGATGAGATCATCTGCCTGTTGCCGCAGAGTTCTGACCATAACCAACAACAGTCGGTTGGCTGCTCTCACACTCCATCCACCATCTGCTTTCATGGCTTCATGTAATCCTGATGGTGGGGCTAAACGGGTACTCCACCTTGCCCAAGGTTGTCCCGTACACTAATGGAGGAAAGGAGGCGTCTTACATCTCCTTTGATAGGGGATACCCCTACCCCTCTAATCGCTGATTGGTCTCTTACAAATATGGGGCTACCACCATATGCTCAATACACCTCAAGGCATGTATAAGGGTACTTTACTTGCAGCAGTGCCGTAAAGGCTTTCTAATACTTGTGTCTTGTGTTGGTCATCGTGTCTTTCCACAACCTTCTTTCCTGTGTATTGCCACTCATTTCTGATACTGATGTTCCTCCATGCCATGATGTCACACTGTCTAGCATCTTCTCTCTTGGTCTCTCCCAACTTCTCTTCTCCAGCTTTCTTGTTGTCATGATGAACTCCAGCTTTCTTGTTGTCATGATGAACTCCAGCTTTCTTGTTGTCACGATGAACTCCAGCTTTCTTGTTGTCACGATGAACTTCAGCTTTCTTGTTGTCACGATGAACTCCAGCTTTCTTGTTGTCACGATGAACTCCAGCTTTCTTGTTGTCACGATGAACTCCAGCTTTCTTGTTGTCACGATGAACTCTAGTTTTCTTGTTGTCACGATGAACTCCAGCTTTCTTGTTGTCACGATGAACTCTAGCTTTCTTGTTGTCACGATGAACTCCAGCTTTCTTGTTGTCACGATGAACTCCAGCCTTCCCCATCTCATGATTTGCCCAAAGAATGTGTGCTCCCTTGTGATGCAAATAATCAGTTTTTCAAGATATCTTCATTGCGCTTTTTATCTGTCCATGATCTCGTCATTCTTCTTGCTTGCTTGCTTGCTTGTGTTTGTTGGCTTGAGCTCCAACGCGAAGTCCTGTATGTCGGATGAAGACATCCTGTTGTCCAACAACAGTGTGACGTCATACAGAACCTGAGGTTTGCGTGAGTATCCGTTGTCCCATGTCTGGCTTATTGGTGTGCAGACACTCTACGACTTCGGAGGAAAGCACATCCCTGCAGTTTCCACATAATTCCCCACTAGATTCCTCTTTACAAAATAATTATGACATGCGCCCATATTTACATTGTACGTCCATATTTACTTAGTGCATATTCACATCCAAACGTGCATATTCACATAGCAGCGTGTACTCATACTCATTGCAGCGTTAAATATCCTTTTATTTCACAAATGAAATGCTCATTGTCGTGTAGCAGGTCTTTTGAATATTGTCGCCCTCCTTTTGCATATTGTCGTCGTCCTCTTGCATATTGTCACTCTCTTTTTGCATATTGTTGCTCTCTTTTTGCATAATGTAACTCTCCTTTTGCATATTGTCACTCTCTTTTTGCGTATTGTTGCTCTCTTTTTGCATAATGTAACTCTCCTTTTGCATATTGTTGCTCTCTTTTTGCATAATGTAACTCTCCTTTTGCATATTGTTGCTCTCTTTTTGCATAATGTAACTCCTTTTGCATATTGTCGCCCTCCTTTTGCATATTGTCACTCTCTTTTTGCATATTGTCGCTCTCTTTTTGCATATTGTTGCTCTCTTTTTGCATAATGTAACTCTCCTTTTGCATATTGTTGCTCTCTTTTTGCATAATGTAACTCTCCTTTTGCATATTGTCGCCCTCCTTTTGCATATTGTCACTCTCTTTTTGCATATTGTTGCTCTCTTTTTGCATAATGTAACTCTCCTTTTGCATATTGTCACTCTCCTTTTGCATATTGTTGCTCTCTTTTTGCATAATGTAACTCTCCTTTTGCATATTGTCGCTCTCTTTTTGCATAATGTAACTCTCCTTTTGCATATTGTCGCTCTCTTTTTGCATGTTGTCACTCTTTTTGCATATTGTCGCTCTCTTTTTGCATAATGTAACTCTGCTTTTGCATATTGTCGCTCTCTTTTTGCATATTGTCACTCTCTTTTTGCGTATTGTCGCTCTCTTTTTGCATATTGTTGCTCTCTTTTTGCATAATGTAACTCTCCTTTTGCATATTGTCGCTCTCCTTTTGCATATTGTCGCCCCCCTTTTGCATATTGTCGACCTCCTTTTGCATATTGTTGCTCTCATCATATCAACAAGAGATCAACGCTTGATCTTTTGCCAGTTGTCAAGAATCTTCATGCTCGGGGTGGGGTGTCTTTAATGTCCCGTGTCCACCTTTTTGCTGGTCAGTCCCTGCATTTTCTTCCAGACAACATGCCTGCCATTGCTATTCTTTCTATACCACTGAAATTTAATATGGCCAAAATATTTCAGCTTTTGAGAAGTGCTGCTGTTTCTGAGCGGTTTTCTGGATGTTCACATCTTGTATGCCAGCATTTTTCTTCTTGATTAACAGTGCTTTAAGAATTTTTGTGTAACCTTTAAGTTCAATAGCCTCAATTATCTTCTTTAATGATTGTGAAATGGCTCCAGATTGATATCACTATGTTGCCACATGTAACATGTTAGAGTTATGAAATGTCTGCACAGTGTGCATTAAAAATGTATAAACTTTGTTTGCCAGAAAATTGATTTTGTTAACACAAATTATTTTGGCTGTTTTCACAGATCTTTATAGTTTAGTTGTGTGTGTGTTTTTTTTTTTTTTACCTCTGCAGGGCTTATCTTCGAGACCTTGTTGAGTCTACGCACATTTTCTTGAAAATGTTGGAAAGATTTATGAAGTCCAGCAAACATTTGGTTGTTCAGAAAAAAGGGAAGAAGAAAAGAAAGAAGAAAAATGCCCCAGCAGGTAACAGAGGTCTTCTGTAAACAACTTTTCTTGTATTCTCTTATGGAACCATTACAATCTGTCACCTCATACATGATTCATAACCTTAATAACTTAACAGTTGTCTGTCATCTCTTATACATAGGTCAGCATGGCTGAATGGATAAGAATGTGTGTTCTTAAACATCCGTTGTGCTGATGCTGAAGTAAGCGGTTCAAACCCTACACCGGACAGTTGGACTAAAATGTTGACTTATTGTCCTTGACTTGGGGACATTAATTACAAGTACCTCTAAAGTCGGAGTGGGATCGCCTGATGGCGAAGGAGACTGTTAATAGGTAAAGCTAATCCACATGCAAAATTCAGTCCAGCTACTACTAGAAGTAGTGCATAATGACTACGCTTGAGTTCACAGCGAGCGAGCGCAAAAAAAAAAAATCTCTTGTACTTTACAAAACAGTCTTCCTACCAACGCTATGTTACTAATGCCAACCCTGGACAACGACGGAAAAAGAGAAAAGAAAAATCACAAAAGAAATGAGATTCCTGAGAAGAATACTCAATGTATCAAGAAGAAATAAGATCAGAAATGAAGAAATCAGGACTAAAGTGGGGGTTATAGTTGCACTAGATTTTATTAGAAGGCAGCAAGTCAAATGGTTTGGCCATGCAAGTAGGTTGCCAACTAACAGTATACCACAACAAGCAATGATGTACAGACTAGAGGGAAGCAGAGGAAGAGGCCGGCCACGTAAATGATGGATGCAGGGAATAACAGAGTCCATGGGAATATTGATACATGAAGCCCATAAGCGGGCACTCTCCTGCTGTTTATACTTCACCTTGACACCGCAAGGTACAAGAGGAACATGATGAGTAACTTAACAGTTGTCTGTCATCTATTATACGTGATTCATAGTCTTAGTAACCTAACATTTGATGTCTGTTATCTCTTATACATGATTCATAACTTTTGTAAAGTAACAGTTGATGTCTGTCATCTCTTTTACATGATTCATAGTCTGAGTAACTTAACAGTTGATGTCTGTCATCTCTTAATCTCTTATACGTGATTCATAGTCTGAGTAACTTAATAGTTGATGTCTGTCATCTCTTATACGTGATTCATAGTCTGAGTAACTTAATAGTTGATGTCTGTCATCTCTTATACGTGATTCATAGTCTGAGTAACTTAATAGTTGATGTCTGTCATCTTTTATACATGATTCATAGTCTGAGTAACTTAATAGTTGATGTCTGTCATCTTTTATACATGATTCATAGTCTGAGTAACTTAATAGTTGATGTCTGTCATCTCTTATACATGATTCTTCTTCTTCTTCTTCTTCGTTCATCCGGAGTTTTTTTTTTCCGGATGTGACTGCGTTGTGCCTGTTTACAGCAGAGCTGCGTTCTTGCGCCGTTAGGCCGACACATCCGACTTCTGCGGGCATTTGTTGACCGGGTTAACCTTCCCGGTTATACATGATTGATAGTCTGAGTAACTTAATAGTTGATGTCTGTCATCTTTTATACATGATTCTTTGTCTGAGTAACTTAACAGTTGATGTCTGTCATCTCTTAATCTCTTATACGTGATTCATAGTCTGAGTAACTTAATAGTTGATGTCTATCATCTTTATACATGATTCTTTGTCTGAGTAACTTAACAGTTGATGTCTGTCATCTCTTAATCTCTTGTACGTGATTCATAGTCTGAGTAACTTAACAGTTGATGTCTGTCATCTCTTATACATGATTGATAGTCTTAGTAACTTAACAATTGATGTCTTTCATCTCTTATACATGATTCATAGCTTTAGTAACTTAACACTTGACATCTGTCATCTCTTATAATGATTCATAGCCATAATAACTTAACAGTTGATGTTTATCACATTGTATATATGATTCATGTCTGTGGTAGTTTAACAGTTGACGTCTGTCATCTCTTATACATAATTAATATATTTAGTAGCATAACAGTTAATGAATAAATGTAGCTTATTAGTGATTGTTTTAGTTTTTCTCCATGTTTCTTATCCATATATCATTGCTAATTTAACATTAGAGTTTAATATTCTAAGTTTGGAACTTGTTTTAACTTCTGTTGACTGCCACACATTTCCTTATGCTACCATATCTGTCTGTTTCCCTCATTTGTATTACCAATGCTACCTAAAGAGGCGTATGATTCCAGGTTTTGAAAGTGAGATATCGCCAAGGGAAATTAGGTTATCATTTGCTTAATTTATTTTCATTATCTTTGCCTTTTTCATGTGAATTTTAGAATCTAATTTATGTGACCTCCCATCAAGTATATTTACTGGACAGAAGGAAATGTAACCTGGACGCTGTCTATAAGGCTTACTCGTTTCTGTTTCCAACTGCCGAGAGTTTTAATGTGCTCAATTTACACACAGGCTTTCCTGTTTATTTTGTTCTGATCTTAGAAGACTTAATTTCATTCACAAACCCAGAATCATTCAGTTTTATCCTCAATTTATTTGGTAAGAAACCGTGGTGTTATTTGTTTCCAGCCTTTTTGAGTCACAGTCAGGCTTTATACCTGTTCCTTGACAAATGTGTCTCCTGGTACAAGCAGCTTTTGGTCAATAATGAGTCGCACTTCATCACCGTCAAGTGCCTTGCTGATTGGCATGGGCAATCATGTTTCTGCACATCTGACCATCTCTAACAGCATGGATCATTTGATGCAGTGACTCCTTTCCATGCCATGACACAAAACTCAAGAATTTTCTTTCACTGTTTTTCTCTTGTCTCTCTTTCCACAAATCCAGTTGTGACAATATGTTTCAGTTCTCTTCTCACAATGTGGCCAAAAAATTAAGACTGTCTCTTTCTGATGTTTATGGTAAGTTGTCTTTTGTCTTAGCCTTTCCTAAAACATTTAGATTATTCATTTTGGCTGTCTAAGGAAGTTTCAGCATTCTTCTGGAAAAGAGGGATCGGATTCTTTTGCTTATTTACTAATTGTCCGAGATTTACAGCCATAGTTTAAAACTGGTTCAACTTAACATGCAAGAATTTTTTTTCTAGCCTCTAGTAACAGGCATTTATTGCATAAGATGTTCTTCATTTGATAAAATACAGCTCTGGGAAGATTAACCCGGTCATCAAATGCCAGAAGAAGTTGGATGTGTCAGCCAAAAGGCACAAATATCACATCTCTGCTGTAAACAGGCGCATCGCATTTACATTAAAAAAAAATCATTTTGGACGAAAGAAGAAGAAAAAGCAGCTTTTGCTTGCCATGTTCTGTTCTTTATCTCTGTGATGCATCTTCCATCTGATGTTGTTCATTTGCCTAGATATTTGAACTTATGTACTTACCCCATACACTTATTATTCTAATAATGCAAGGCCACGCCTTAACACACTGTCTGTCTTAAACACGTTTCTCTCTACCCTTTAAAACACATTTTTCTCTCCCCGTACAATATATGGGTTACCCAGCAGACAGTGCACCGACAGAAGAAGATCTGGCCGCAGCTTGGAGTCAGCAAGTTTCCAACGAGTTGTCAGTGGTTCTAGAGAATCATCCAGAGTCAGACAGCACTGTCGTACCATTTGATGCTGCCTCTGATATGGATATTGAAGAACAGAGGTTAGAGTCTTGATTTTATTGCCAGTTTGGTTACATTATTAGAATATGGCATGCCCTGTTTTAGTTACCATTCTGTTAGGTTTGATTTCATAATGGGTTAACCAAATACCTGAGGTTTGATTTCATAATGGGTTAACCAAATAACCTTGTGGCGTTGAGCCTTCACCACTGTATTAGTAAAAGTGTAACACTTCACATGTTACTTTTATTATGAAGAATGTGGAGAGGACAGTATTAATACCATAAATGTTAGAAAAACAGGATGTGGAATCATACACATATTTAGTAGGTCAGCATGGCCGAATGGATAAGAACGCATGTTCTTAACCATCCAGTGTGCTGATGCTGAGGTAAGGGGTTCAGCCCCTACACCGGACAGTTGGACTAAAATGTTGACCTATCGTCCTTGACTTGAGAACGTAAATTACAAGTACCTCTGAAGTTGGACTGGGTTTGCCTGATTGCGAGGGACACTGTTAATAGGGAAAGCTAATCCACACGCAAAATTCAGGCCAGCACTACTCGAAGTAGTGTGTATGGACTACGCTAAGTTCAAAGCGAGCAAGAATAAAAAAAAATACACCTGGTTAGATAGGAATGTAGACAAAGATGGGGTAGTAACACATAGAGATATGAAAATAAGAATAGAAAAAGCAAGAGGAGGTTTTAAAACATTAGGAAATGTGTGTAAGTTAATGGAAATTAAGAGCATCAGATTTAGAATATTAACTCTAACAATATAACAGTACTACAGTATGGATCAGAAACATGTTGAATGTCTAAGACAGTGACTAATAAAGTACAAACATGCATTAATTGGTACCTGTGCAGAATACTGGGAATCAATTGGTATGACAGAATCACCGATGTGAAGTTCATAGAGCGTGAATCAAGAAGTGACGCTGGCACTTTGTAGGACACCCATTGAGAAAACCTCACAATAGTTTTTTTTTTCGTGCTCGCACACTTTGAACTTAAGCATAGTCCATACACACTACTTCCAGTAGTGTTGAACTGAATTTTGCACGTGGATTAGCTTTCCCTATTAACAGTGTCCCTCACCATCAGGTGAACACACTCCGACTTCAGAGGTACTTGTAATTTACTTCCCCAAGTCAAGTACTTCTTCTTCAGCGTTCCGAGCCATTGAGGTTCTTTGCTGCAGATACAATCCGTCTCCATTTGTCTCTCTGGTTGACCTTCTCTTGCCAGTCGTTGATTCCAAGTGCTTGTAAGTCTGTATATATATTATCTCTCCACCATCTTCTTGGTCTACCTCGGGGTCTATGGTCATTTATTTCCTGAGTGTAAGTGAGTTTTGTTTCTCTATTATCTTCCATTCTTTCTATATGCCCCAGCCATTGTAGTCTATTAGCCTTCAAGTCAAGGACGATTGGTCAAAATTTTAGTCCAACTGTCCGGTGTAGGGGTTGAACCCTTGGCATCAGCACACTGGATGCTTAAGAACATGTGTTCTTATCCACTCGCCAAACTGACCTACTGACAATAGTTTAATTAGTCACACCCTTCTCCATAATCTGCAGTGCATAAACTGTCATTTACTGCCAATATAGTACCTTGCGGTGTATGGCAGAGGGGTCTTTGAGCCTTAGGAATTAAGGCCGCCTGGCTAGTGCAGACCCCGCGAACTGTGCAGGTTAGGATTTTCTTTTTTCCCCCGACAGAAAAAAATCCCACACCTTACCGAGGGATTGAACCCGGGTCTCCCGAATGAGAGTCTGGCGTTCTAGCCACTCGGCCAGCCGCTCATCTGCAGTGTATGTTTTATATTTTTACACTCGTGCATCTATTTTTCGTTTTGTTTAACTTTGCTTTTCATTTTGTTTTATTTTCCTTTTCACTTTCTGCACCCTTGTCCTCTTCCATGTTTCCCATTTCTAGCCTAATCCACCACTGTCTCTGAATGATACATATTCCTTTGTGTTGTTTGTTTTGTTTTTAATGTGCCATTGATAAAGATTTTGGTTGAAAAGTTTTCCTGTATCTGTGTGAGTTTTTCCATTCGTCAAGCTCCTTAGTCATATTCTGTGTTTTATTTAGACTCCAGTAACAGCTTGCACGTAACCCAACCCTCTTGTTGATACTAATTATAACCCAGAAATGGCGGAACAGGATATGACTTTTAAAACACCAGTGTATTGTTTTTGTTGCAGCTGTTAGCCAACAGTGCCTGCGCACACCCTGTGGCCTAACTCCATGTAGTTGATGCTTGCAAGTGTTAAGTCGAGCTCTCATGCTGTTCCATGTAAAGTGGTCCCTTCATCTGGCTTTGGCAGAAGTAACAATGTAACAGTTTCCCAATGTCTGTAAGAGAAGTGTCATGCAGCGGGTTTGTAGGCAGATACTCTGGAGTTCTCTGTGCTTGGGAGTCCGGGGCATGTCAAGTGATATGTGTTTGAAGTCTAATAATTGTGTTCTGGTCCTCTTTTGTCAGTTGGTTTGTTGTCTTTGGAGTTAGTAAAGGACTCTTTTAAACACTTTGAGGCTTATTGAGTATGTTTGTGCGGGTGGGTGTGTATGTATGTGTGTGTATACTTCACAAAAAGTTAGACTGTGTGAACACTATACCTCACAAAGACAACAGGTAATACAAATACTATACCTTTCAATGATACCAGGTTAAGTAAGTACAATACCTCACAATGATATCAGGTTAAGTAAATAATATACCTCACAATAATGTCAGGTTAAGTAAATAATATACCTCACAATGATGTCAGGTTAAGTAAATACTATACCTCACAAAGATGTATGGTTAAGTAAATACTATACCTCACAAAGATGCCAGGCTATGTGAATACTGTACTTCACAAAGACACCAGGTAATACAAATATTATACCTTACAATAATGCCAAGCTAAGGGACTCCTGTACCTCACAATGATGTGCCAGACTAGGTGAATACTGTGCCCCACAAACACATTGGGGTCACTGAATACTATACCTCAAAAACTCTAGGCCAAGAGAATACATACCTCAAGGACTTCAGGCCAGGTGAATATACACCTCAAAGACTCTAGACCAGGTGAATACTATACCTCAAAGACTAGGCCAGGTGAATACATACCTGAAAGACGCCAGATCAGATGAATACTGAACCTCAAAGACAAGTCTAGGTCGACCCAAAGCTTAGCAGTTACGAAAAAGAAATCCCGCCTTGATTTAAACCAGGGCCATGGGGCCAGCAGCTGAGTTTACTAACCACTGTCTATGCTACCACATCATATACAAGATGTGTTTTTCTGATTGCTTGAACATTTACACACAATTATCTTGAGGTCATAAATCTTCTTGCAGGGTTGTGGCTATGTTGAGAATTCAGTCTTGCTTGCGAGAAAGGAACCTCGTGGAAGCAGTCTCATTGTTCCATGCAGCCCGAGAAGTCTGGCCAGAGAGAGATGAGTTTGGTTCAGAGAATATGAATGTAGAGGAGGAACTGAATGCTCTGCAGGAAATTTTCATGGCGAATCTACACAGTAAGTGTTTGTAGCATATAGAAGGCACTGCTAGCGTAATGTTTATCTACTCATCTAATCAATTTTCATATTTTTCTGTGATTTTCTTTCGTCTGTTCATGTGTTTTCTTGTTTGTTGATTAAGATGTTTCACTGCAATGTCCTGTTTTGTTTGTGTAATTGTATTTTGTAAATCTGCCCTATGTTTGGGTTTTTTCAATTGTTTACCATTTCCACTGCTATACTGCAGTTTTACCGATTTCATTTATAGTGTTATTATGTTCTGAAGGTTGTATTCTGCAGTTTTCTTTTCCCGAAACAGACGTTACAGTAATTGACAAAAAGACATCTGCAACAAGTTTCGTTTAGCATTTATATATCAAACCTTTATTGAATGCAATAAAATGATATGAACACGTTATAGCTAAGATATGAAAATTATTTTGTGACTTAATTTTGCATGAAAGGCAGTAAATATAGGTGAGTAACAAACTAGCAGTTTATTGCAGTAGTAATCCAAAAAGCCAGGTCAGTATCACATAGAGATCTCTTGATCACGTGGTGCCAGTGACAGCTGCGTTTGATTGAGAAATTAAACTTTGAAGTCTCCAAATAAGGAACCAAACCAACTTGCCAGTAACAAGTAAGGCCCTTTTCATGCTATGGGGTGTACAGGCTATGTGGTGCTAGTTCCATATTTCTAGATCATTCTGGCTTGATGGGTGATGTGGTCAGCCATGCTGGCTGCTTTTATTTCCCAGAGCGAAGGTCAGCATGGCCGAATGGGTAAGAATGCATGTTCTTACACATCCGTTGTGCTGATGCCGAGGTAAGCGGTTCAGCCCCTACACCGGACAGCTGGACTAAAATGTTAACCTATCGTCCTTGACTTGGGGACGTTAATTACAAGTACCTCTGAAGTTGGAGTGGGTTCGCATGATGGCGAGCGACACTGTTAATAAGGAAAGCTAATCCACATGCAAAATTCAGTCCATCACTACTATAAATAGTGGGTATGGACTACGCTTGAGTTCAAAGCGAGCGCGATGAAAAAAAAAATTTCCCAGAAGATTTCCTGGCACCCATTTTAGACTGGTGGACCAAGTCATTGTAAAAATATCCTCACCTCAAGGGGGATTCATACATTTGACCATTGCAATGGCAGGCAAACATGCTAATTACTGCTCTACCCCAGATGATCCAATTGAGATAAGTATTGAGGGGGCTTCACATGAAAACCTTAAAAGTGTGATACAAATTATAATAACCGTGGCATTGTCTTATAACCTGTCAGTATTGTTGTTAAGAATGTCAAGAATGTTAAGCAAGTGACATCAGAGTGCAGACGAACATGGTGACCTCCTAAGGACAGTTTAAATATCGCCACCCCACTTTTGACATACACTGAACTACCGGTACTCATACCATTGTATGGAAACCAACGCAACGTTATCTGCTTCCAAATCGCCCGCAACTGTATTTCAAATGCGTTATGTGCTATTACAAATTGCATGTGTAATTCATTCATCACAGAGCCAGCTGTATAACAAAGGGCAACTCATATCTAAAATTCAGCCCAAGCTTTGTGCTATGTAGAGGTATAACAGTTTCTGCTGCCATGGGTTGTAGTTATTATGCCTTGTTAGAAGCACAATGTAACAAGCTATTGCAAGTGCTCAAAAAAGATGTGATGAATAAACAAACAATTCATTATCTGAAATAATAATGCTCACTATTTACAAACTATAACCCAGAAGGGTTGAACAAGATATTTGTATTCTGCCTTCTATTCCCCCAATGAAGCATAAGCCCTCAGCCACCACATGCCAAGCCTTCTATTTCTTCCCATCTCCTGCTGCTCCCCCCCGTGTCCTTCCCATCTCCTGCTACTCTCATGTCCTTCCCATCTCCTGCTGCTCTCCTAATGTCCTTCCCATCTCCTGCTACTCTCCTCATGTCCTTCCCATCTCCTGCTGCTCTCCTCATGTCCTTCCCATCTCCTGCTACTCTCCTCATGTCCTTCCCATCTCCTGCTGCTCTCATGTCCTTCCCATCTCCTGCTACTCTCCTCATGTCCTTCCCATCTCCTGCCTGCTCTCATGTCCTTCCCATCTCCTGCTACTCTCCTCATGTCCTTCCCATCTCCTGCTGCTCCCCCCGTGTCCTTCCCATCTCCTGCTACTCTCCTAATGTCCTTCCCATCTCCTGCTACTCTCATGTCCTTCCCATCTCCTGCTACTCTCATGTCCTTCCCATCTCCTGCTACTCTCATGTCCTTCCCATCTCCTGCTACTCTCATGTCCTTCCCATCTCCTGCTACTCTCATGTCCTTCCCATCTCCTGCTACTCTCATGTCCTTCCCATCTCCTGCTGCTCCCCCCGTGTCCTTCCCATCTCCTGCTACTCTCATGTCCTTCCCATCTCCTGCTACTCTCCTAATGTCCTTCCCATCTCCTGCTACTCTCATGTCCTTCCCATCTCCTGCTACTCATGTCCTTCCCATCTCCTGCTACTCTCATGTCCTTCCCATCTCCTGCTACTCTCCTAATGTCCTTCCCATCTCCTGCTACTCTCCTCATGTCCTTCCCATCTCCTGCTACTCTCCTCATGTCCTTCCCATCTCCTGCTGCTCTCCTCATGTCCTTCCCATCTCCTGCTACTCTCCTCATGTCCTTCCCATCTCCTGCTGCTCTCATGTCCTTCCCATCTCCTGCTACTCTCCTCATGTCCTTCCCATCTCCTGCTACTCTCATGTCCTTCCCATCTCGCTGCTACTCTCCTAATGTCCTTCCCATCTCCTGCTACTCTCCTCATGTCCTTCCCATCTCCTGCTGCTCTCTCCATGTCCTTCCCATCTCCTGCTACTCTCCTCATGTCCTTCCCATCTCCTGCTACTCTCCTCATGTCCTTCCCATCTCATGCTACTCTCCTCATGTCCTTCCCATCTCCTGCTACTCTCCTCATGTCCTTCCCATCTCCTGCTACTCTCCTCATGTCCTTCCCATCTCCTGCTACTCTCCTCATGTCCTTCCCATCTCCTGCTACTCTCCTCATGACCTTCCCATCTCCTGCTACTCTCCTCATGTCCTTCCCATCTCTTGCTGCTCTCTCCATGTCCTTCCCATCTCCTGCTGCTCCCCCCGTGTCCTTCCCATCTCCTGCTACTCTCCTCATGTCCTTCCCATCTCCTGCTACTCTCATGTCCTTCCCATCTCCTGCTACTCTCCTCATGTCCTTCCCATCTCCTGCTACTCTCCTCATGTCCTTCCCATCTCCTGCTACTCTCCTCATGTCCTTCCCATCTCCTGCTACTCTCCTCATGTCCTTCCCATCTCCTGCTACTCTCCTCATGTCCTTCCCATCTCCTGCTACTCTCCTCATGTCCTTCCCATCTCCTGCTGCTCCCCCCGTGTCCTTCCCATCTCCTGCTACTCTCCTCATGTCCTTCCCCCTGCTCCCCCCGTGTCCTTCCCATCTCCTGCTACTCTCCTCATGTCCTTCCCATCTCCTGCTACTCTCCTCATGTCCTTCCCATCTCCTGCTACTCTCCTCATGTCCTTCCCATCTCCTGCTACTCTCCTCATGTCCTTCCCATCTCCTGCTACTCTCCTCATGTCCTTCCCATCCTCTGCTACTCCCCCCGTGTCCTTCCCATCTCCTGCTACTCTCCTCATGTCCTTCCCATCTCCTGCTACTCTCCTCATGTCCTTCCCATCTCCTGCTACTCTCCTCATGTCCTTCCCATCTCCTGCTGCTCTCCTCATGTCCTTCCCATCTCCTGCTGCTCTCATGTCCTTCCCATCTCCTGTTGCTCTCATGTCTTTCCCATCTCCTGCTGCTCCCCCCGTGTCCTTCCCATCTCCTGCTGCTCTCCTCATGTCCTTCCCATCTCCTGCTGCTCTCTCCATGTCCTTCCCATCTCCTGCTACTCTCCTCATGTCCTTCCCATCTCCTGCTGCTCTCATGTCCTTCCCATCTCCTGTTGCTCTCATGTCTTTCCCATCTCCTGCTGCTCCCCCCGTGTCCTTCCCATCTCCTGCTACTCTCCTCATGTCCTTCCCATCTCCTGCTGCTCTCATGTCCTTCCCATCTCCTGCTGCTCTCTCCATGTCCTTCCCATCTCCTGCTACTCTCCTCATGTCCTTCCCATCTCCTGCTGCTCTCTCCATGTCCTTCCCATCTCCTGCTGCTCTCTCCATGTCCTTCCCATCTCCTGCTACTCTCCTCATGTCCTTCCATCTCCTGCTGCTCTCATGTCCTTCCCATCTCCTGTTGCTCATCATGTCTTTCCCATCTCCTGCTGCTCCCCCCATGTCCTTCCCATCTCCTGCTGCTCTCCTCATGTCCTTCCCATCTCCTGCTGCTCCCCCCATGTCCTTCCCATCTCCTGCTGCTCCCCCCGTGTCCTTCCCATCTCCTGCTGCTCCCCCCGTGTCCTTCCCATCTCCTGCTACTCTCATGTCCTTCCCATCTACTGCTGCTCCCCCTGTGTCCTTCCCATCTCCTGCTGCTCTCCTCATGTCCTTCCCATCTCCTGCTACTCTCCTCATGTCCTTCCCATCTCCTGCTGCTCTCCTCATGTCCTTCCCATCTCCTGCTGCTCTCCTCATGTCCTTCCCATCTCCTGCTGCTCTCCTCATGTCCTTCCCATCTCCTGCTACTCTCCTCATGTCCTTCCCATCTCCTGCTATTCTCCTCATGTCCTTCCCATCTCCTGCTACTCTCCTCATGTCCTTCCCATCTCCTGCTACTCTCCTCATGTCCTTCCCATCTCCTGCTACTCTCATGTCCTTCCCATCTCCTGCTACTCTCCTCATGTCCTTCACATCTCCTGCTACTCTCCTCATGTCCTTCCCATCTCCTGCTGCTCTCCTCATGTCCTTCACATCTCCTGCTGCTCCCCCCGTGTCCTTCCCATCTCCTGCTACTCTCCTCATGTCCTTCCCATCTCCTGCTGCTCTCCTCATGTCCTTCCCATCTCCTGCTACTCTCCTCATGTCCTTCCCATCTCCTGCTACTCTCCTCATGTCCTTCCCATCTCCTGCTACTCTCCTCATGTCCTTCCCATCTCCTGCTACTCTCCTCATGTCCTTCCCATCTACTGCTGCTCCCACCGTGTCCTTCCCATCTCCTGCTGCTCTCCTCATGTCCTTCCCATCTCCTGCTACTCTCATGTCCTTCCCATCTACTGCTGCTCCCCCCGTGTCCTTCCCATCTCCTGCTGCTCCCCCCGTGTCCTTCCCATCTCCTGCTACTCTCATGTCCTTCCCATCTCCTGCTGCTCCCCCCGTGTCCTTCCCATCTCCTGCTACTCTCATGTCCTTCCCATCTCCTGCTGCTCCCCCCGTGTCCTTCCCATCTCCTGCTACTCTCATGTCCTTCCCATCTCCTGCTGCTCCCCCCGTGTCCTTCCCATCTCCTGCTACTCTCATGTCCTTCCCATCTCCTGCTGCTCCCCCCGTGTCCTTCCCATCTCCTGCTACTCTCATGTCCTTCCCATCTCCTGCTACTCTCCCCATGTCCTTCCCATCTCCGCTTGCAACAGGAAATAAATAGTGTAGTTAACTGGAGTCATGCAAACCGCATGCAAATTAACATTACTAAAACAAAGTCTATGTTAATAGGAACCAGGCAAAGACTTCACACTCTAAACTCGCAGAGAACTCTTCAGCTGCACATTGGCAGCACGCCTGTAGAAAGTGTCACCGAGCACAAGACACTGGGTGTTATCATAGATCAAAATCTAACTTTTAACTCACATGTTCATGCTCTAGTTAAACAATAGCCAAAAAAGTATACCAACTTGCCAAAATTAAAAATTTCCTTCACGAAAACACAAGAAAGATATTCTATACTTCTCATATACAAACACATATTGATTACTGCTCCACAGTCTGGGATGGATGCTCCAAATCAATAACAAAACGCCTATATTCACTCCAGAAAAGTGCAGTGCGTTTAATTAATGGTGAAAAGCTTACCGACAATTCTAACCTATATAAACGTCTCCGGTTACTGCCACTCCACAAGCGCCTGCTTTTTAATAAGACCAAACTAATTCACAAAATCCTATTTCAAAATGCTCCAAGCTACCTTTGGCCATTGTTTAAATATAACGCTAGACATAGCGAACGACTAAATATACTTCATGTCCCTAAACCTAGGATAGACTTATATAAAACAAGCTTAGCATACTCTGCCGCTCAGTTGTGGAACAATCTTCCACAAGAAATCAAAGACACCACCAATCACGATTCATACATTCGCAACCTGTTTGAACACTACCTTAGTACAGACTACATGCCCCCATAACAAATAACACAAAAAAGACAATAATAGTAACTTATCTCAAACGACAACTAGCCAAAAAACATTCCCTTATGTATGGCACGTTACACCCTCCTTAGGTATTTATAATGCCCATGTTAAACACTGCCTCAGTGAGTCATTTGTTATTGATTATTTTTCATGCGTTTTAATGTTCTTTTGTTGTCAAAAGTTGCTTCATAAGTGATGTTGAATGAAAGAATGTATGAGAGGAAATAGAGAAGAAGGGCAGAATGTCAGACGGGCCTGCGTGCCCAATTCTTAACCCTTTGAAAATAAAGACTTATTATTATTATTATTATTATTATGTCCTTCCCATCTCCTGCTGCTCCCCCCGTGTCCTTCCCATCTCCTGCTACTCTCCTCATGTCCTTCCCATCTCCTGCTACTCTCCCCATGTCCTTCCCATCTCCTGCTACTCTCCCCATGTCCTTCCCATCTCCTGCTACTCTCCCCATGTCCTTCCCATCTCCTGCTGCTCTCCTCATGTCCTACCCATCTCCTGCTACTCTCCTCATGTCCTTCCCATCTCCTGCTACTCTCCTCATGTCCTTCCCATCTCCTGCTGCTCCCCCGTGTCCTTCCCATCTCCTGCTACTCTCCTCATGTCCTACCCATCTCCTGCTACTCTCCTCATGTCCTACCCATCTCCTGCTACTCTCCTCATGTCCTTCCCATCTCCTGCTGCTCCCCCCGTGTCCTTCCCATCTCCTGCTACTCTCCTCATGTCCTTCCCATCTCCTGCTACTCTCCTCATGTCCTTCCCATCTCCTGCTACTCTCTCCATGTCCTTCCCATCTCTTGCTGCTCTCCTCATTTCCTTCCCATCTCCTGCTGCTCTCCTCATGTCCTTCCCATCTCCTGCTACTCTCCTCATGTCCTTCCCATCTCCTGCTACTCTCCTCATGTCCTTCCCATCTCCTGCTACTCTCCTCATGTCCTTCCCATCTCTTGCTGCTCTCTCCATGTCCTTCCCATCTCCTGCTGCTCTCCCCATGTCCTTCCCATCTCCTGCTGCTCTCCTCATGTCCTTCCCATTTCCTGCTACTCTCCTCATGTCCTTCCCATCTCCTGCTACTCTCCTCATGTCCTTCCCATCTCCTGCTACTCTCCTCATGTCCTTCCCATCTCCTGCTACTCTCCTCATGTCCTTCCCATCTCCTGCTGCTCTCTCCATGTCCTTCCCATCTCCTGCTGCTCTCTCCATGTCCTTCCCATCTCCTGCTGCTCCCCCCGTGTCCTTCCCATCTCCTGCTACTCTCCTCATGTCCTTCCCATCTCTTGCTGCTCTCCCCATGTCCTACCCATCTCCTGCTACTCTCATGTCCTTCCCATCTCTTGCTGCTCTCCTCATGTCCTTTCCATCTCCTGCTGCTCTCTCCATGTCCTACCCATATGCCCCTTCCCCATGTCCTACCCATCTCCTGCTGCTCCCTCCATGCCCTTCCCATCTCTTGCTGCTCTCCTCATGTCCTTTCCATCTCCTGCTGCTCTCTCCATGTCCTTCCATATTGTTCATGTCTATCTGTGATTCTCTTCTGCTTGTGTATTTATATATCTCTCTCTCTCTCTCTCTCTCGATTTCTTTTTGCCATGTGGTTCCACAGAAGAGACTTTCAAGTTATGCTGTTAACATCATTTTCTCAGTTTGTGTCCTATCCAGCATCATTGTTTTTTCCCCACCCCTCGACTTACTGGAATCTGCTTAGTAATCATTCTCCAGGAATCCCTGCACATTCGTTAGGTCATAAAATGTTGAATTCAGTCATCGTGGAACATTTGCTGATTAGCAATCATAATTAACAAACACTGCATTTTGTATACTGTATTCAACGAACAATTGATTGCTCACATATCTTGAAGCATTATCTATTAGTCAGTTCCGCCCATTACTATGTAAGCAGAAGGACTTCCTGTTAAGTGTTGGATACCTGAAGATGTAACGTTCTACACATTCACGCAGTATCATCGACGATGTACATCATATTTCAGCCAAAGTATCATTTATTTCAGTAGTTCTCAACCTTTTTTGGCCCGTGCCTCCCTTACCATATTTTCAGACCGTCATCCCCCCCCCCCCCTCCCTTCCTATCAAAAATTTGGCCCGTGCCTCCCTTCACCGTATTTTCAGAACATCATCCCCTCCCCCCTTTCGTATTTCCTATCTAACAATCCCCCCACCCCTACACAGTATACGTAAAAATGGAAGGTAAATTTAATAGCATATACTAAAACAAGTCTAGACATCCCCATAAAACATGATTTGTGGGTCTACTTACTTTATAAAATGAATTTTAGAAGGATGAGACATACATAACGTATGGAGGGAAAAAAGTATGAAGGGAAAAAACAATATCAGGTAATCGGTTCTTGTATTAACACGATCTTGAAATGGTCTTCATCCCCCCCCCCCCCTCCTGGAAACCCTAACATTCCCCGGGGGGGGGGGGGGGGGGGGGGGGGAATTCCACACCGGTTGAGAACCACTGATTTATTTCTCCACTTCATATGGTATATAACTCTGCAGTATGCACCTGGCAAAATGCAGCAAAATATGCCAGACTAGAAATCGTGGAACATTTTATGTATGTGTATGTGTATATGTGTTTAAATTCCACAAATGTTCTAGTGCTCGAAAAGCTCTACTGGCTTTTTGTATTCGTATTTTAAATATATTTATATATTTCCAACTCTATGTTTACATTAACACCTAAATATTTCTGGGATTCCATCTTGAAGTGAGATTTCACCAATGGAGATCAGGTGGCCATTTGCTTGATTGATTCCCGTGATCTTTGTCCTTCCCCCATGCATTTTTAGACCTAAGTGTTGTGACCTTCCCCTCCTCGGCCACTGAAAGGTTTGTATGGAATGGGGAAGCCAGCCCCGAGTCCAACCCTCCTTAGTTGCCTCTAATGACATGCATGGTAGGTTACAGGGTCACTATTCTTTGCTCCCCTGAATGTACTTTAATCTTTAAAGGCAATTTATACAAGTTATAGTCATTAAAAACACACCATATCACTCTCTCACACACACACACTCCCCCATGCACACACATACACATACACACACACACACACAACACACCACCGCCACTCTCTCCCAACAATTATCACTAAGATATTTGTACAATTGCTGGTGTAAGCCAAGAGGGTTTATAAGAACTGAGATGTAATTGCCGCTTGCCAAAGCGGTTGCCACTCGATGTACAATTTAGATTCTTTGTAACCTATGATAGATAAAACTATCTTAACGAGGGATTAGAACCTACATCCAATGATGTGTGAGTTTGGCAGCCTAACCACTAGGCCATTTGCTCCCCTAGTTATTGTATTGACAGAATATAATCACATATTTTGCACGTGTTGGAAAGATGTACAATTATATTGAATATTGTCACGTGGAACAGGTTAGTATTCTCTCTGAACGGATGCTGCATGAGTTGTTTGCATGTTGTCAGACAACAGTACTTAAGTCGTTGTCAAGTTCTTGATTGTGAAGACAAAAGTACTTAAGTTGTTGTCCAGATCTTGATTGTGGAGAGCAGTACCGTTCATTTCCATGAGTACATAAGTAGTTCTGAGTCATCCTCTTTTTGACCTTTGAGGCAGTTGAACCTGGTCTTTGAAATAACTGCTGAGACAGATTGTCTGCTAAACTTTAAACCCTTCTTTGTCTGTTTGCAGCCATTCTCTGCTTCTGGTGTCTCTTTTGGAGAGGTAGTACTTCCTTTACCATCGCAGCTTGTGACATTGTTCAAGTTGTTTGTATGTTGTACTTCCATGTGACTGATGATGAACACTGTGTCGGATGTCTCTGTCAGAATATCTGTGCTGTTCTCTGTTTTATCATCAAAAGTAACAAGCTTCCTTTTCTTGCAGTATCGTATGATAACAACCGCAATGAAGAGACCAACAATTAGAGCGAGGAGTGTTGTGGAGACGGTGATAATTATTACTCTCATTTTTATATCTCCAGAACTGGAGAAAGTCGGTAGCCGGTTCTCTGACTTCAGAGCTGGTTTAATTGGGTCGCCTTTGTTGTGCTTGTTCGATTCTGTGCTGTTCTGTTCTTCCGGTAGTGCCTTTGCTGTGTTGTCAACTGGCTGTGTTGTGTCAGGAACTGGGTGCGCTATCTCAGGAACGGTTGTGTTTTCTGTCACTGAAGTGATACCAGTAAATGCTTCTTCATTCACAAACTCACTCGCTGGAATGCTGAAAAAAGATTTTAAAAATATGTCAGTCAGTTTGAAACTAATATAGATTATAGCACAATTATATAAATCTCTTATCTGATGTGGAGGGCAAGGGAAAACTACTACACTTAATATCCCAAGACTTCCATTATCAGCAGACACACAAGTAAATTTATGGTGGAGTGATTGATATATGTCCAGTAAGATTTCATACAGGTTTTCAAATTGAGCAGCCTGACATGATATACAAAAGCTCAATTGACATGATAGACAAAGCTCAATTGGCAAGATAAACAAAGCTCAACTGTCATGATAAAAAAAGCTCAATTGACATGATAGACAAAGCTCAACTGACATGATAGACAAAGCTCAATTGACATGATAGACAAAGCTCAACTGACATGATAGACAAAGCTCAATTGACATGATAGACAAAGCTCAACTGACATGATAGACAAAGCTCAATTGACATGATAGACAAAGCTCAACTGACATGATAGACAAAGCTCAATTGACATGATAGACAAAGCTCAACTGACATGATAGACAAAGCTCAATTTTGAAAAGCCATCTATGCCAACCTTCTTCAGATTTGGATCAGACATCAGCAATCATGACCTTCCAATACTTTCTGTCATCAGATACTTTCGTAAAGTTGATGTCGCTTATATGATTATGTTAGTCATTAGTCGCGGTTCCAACTTCATGTCAAAGGGTCACCCCATAAATCTCCATTCCTGTGCCAGTGAATATCACACATACTGCTCCTCACTGTCCAATGTGAACAATGGAACAAACAGCAGTCCAGACAAACCAATAGCACACACAGGCATACATGCTAAAGGCCGTTGCCAGAATGTCAACACAAAAGTCCGCCACTAAAATTACAGTTTGTAATCTATGAAAGTGACAGTCACTAGAAAACCAGCAATTGCAAACACATTACTGCATATGGCAAAACCAGCTAGGTCAGTAACCGTCTGTCCGCCATTTCTCTGAACATGCAGTTCACGATACAAACAACCGCGGACAGTTCCACATGAAATCCACAGCTCACAGTGTCGCTCCACGCACTTTAACTCAGCAGCTGGGCAACGGAACCATGTAAAACCAGTCCAACATGAGGTAAATGTGTAAGCAAACCGCAACCAGAAACAAAAACACTCCAGAGGCTTCAACAGCTCAACAGCTTATCTGCCGTATTGGACTGGAAGACCCTATATTATAATGTATTCAATTGGAAAGCACGAATTGTATATAAGTTCTGCAAATTACAATTACAAAATGCAAAGACTTTTGCTGTGACAACCTTTCATCAGAAAACAAGAAACAAAATACAAGAAACAAACAGACAGACAGGAAACACCCCCCCCCCCACCCACGCGCACACACACACACACTCACTCACTCACTCACTCACTCATTCACTCACTCACACTCTCTCTCACTCTCTCTCTCTCTCTCTCTCTCTCTCTCTCTCTCTCTCTCTCTCTCTCTCTCTCTCTCTCTCTCTCTATCTCTCTCTCTCTCTATATATATATATATATATATATATATATATATATATATATATATATATATATATATATATATATATATATATATATATATATATATATGCCATTAAAGTAACTAATTAAGACATACAATTGTGAAGTAAAAATGTGAGAAATTCAGAGGGAAGGGGGAATGAAATTGCCAGTGAAAAGAAAATGAAAGTGTATAGTGTAGAAAGGGAAGAAGAAAAATAGATAATAGAAAGTGCGCGGACAAAAGATGAAAGATGTATCCACAATTTGTGAGTTTTTAAGTGATGCAGTTGATATCGATGAATGATACTGTGCATATGCTTGGGATTAAAATAGAGAGTAGTATAATAGCAAAAAATGTGAATGAATGAAAACAAATTGCATAAAGAGCCTAACTAAAATGCCATTCTTATAAGTTATGTAGAAAGGAGCGATCTCATGATATGCAGCATCTGTCTTACTGTTCACTATACAATAGAGATAGTAAGAACTGTTGTTGTATAAAATATAAAACTGATCTAATCACAAACACAGAACCCCTTTTCAACCTTACCATCTAAATTGTAAGAATAGGTGGTATAATGTTTCTTTAGGAATGTTCGTAATATAACTACTTCTAGATCCACATAATTTAAGTTGGCATAACAAAGATCATTGTTATAATGTGCCAAACTGTAATAAACAACATGGCTTCTCTCTTGCTGTTTATGAGTGCTGTCTTCATCGTATAAATCAAATACATATGTAATAAAGAGAGCAAGGATGGTTGATATACTGTGGGTTAGAGTCTGCGTTAATATCCAACTTCTCTCACTGCTGCTTGTAATAGCATCCAACCACTATAATACTACTCAATGTTATGCTACTACAGAACCCACCTGTCTGCAACTACATTACCCATTTGATTTACTACTTAAACATCCAACAATTTTACTACAACTTACAACCAATCTGCTACTACAGCACCCATACCTCTGTCACTACAGCACCCATACCTCTGTCACTACAGCACCCATACCTCTGTCACTACAGCACCCATACCTCTGTCACTACAGCACCCATACCTCTGCCACTACAGCACCCATACCTCTGCCACTACAGCACCCATACCTCTGCCACTACATCACCCATACCTCTGCTACTACAGCACCCATACCTCTGCCACTACAGCACCCATACCTCTGCCACTACAGCACCCATACCTCTGCCACTACAGCACCCATACCTCTGCCACTACAGCACCCATACCTCTGCCACTACAGCACCCATACCTCTGCCACTACAGCACCCATACCTCTGCCACTACATCACCCATACCTCTGCCACTACATCACCCATACCTCTGCCACTACAGCACGCATACCTCTGCCACTATATCACCCATACCTCTGCTACTACAGCACCCATACCTCTGCCACTACAGCATCCATACCTCTCTGCCACTACAGCACCCATACCTCTGCCACTACAGCACCCATACCTCTCTGCCACTACAGCACCCATACCTCTGCCACTACAGCACCCATACCTCTCTGCTACCACCTCACCCATACTTCTCTGTTACTACAGCACCCATACCTCTCTGCTACCACCTTACCCATACCTCTCTGCTACTACAGCACCCATACCTCTGCCACTATAGCACCCATACCTCTGCCTCTACAGCACCCATACCTCTGCCACTACAGCACCCATACCTCTGCCACTACAGCACCCATACCTCTGCCACTATAGCACCCATACCTCTGCCACTATAGCACCCATACCTCTCTGCTACCACCTCACCCATACTTCTCTGCCACTACAGTACCCATACCTCTGCCACTACAGCACCCATACCTCTGCCACTATAGCACCCATACCTCTGCCACTACAGCACCGATACCTCTGTCACTACAGCACCCATACCTCTGTCACTACAGCACCCATACTTCTCTGCTACCACCTCACCCATACTTCTCTGCCACTACAGCACCCATACCTCTGCCACTACAGCACCCATACCTCTGCCATTACAGCACCCATACATCTGCCACTACAGCACCCATACCTCTGCCACTACAGCACCCATACCTCTGCCACTACAGCACCCATACCTCTGCCACTACAGCACCCATGCCTCTGCCACTACAGCACCCATACCTCTGCCACTACAGCACCCATACCTCTGCCATTACAGCACCCATACCTCTGCCATTACAGCACCCATACCTCTGCCACTACAGCACCCATACCTCTGCCATTACAGCACCTATACCTCTGCCACTACAGCACCCATACCTCTGCCATTACAGTACCCATACCTCTGCCACTACAGCACCCATACCTCTGCTATTACAGCACCCATACCTCTGCCACTACAGCACCCATACCTCTGCCACTACAGCACCCATACCTCTGCCACTACAGTACCCATACCTCTGCCACTACAGCACCCATACCTCTGCCATTACAGCACCCATACCTCTGCCACTACAGCACCCATACCTCTGCCACTACAGCACCCATATCTCTGCCACTACAGCACCCATACCTCTGCCACTACAGCACCCATACCTCTGCCACTACAGCACCCATACCTCTGCCACTACAGCACCCATACCTCTGCCACTACAGCACCCATACCTCTGCCACTACAGCACCCATACCTCTGCCACTACAGCACCCATACCTATGCCACTACAGCACCCATACCTCTGCCACTACAGCACCCATACCTCTGCCACTACAGCACCCATACCTTTGCAACTACATCACCCATACCTCTGCCACTACAGCACCCATACCTCTGCCACTACAGCACCCATACCTATGCTATTACAGCACCCATACCTATGCTATTACATCACCCATACCTCTGTCACTACAGCACCCACACCTCTCTGCCACTACAGCATCCATACCTCTGCTACTACAGCACCCATACCTCTGCCATTACAGCACCCATACCTCTGCCACTACAGCATCCATCCCTCTGCCACTACAGCACCCATACCTTTGCGACTACAGCACCTATACCTTTGCGACTACAGCACCCATACCTCTCTGCTACTACAGCACCCATACCTCTCTGCTACTACCTCACCCATACTTCTCTGCTACTCCCCTGCAAGCGTGGGCAGTCATGATTCGCCATTTCACCCGATCACCAGAATCGTGGATCAGCTCAGTGTTCTTGTCTCAACCATGCCACATGGCCAAGCCATCCACGTATTTACTTCTCTGTCTTCCCCTTGTTCTCTTCCCCTCAATCTTGCCAGTTGTCACCAAGTTCTCCAATTTATTTCTTCTCATAACATGTCCAAACAATTTTGACTGTCTATGTCTAATTTCTCTAATCAGTTTACAGTTTTCATTTGTTTCTTGTAGGACTTGGTCGTTGGTTTTTATGTCTGTCCAAGGTATTTGCCTTCTCAGAAACCACATTTCCACAGCCATCTGATGTTTTTCAGCTTGACTGCTCATTGTCCACTCTTCACATCCATACAAAAGTACAGGCTCTATGTAACACCTCAACACTTTTTTCTCGTAGCAATTGACATCTTTTTATTGGTCAGTATGTTTTTCATCTTGCAAAAGGCTACCTTCGCCATGGCCATTCTTGTTCTAATCTCTTCAAGGCATCTACCATCAGATGTTATGACTTCCGAGATAATTGTACCAATTCACTTGTTTAAGAATATTCCCATTTACCTGTAAAATACATTGTGGTATTTCGTTCTTCCTAGTGACGACCATAATCTGTCTTTGTAGTGTAATTCTAACCCTGGTTGTTCACTTCTCTGCTGCTGTTGTACCCATATCTCTCTGCAAATACAACACCTATATCTCTCTGCTACAACTGTACCCATATCTCTCTGCTACAGTTGTACCCATATCTCTCTGGTACAACTGTACCCATATCTCTCTGCTACAACTGTACCCATATCTCTCTGCAAATACTGCACCTATATCTCTCTGCTACAACTGTACCCATATCTCTCTGCTACTGTTGTACCCATATCTCTCTGCAAATTCTGCACCTATATCTCTCTGCTATAACTGTACCCATATCTCTCTGCTGCTGTTGTACCCATATCTCTCTGCAAATACAACACCTATATCTCTCTGCTACAACTGTACCCATATCTCTCTGCTACAGTTGTACCCATATCTCTCTGCTACAACTGTACCCATATCTCTCTGCTACAACTGTACCCATATCTCTCTGCAAATACTGCACCTATATCTCTCTGCTACAACTGTACCCATATCTCTCTGCTACTGTTGTACCCATATCTCTCTGCAAATTCTGCACCTATATCTCTCTGCTATAACTGTACCCATATCTCTCTGCTGCTGTTGTACCCATATCTCTCTGCAAATACAACACCTATATCTCTCTGCTACAACTGTACCCATATCTCTCTGCTACAGTTGTACCCATATCTCTCTGCTACTGTTGTACCCATATCTCTCTGCAAATTCTGCACCTATATCTCTCTGCTACAACTGTACCCATATCTCTCTGCTACAACTGTACCCATATCTCTCTGCTACAACTGTACCCATATCTCTCTGCTACAACTGTACCCATATCTCTCTGCTACTGTTGTACCCATATCTCTCTGCAAATTCTGCACCTATATCTCTCTGCTACAACTGTACCCATATCTCTCTGCTACAACTGTGCCCATATCTCTGCAAATACAGCACCTATATCTCTCTGCTACAACTGTACCCATATCTCTCTGCTACAACTGTACCCATATCTCTCTGCTACTACTGTACCCATATCTCTCTGCTACAACTGTACCCATATCTCTCTGCTACAACTGTACCCATATCTCTCAGCTACTACTGTACCTATATCTCTCTGCTATAACTGTACCCATATCTCTCTGCTACTACTGTACCCATATCTCTCTGCTACTACTGTACCCATATCTCTCTGCTACAACTTTACCCATATCTCTCTGCTACAACTTAACCCATATCTCTCTGTTACAACTTTACCCATATCTCTCTGCTACAACTGTACCCATATCTCTCTGTTACAACTGTACCCATATCTCTCTGCTACTACTGCACCTATATCTCTCTGCTACTATTGTACCCATCTGCTACAACTGTACCCATATCTCACTGCTACTATTGTACCCATATCTCTCTGCTACTATTGTACCCATATCTCTCTGCTACAACTGTACCCATATCTCTCAGCTACTACTGTACCCATCTTCTACTACAGCACCCACAGCTGAAATGGCAGAAAAATTATAATTAAGAAAAACAGTTACCTTGCTAAAGTTTCCTGCTGTGAGACAGACCAAGCCTGCGACTTTGATGTTCTGATCTGTACAAATGTGACGGTCCCTGTTGACAGTTCTTGGATTGTTGCTACTGGAGATTGTGTGATTGTACTGGGAGCCAGCGTGGGGACTGTGTTGAGTTCTGGTGTTTTGATGACTGGAGGATGGCTGGTAGAAATAGCAAGCTGTGATGTGGGGAGAGTTATCATACTGGTAGCAAGCGTGCTTGATGGTGATCCCTGTGGGGATGTCGCTGCAGTGCTGGCCTGATGGGGCCATCTGTCTTCATACACCTCTTCTGTGGCATCTGTTAGACTGCTTGAAGGCGGGACATCGTTGGCCACACTGGTTTGCCTGGCCATGAATGGTAATGTGCTGTTGCTGATTACATGTGAGGCGATAGTGGTTGTTGAGAGTATGGGGGATGTGCTGGAGGGTGGGACTTTCCTGGGAATATGTGCTGATGTGTAGAGGCTCGAGGTGGATTGTACTTCATGCGGTAGGCTGTTTGCCGGCATCTGAAATGAGATTCTGTCAGTTCACACAATTGTTTTGGGTTCACACTGTCTTATAACACAAATTCTATATAGGGGAATAACTCTAGTAAAACTAATTACTAATAATTAATTAAATAAATAACGATAAGCCTGAGACTTGTTTCATGTCGGTAACAAAAAGGTCTGAAACATGGTTCATATAAGTAACGATAGGCTTGAAATAAGTTTCATGTCAGTAATAATAAACCTGAAACATGTTCCATGTCAGTAACAATAAACCTGAAACATGTTTCATGTCAGTAACAATAAACATGTTTCATGTCAGTAACAATAAACCAGAAACATGTTTCAGGTCAGCATCAAGAAGTGTTTCTTGATAAGTAAGTAAAGGACTTTTTTTCTCCACACACCTCGAGGTGTATTGAGCATATAGTGCTAGCCCCATGATTGTATAGACCACATGGCACTGGGTGGGTGATGTGGTCGGCCTTGACCTCTCTTGACATTTCCTGCTACCTGTTTTAGGCTGGGTCAACTTGGGAACCCAGGTCCAGTGGAAAAATCAATCAGTTTCAATGGGGATTCAAACCAGGCCAGCAGGCATGTGTCCAAGCCACGCCTCTACCACAGCTCATTGATAAGTAGCAGAGATCAACAGGCATGTGTCCAAGCCATGCCTGTATCACAGCTCATTGATAAGTAGCAGAGATCACCAGGCAGCTGGCATGTGTCCAAGCCATGCCTGTATCACAGCTCATTGATAAGTAGCAGAGATCAACAGGCATGTGTCCAAGCCATGCCTCTACCACAGCTCATTGATAAGTAGCAGAGATCACCAGGAATGTGTCCAAGCCATGCCTGTATCACAGCTCATTGATAAGTAGCAGAGATCACCAGGAATGTGTCCAAGCCATGCCTGTATCACAGCTCATTGATAAGTAGCAGAGATCACCAGGAATGTGTCCAAGCCATGCCTGTACCACAGCTCATTGATAAGTAGCAGAGATCACCAGGAATGTGTCCAAGCCATGCCTGTATCACAGCTCATTGATAAGTAGCAGAGATCACCAGGAATGTGTCCAAGCCATGCCTGTATCACAGCTCATTGATAAGTAGCAGAGATCACCAGGAATGTGTCCAAGCCATGCCTGTACCACAGCTCATTGATAAGTAGCAGAGATCACCAGGAATGTGTCCAAGCCATGCCTGTACCACAGCTCATTGATAAGTAGCAGAGATCACCAGGAATGTGTCCAAGCCATGCCTGTATCACAGCTCATTGATAAGTAGCAGAGATCACCAGGAATGTGTCCAAGCCATGCCTGTATCACAGCTCATTGATAAGTAGCAGAGATCACCAGGAATGTGTCCAAGCCATGCCTGTACCACAGCTCATTGATAAGTAGCAGAGATCACCAGGAATGTGTCCAAGCCATGCCTGTACCACAGCTCATTGATAAGTAGCAGAGATCACCAGGAATGTGTCCAAGCCATGCCTGTACCACAGCTCATTGATAAGTAGCAGAGATCACCAGGAATGTGTCCAAGCCATGCCTGTACCACAGCTCATTGATAAGTAGCAGAGATCACCAGGAATGTGTCCAAGCCATGCCTGTACCACAGCTCATTGATAAGTAGCAGAGATCACCAGGAATGTGTCCAAGCCACGCCTCTACTACAGCTCATTGATAAGTAGCAGAGATCAACAGGCATGTGTCCAAGCCACGCCTCTACCACAGCTCATTGATAAGTAGCAGAGATCACCAGGCAGCTGGCATGTGTCCAAGCCACGCCTCTACCACAGCTCATTGATAAGTAGCAGAGATCAACAGGCATGTGTCCAAGCCACGCCTCTACCACAGCTCATTGATAAGTAGCAGAGATCACCAGGAATGTGTCCAAGCCACGCCTCTACTACAGCTCATTGATAAGTAGCAGAGATCAACAGGCATGTGTCCAAGCCACGCCTCTACCACAGCTCATTGATAAGTAGCAGAGATCACCAGGAATGTGTCCAAGCCACGCCTCTACCACAGCTCATTGATAAGTAGCAGAGATCAACAGGCATGTGTCCAAGCCACGCCTCTACCACAGCTCATTGATAAGTAGCAGAGATCACCAGGAATGTGTCCAAGCCACGCCTCTACTACAGCTCATTGATAAGTAGCAGAGATCAACAGGCATGTGTCCAAGCCACGCCTCTACCACAGCTCATTGATAAGTAGCAGAGATCAACAGGCAGCTGGCATATGTCCAAGCCACGCCTCTACCACAGCTCATTGATAAGTAGCAGAGATCAACAGGCAGCTGGCATGTGTCCAAGCCATGCCTCTACCACAGCTCATTGATAAGTAGCAGAGATCAACAGGCAGCTGGCATATGTCCAAGCCATGCCTCTACCACAGTTCATTGATAAGTAGCAGAGATCAACAGGCAGCTGGCATGTGTCCAAGCCACGCCTCTACCACAGCTCATTGATAAGTAGCAGAGATCAACAGGCAGCTGGCATGTGTCCAAGCCACGCCTCTACCACAGCTCATTGATAAGTAGCAGAGATCAACAGGCAGCTGGCATGTGTCCAAGCCACGCCTCTACCACAGCTCATTGATAAGTAGCAGAGATCAACAGGCAGCTGGCATATGTCCAAGCCACGCCTCTACCACAGCTCATTGATAAGTAGCAGAGATCAACAGGCAGCTGGCATATGTCCAAGCCACGCCTCTACCACAGCTCATTGATAAGTAGCAGAGATCAACAGGCAGCTGGCATGTGTCCAAGCCACGCCTCTACCACAGCTCATTGATAAGTAGCAGAGATCAACAGGCAGCTGGCATGTGTCCAAGCCACGCCTCTACCACAGCTCATTGATAAGTAGCAGAGATCACCAGGCAGCTGGCATGTGTCCAAGCCACGCCTCTACCACAGCTCATTGATAAGTAGCAGAGATCACCAGGCAGCTGGCATGTGTCCAAGCCACGCCTCTACCACAGCTCATTGATAAGTAGCAGAGATCACCAGGCAGCTGGCATATGTCCAAGCCACGCCTCTACCACAGCTCATTGATAAGTAGCAGAGATACCAGGCAGCTGGCATATGTCCAAGCCACGCCTCTACCACAGCTCATTGATAAGTAGCAGAGATCAACAGGCAGCTGGCATGTGTCCAAGCCACGCCTCTACCACAGCTCATTGATAAGTAGCAGAGATCAACAGGCAGCTGGCATGTGTCCAAGCCACGCCTCTACCACAGCTCATTGATAAGTAGCAGAGATCAACAGGCAGCTGGCATGTGTCCAAGCCACGCCTCTACCACAGCTCATTGATAAGTAGCAGAGATCACAGGCAGCTGGCATGTGTCCAAGCCACGCCTCTACCACAGCTCATTGATAAGTAGCAGAGATCAACAGGCAGCTGGCATGTGTCCAAGCCACGCCTCTACCACAGCTCATTGATAAGTAGCAGAGATCAACAGGCAGCTGGCATGTGTCCAAGCCACGCCTCTACCACAGCTCATTGATAAGTAGCAGAGATCAACAGGCAGCTGGCATGTGTCCAAGCCACGCCTCTACCACAGCTCATTGATAAGTAGCAGAGATCAACAGGCAGCTGGCATGTGTCCAAGCCACGCCTCTACCACAGTTCATTGATAAGTAGCAGAGATCAACAGGCATGTGTCCAAGCCACGCCTCTACTACAGTTCATTGATAAGTAGCAGAGATCAACAGGCAGCTGGCATGTGTCCAAGCCACGCCTCTACCACAGTTCATTGATAAGTAGCAGAGATCAACAGGCATGTGTCCAAGCCACGCCTCTACCACAGCTCATTGATAAGTAGCAGAGATCACAGGCAGCTGGCATGTGTCCAAGCCACGCCTCTACCACAGTTCATTGATAAGTAGCAGAGATCAACAAATGAGATATCTTGGTTTTGAATATATGGATCAGCACTTACAGATCTCATTTCTTCATAGAATGTTGGACATGAGCAAATTCAAGAATGTTGATTGTCTCAATTCATTTATTAGTAAGCTTATTGTTTTCATACTGGAAGTTGGAGGCCAGCATGGCCGAATGGATAAGAATGCGTGTTCTTAACATCTGTTGTGCTGATGCCAAGATAAGGGGTTCAACTCCCACACCGGACAGTTGGACTAAAATGTTGACCTCTTGTCCTTGACTTGGGGATGTATATTTACGCTTTCACACACGCAAATACACAGTTGTACATAGAGAGACAGAGAAAAGGACAGGGGTAGAGAGAGAGAGACAGAAAGCGAGAGACAGAAAATGAGAGACAGAGAGAAAGAAACAGAGAAAGAGGGTATCAGAGAGAGTGACAAAAAGAGAGACTGGGAATTGCAGTAGGTCAGTGACTAGCATTCTTGCCCACAGCCTGGTGGTGGTATGTTTAAATCCTCTTCAACGTGTGGATTTGTACAAATGTACCTTCTCTCTGAGGTCACCAGTCTAAAGAGGGCACCAGGAAAAGTTCTAGAAAATAAAGGTGGTTGGCATGACATTGACCACATCATCCATCAAATACCAGGTGCTCTAGACCAGTGGTTCTCAACCTTTTTTTTTTAACCCTTGCACCCCTTCATCATATGTTCAGAATGTCATCCCCCCCCCCCCCCCTTATCATATTTCCTCCCTTTAATCACCCCCCCCCCCTCCTCCACACACACACATACACACACACCCCACACAGTATACATAAAAATGGAAGCTAAATTTAATAGCACATACCAGAACAAGTCTAGACGTTGACATAAAACGTGATTTGCGGGTCTGCTTACGTTATAACACAAATTTCAGAAAGGCGAGAAGTACAGAACTGTAAAGTATGGAGAAAAACAACATCAAGTAATCAGTTCTTATATTAATGTGATCTTGAAATAATCTTAATTCCTCCTCCCCCCTGAACACCATAAAATTCCCCCCTTGGGGGGGGGGGGGGGGGGGGAAATTCCCCACCAGTTGAGAACCACTGGTCTAGACAAATATGGGGCCAGCACCATATATCCAATATAACCCAAGACATGGGAATGGTGTCCTTTATTTTTCAAAAATGTTTTCAAAAATTTTGTATTTGGAAAAAGTGGGTTTCTTACTTGATTTATTGAAGTGTTTTGTGTGCATATTGTGTTATTGTTGTCTTTTCTAAAGCACTCTCAAAATTTGTTGTGTGTAAGTTAAAAAAAAGATATCTAATTTATTCAAAAGTGATATAAAGCTACTTTAGAGTTACCTGGTTGTCTGGCCAGGTGTACACTGCAGAGCTTTCAGCATCAAGTGTTGGGAGTTGTAGTGCTGGTGTGGCTTTCCCAGGCGTTATTGGCAGATCAGTGGAAGGGTGCGGTTGTTGATTTAGCTCAGTTGCCATTGAAGTTAAGTCTGGGTTTATTGTCGAAATATCATGTGTTTGGTGGTTATCTGAAGTAGTTGAAGGGTTGAATACTTGATCATGTTCTTTGCTGAAATTATTTGTGTGATATGCAGGCGAAGTTGTCACCTCCAGGTTAGTTGTATTATCAGGTGCTTGAAGTAGGGGTGTTATGTTTATGTCCTCAGAATTGGTCACCTGTATAATTGAAACGGTAGAAGATGGTTGAAGCAGTTGTGTCACAGCTCCTAATGTAATAGTCTCAGTTTGATTCATGATTTCATCAAAAGTGCTGGTGATGTTCAGATTAACTTCCAATGAATGACTCCAGAAATATGTAAGCTCTGTTGGAGCAGCCATTGTAAGTTCTTGTATGCTGACATTTTGAATAACTCTTCCCCTGAGATGATCTGGAGATGCACATGTCATGCTGGAGTCTGCAAACATTTCCGGGGATTCATTTATCCAATTACGAAGCCCAACTAATCCACCATCACAATGCCAGGGATTGTCAGAAAGCCGTATGGATTTCAGATTTGAAAGAAAATGTTTCATGTCTGTTGATACTGTTTCCAGACTCCCATTGGTCAAATCTAAATGCTGAATGTGTTGTAAAGAATGCAGTAAATCCGTCCTGTTCAAAATGTCGCTTATTATCGAAGGACTTCTCTGTAAATAAAGACTTGTCAGTGATGGCACATCCTGAAATATTGCTCCTTCAATAACGGTTTGATTGCTGTTAATGTTTGATAAGTTCAGCTCTTCAAGTGTTCGCAATCCCCCAAATGCCCGGTAATCTATTTGTTCTATTGGATTAAATTCCAGATTAAGAGCAGTCAGTTGACGGGGGCCTGCAAAAGACATGTTCTGTAAATGCTTTATGCTGTTATGCCCTAAATTGAGCGTGTTCAAGTTTGGAAGATGCGAGAATGTGTGTGGTGGTATCTCACTGATCTTGTTGTTTCTGAGAGATAACGTTTTCATGGCAGAGCCATGAGCAAAGCTGTATTGAGACACTTGCTGGATTTCATTGTTATCCGCAAAGAATGTTTCAATATTTTTAGGAATTGATGGTAACCACTTTATCTTGTTGTAACTGACATTGACCTCCGTCATGTATGGCGTATACAACAGAACTCCATCGTGAATGGCCTGAATCTGGTTATTGTCGGCTATTAGATGCGCCAGGTATCTTGTGCTGATTAAGTCCTGAGATTGAATCATGGTGAGATTGTTTTCGGAGATTTTCAAATGCCGCAGCGGCCAGGGAAGACCTTTGGGTATGTTTGTCAAATGGCATGCTGAGATGTCAAGATAAGACAGTACTTGCAAACCTTTAAAAATGTTGTCCATGTTTTTTATTGGGTTTCCGTTCAGGGCCAAGTAGACCAGGTTTGTCATTCCATCCAGGGACGATTTTGAAATGTACGAGATTTTATTGTTGGAAAGAATTAAATAGTGCAGACTTTTGACACTGTTCAGGGTATCGTCTTGTAGAGATGTGATTTGATTGTGGCTCAGAATTAATCGCTGCAAACGGGCAATATGAAATTTCCCCGTAATGTCGGACAATTGATTGTTTGCTAGGTCTAAATCTCTCAAAGATAGAAGCCCTTGAAAAGCATTATCATTGATGGTCTCAATCTCATTGTTTGCGAGGTGAAGCCTGGTCAGTCTGGTGATGTTCACGAAAGTCAGGGGTTTGAGTTCACTGAGATGGTTCATCTGTAGTGACAGTGTGTCCAGGCTGTATAAACGTGACAGTTTTGCGGCATTCACATCGGTAATTTCATTTTCACTCAGATTAAGCCTCAAAATGCTTTCAGGTATACCCTCGGGAATAACCTGTAGCTGCCTTCTGGAACATTCTGCCTGAGTTTCTGAACAGAAGCACTCTCGAGGGCATGCTCTGCTTGACAGTATCATTGCATAGGTACCAATCGCAACAATCAATACAAATATTGTTCTGTCCATGATGAGTAGTCTGCAGAAGGCTTTCTATCATGCATATGCACGTTAATTGTGTCCACTTTAAATTTGTCCCGTGTAACTTGACCACACAATGTCCGTGTAAGACACAGTAATGAACAAACCTGGGATTAGCAGTTACCATAACCGGACAAATCAAAACGTGAAGAGATGGTTAGTAATAAAATCTGTAAAATAAAAACAATCACACTGTTTAAAATTCATTACCTACTCGATTAAAGAAAAACTTGGCATTACAGATTATAATTATTGTTACGTATCAGCCAGAGGTATGGCTTCAATTTGTAAATTCTCAAGACAAGGTTTTCTTGTTACCTTTGAACGTTGTCGATAATTTACACTTCAATCAATCATGTGCCATGCCGGAAAGCGTGGGCGGTCATAACTTGCCATTTCACTCAATCACCAGTGTCGTGGATCAGCTCAGTGTTCTTGTCTCATCCATGCCATGTGGCCAAGCCATCCAGATATTTTCCTCTTGGTCTGTTCCCTTCAATCTTGCCAGTTGTCACTAAGTTCTCCAATCAATTTCTTCTCATAAGATGTCCAAAAATTTTGACTGTCTACGTCTAATTTCTCTAATCAATTTACGATTTTCATTTGTCTCCTGTAGTACTTGGTCATTGGTTTTTCTGTCTGTCCATGGTATTTTTTGCATTTTCCTCAGAAACCACATTTCTGCAGCCATCAGATGCCTTTTCAGCTTGACTGCACATTGTCCAAGTTTCACATCCATACAAAAGAACAGGCTCTATGTATCCCCTCAACACTCTTTTTCTCGTTTCAATTGACATCTTTTTATTGGTCAGAATGTTTTTCATCTTGCTAAAGGCTACTTTCGCCATGGCGATTCTTGTTCTAATCTCTTCAAGGCATCTCCCATCAGATGTTATGACTGTTCCGAGATAATTGTACCGATTCACTTATTTACACTTATTTAAAAATATTGTTTCAACTGAATGAAGTTTGGCACAGTCAGTAGATTATGGTGGCCAACAAGCTCATTTTAAACTACCTGCTGGTCTAGTCAGTGAGTTAACTTTAAGCTGCACGAAGATCTAGTTAACTTTAAACTGCCTTCAGATTTATTTACTGAGTTAAATTTGAATTGCCTGCAGGTCTATTCATTGAGTTAACTTTGAACTGCCTGCAGATTTATTTACTGAGTTAACTTTGAACTGTCTGCAGATCTATTTAATATGTTATCTTTAAACTGCCTGCAGGTCTAGTTACTGAGTTAACTTTAAACTGCATGAACTTTAAACTGCCTGCAGGTCTAGTTATTAACTTTAAACTGCCTGCAGGTCTAGTCATTAAATTTAAACTGCCTGCAGGTCTAGTCATTAACTTTAAACTGTCTGCAGGTCTAGTTACTGAGTTAACTTTAAACTGCATGAACTTTAAACTGCCTGCAGGTCTAGTTATTAACTTTAAACTGCCTGCAGGTCTAGTCATTAACTTTAAACTGCCTGCAGGTCTAGTTACTGAGTTAACTTTAAACTGCATGAACTTTAAACTGCCTGCAGGTCTAGTTATTAACTTTAAACTGCCTGCAGGTCTAGTCATTAAATTTAAACTGCCTGCAGGTCTAGTCATTAACTTTAAACTGTCTGCAGGTCTAGTCTCTGAGTTAACTTTAAACTGCATGAACTTTAAACTGCCTGCAGGTCTAGTTATTAACTTTAAACTGCCTGCAGGTCTAGTCATTAACTTTAAACTGCCTGCAGGTCTAGTCATTAACTTTAAACTGTCTGTAGGTCTAGTCACTGAGTTAACTTTAAACTACCTGCAGGTCTAGTCATTAACTTTTACTACCTGCAGGTCTAGGCACTGAATTAACTTTAAACTGCCTACAGGTCTAGTCACTGAATTAACTTTAAACTGCCTACAGATTTAGTCACTGAATTAACTTTAAACTGCCTACAGGTCTAGTCACTGAGTTAAATATAAACTGCCTGCAGATCTAGCAGATGAGAAAAGTCTACTCTAGCCTGCACCTTACACAAACTTGATTTCTAAGAGGCACACAAACTGAGAATATTTAGCACACTGTACCACAGTTTCTTCCACACAACATATAACATTAATGAGGCTTGCTGGCCTGGGCACTGACACTTATGTTTGTTGTGGGCAGAACTGGTGGCACCTCAACAGTGCATGCCACTTGAGGCTCATGCAGTACTTGTCACCTTTGTACTAGGCTGACCGCCCTTTTGTTTGGTTCATTGAAAAAAACAATGACATTTTGGAAACCGTTTGCATTGAGCTTACTTGTTTGTCTTTATGAAGTTTAAGTAGTTTGTATGCATCACAGTTGAGACCACCACTGTTGTGTTATACATTTACTTTCTGGATTCTGTTTGTCTATCTATTCAACTGTTCATTCAACTAACTACCTACTTACTACTTACCTAAGTGCCTGTCTACATACTTTTGTACCTACTATCTAAGTGCTACCTATCAACCTGCTCCGTGCTACCTGCCGACCTACCTACCTATCTATAATAAAGGTTTTGTTCATTCTACCGACCTGCTTATGCCTACCTGCTGCCCACCTACCTAAATATCTGCCTGCTACCTACCTACCTACCTACCTACCTACCTACCTACCTAGTTGTAATAAAGTTCATTCATTCATTCTACCTACTTGCTTATGCCTACCTGCTGCCCACCTATCTAAATGTCTAAATGCTACCTACCTACCTACCTACCTACCTACCTACCTACCTACCTACCTACCTAGTTGTAAATAAAGTTCATTCATTTATTCTACCTACTTGCTTATGCCTACCTGCTGCCCACCTGCCTAAATGTCTGCCTGCTACCTACCTACCTACATACCTACCTACCTACCTACCTAGTTATAATAAAGTTCATTCGTTTGCTCTACCTACTTGCTTATGCCTACTTGCTACCCATCCTATCTAAATGTCTGCCTGCTACCTACCTACCTACCTACCTACCTATAATATTGTTCATTTCTGTTTCTGTTTCTCTTCTCTGTGAGTTTTTAGGGCTTCCTCTATTTCTTTTGTCCCTGTGTATTCCAGACAAACGTCTTTCTGGTTATGCTATTCTAAGGTTTTCTCTATCCAGTGCCATCGTCTATTCTTCACCTCTTGGATAATTGGTATTTGTCTAGTTCTCTCCATGAGCTCTGCATTGGTGATTTTGTCATACTATTTTATTCCTTCTATTTCGCACAGGCAGCAATCAGTGAATGTTTATTTGTAAACAATTTTGTTGTTCTTCATGTTTTTGATCCATACAGTAATACTTTACTTAATGTTAGAATTGTATTTTCTAAATTTTGTGCTGAGTTTAATTTCTTCTGACTTCCACAAATTATTTCCCAGTGTTATAAAAGCCCCTGTGGCCTTCTGTAATATTATTATTCTATCTTTATTTCTTCCGCCCCCTTTGTCTACATTGCTAAATTGACAATTACAGTGTTTTAATTTTAAAATAATAAAAATAGTGCACAGCACCATTTTTATGCCATTGTATTATGATTCCAGGGCACATATTTTGCTGACCAAACAGCACCTAAATGGATGATGTGGTTAGAAAATGTGTAATACATCTTCTTGCCGACCCTGGAACCATGGGGTTAATAAAATCTTGGGGGGGGGGGGTAGTGTGGGTTGCCAGGCTAGTGTGCTAATCACTACACCACACGCGGCTCCTTATCTTTCAGTGGGAACTCAAATTGGATTGCATTTTAAATGTAGTATATCAGAACATTACAGTGTAGGCATAAAGCATTGGACACAGTAATAATATCTTTATTGGGGAGAGTGCTTGAAGCAATCCATTTGAAGTGATTAGATTAGAAATGCCTGAACTGACTTGGTTGTGAGGCAGAAGATGGGAAAGGGATAAGAATAACTTATGTTGCAATTTGTTTCCTCCTCCCACACACGCACTCCACCACCACCACCACCACTACCACGGCTATGGTGTAGAATGTCTTTGCCCTGGCTAATGTTATGGTTCACATATAGAACCTAGAATCCTTGACCTTGACCCTTCTGGGCATAAATAAGCCCAGCGGCAGTGCTGGTGTGCTGTTGACCTCCCTTGAGTATGCTGAAGTGTTTCAAATCTGCGGAGACATCTAGCCCAGCCAATTGTCTATCTCCAAGGTAGTCTTGGCTTTTTCATTTCCTTTCTGCTGGCTTGTGGAAGCTGTTATGGTTGGGAAATCTTAATTCACACATATGGAGTGGTGTGAAATGTTATATGTAACTTGAAATTTCAAGCTGAAGTCCAAACTGTTACAATTTGGTGATAACAGAAGCAAGGACATGAAGAAGTTGTAGTCATGGTGTGATTGTAATGTTCATTATTGTCTAGAGCTGTTAATCATCATCATCATGTGCTGTGCTGATCAGCAGTGGCGGTCATTTCTTCTTGAGGAAACACTATCAACCTAGGTTTTAATCATTAGGTGAATTGCATTGCACCATTTCATTAAGCCTGTGGCTCAGCACATCTGACTTTGTAGGGGTTCAACCTCTACACCGGACAGTTGGACTAAAATGCTGACCTCTTGTCCTTGACTTGGGGATGTAAATTACAAGTACCTCTCAAGTCGGAGTGGGTTCGCCTGATGGTGAGGGGCACTGTTAATATGGAAAGCTAATTCACATGCAAATTTCAGTCCAGCACTACTAGAAGTAGTGTGTATGGACTTCGCTTGAGTTCAAAAGCGAGTAAGGCGCGCCCCCCCCCCCCCCCCCCCCCCAATTATATATATATCACAGCTATGTCAGTATGCAGGAGTGCTATTTTCCCAGAGACCCCTGGGGATTGTCATTAGAGCTATTGAGTTCACGTTTGTGCCGTGCTCTTGACAGGCAATTGGCTGCTCTGAGGAGATAGACCCAGCCAGATGGGAATAAACCAGGTGCAATGAAGTTCTAGCCTGTATCTAACCTGAGACCACTGCTCGTCCATCTTTGACCAAACATCTCACTTGTATCATTGTCTACCTTGTGCTTGCTTGTCTTTCTCCGTGTCCCTCCATTTTAGCTTTTATAGTTTGCTATCAGGGGGAAAGACTGATCATCTGTCCCTGCGTGCACTCAGACCTGACAAATATGATGTTCTTAACAATTCACATATTCATGTGAAGGTCCTAACACTTAACATATCCATGTGAATGTCCTAACACTTAACATATTCATGTGAATGTCCTAAGACTTCACATATCCATATGAAGGTCCTAACACTTCACATATCCATGTGAAGGTCCTAACACTTCACATATCCATGTGAATGTCCTAACACTTCACATATCCATGTGAATGTCCTAAGACTTCACATATCCATATGAAGGTCCTAACACTTCACATATCCACGTGAAGGTCATGACACTTCACATATCCATGTGAATGTCCTAGCACTTCACATATCCATGTGAAGGTCCTAACACTTCACATATCCATGTGAATGTCCTAACACTTCAATACCCACAGCAGGTTTCTGCTGCAGGACTTAATTGCAGCTGGCCAAGTGGCGAATGCTGGGTTCACCTTCAGGAGACCCGGGTTCGAGTCCACAGTAAGGTGTGAATTTTTTTCTGTCGGGGCAAAAAATAAACACCTAATCTGCACAGTTTGCAGCGACAGCACTACCCACACAGCCTGAATTCCTCGGGCTCAAGACCCCTCTGTCCTACTCTGCAAGGTACTATAGGCAGTAGATGTCAGTATTGGTACAATAGTACTCTTCTGGTTATATTTGAACATATTAGATGAGATGTGGCTGGCTTTTAATTGTTATTCCGACTGCATGAAGTTTGTCAATGCTAGAGGCTTATGCTGTCAATGAGTTAATCTATTTGTCAATGCTAGAGGCTTATGCAGTCAATGAGTTAATCTATTTGTCAATGCTAGAGGCTTATGCAGTCAATGAGTTAATCTATTTGTCAAAGCATGATGGTGACTGGTGCCCGCTAGGCGTGTCTTTCTAGATGCTGCGGCGAGGTCATCCCTCAACAACAACAACATAAGTACCAAACACTTTATCTCGCCTCGTAAACTTGGGTATACTCATGTTAGATCACACTGACATAAAACACTTACATAAAACACTTACATAACATGGTGTTTTGTTTTGCAGGCCCTCTCCAACTAAGAGATTTGTTTTTAGACCTAATAGAAAGTATATGTTAACCAACTTTTGTTGGTTTAGAAAGTGGATTGATGTTAACCAACCTTTGTTGGTTTAGAAAGTGGATTGATGTTAACTAACTTTTGGTTTAGAAAGTGGATTGCATGTCTGGTGTTCTCAGACAAGGGCAAAACAACTCAAGGGGACCCATGTGACCATTTATAGTTAGTTGCGTAGCCTTTACAGGACGTAGCAGTCAACTCCAGCATTTTTTAGCTGTTTGTGATCTCTAGGCAAGTTTATTTTCAGTAGTTTGCCATTGCTTTCTGAATGATCGACATAAACCAATGCAAGGCGGTCTGCCAGATTGCCCGCAGCTGTGTCTCAAACTGCTTAGGCCAGTGCCAGGAGCTTGAAACTCACTTTCCCAGAAGATTGATTCATGGGACAAAAGAGGATCATGAACATCAGTGCCAGGGGCTTGAAATTCACTTTCCCAGAAGGATGGATTCATGGGACAGAAAGAGGACATGTAACATCAGTGCCAGGGAGCTTGAAACTCACTTTCCCAGAAGATTGATTCATGGGACAAAAGAGGATCATGAACATCAGTGCCAGGAGCTTGAAACTCACTTTCCCAGAAGGAGGATTCATGGGACAAAAGAGGACCTGCGTGCCCATTGCACACGCTACAAATCCCTCGGCAGCTGGCATTCTTTTGTTGTGTTGTTCTGTCATTGTTTCAAGTATTGTCACTGTTCTGTCATTGTTTCAAGTATTGTCACTGTTCTTTCATTGTTTCAAGTATTGTCACTGTTCTTTCATTGTTTCAAGTATTGTCACTGTTCTGTCATTGTTTCAAGTATTGTCACTGTTCTGTCATTGTTTCAAGTATTGTCACTGTTCTGTCATTGTTTCAAGTATTGTCACTGTTCTTTCATTGTTTCAAGTATTGTCACTGTTCTGTCATTGTTTCAAGTATTGTCACTGTTCTGTCATTGTTTCAAGTATTGTCACTGTTCTGTCATTGTTTCAAGTATTGTCACTGTTCTGTCATTGTTTCAAGTATTGTCACTGTTCTGTCATTGTTTCAAGTATTGTCACTGTTTTGTCATTGTTTCAAGTATTGTCACTGTTCTGTCATTGTTTCAAGGATTGTCACTGTTCTGTCATTGTTTCAAGTATTGTCACTGTTCTTTCATTGTTTCAAGTATTGTCACTGTTCTGTCATTGTTTCAAGTATTGTCACTGTTTCTGTCATTGTTTCAAGTATTGTCACTGTTCTGTCATTGTTTCAAGTATTGTCACTGTTCTGTCATTGTTTCAAGTATTGTCACTGTTCTTTCATTGTTTCAAGTATTGTCACTGTTCTGTCATTGTTTCAAGTATTGTCACTGTTCTGTCATTGTTTCAAGTATTGTCACTGTTCTTTCATTGTTTCAAGTATTGTCACTGTTCTGTCATCGTTTCAAGTATTGTCACTGTTCTTTCATTGTTTCAAGTATTGTCACTGTTCTGTCATTGTTTCAAGTATTGTCACTGTTCTGTCATTGTTTCAAGTATTGTCACTGTTCTTTCATTGTTTCAAGTATTGTCACTGTTCTGTCATTGTTTCAAGTATTGTCACTTTTCTTCAAGAGTCAGTGGGTCCACCTGGTTCTCCGACTTGGTTTCACACCTGTAACAGGTTGTGAAATTTGGTTCCGCACCAGTCACAAGTGAAAACCCAGAGAGTTTGAGCAATCTGCACTGTTCAGCTTTGTAGTGAATTGAAACTGCGGTAAACCTGGCACAAGTTTCAAGATGTATTGTGTTTTATAACATGGGATATACCACTTGTGTGTTGTGTGTTTTCCTCAGGGGCCGAGTTGTCAGGTGAACACAACACTGGACAAGAGGAAGGCGAAGATGATACCAACGACATTGAAGAAGAGGAAATAGAGGAGACTCGGACTTGTGAAACTGAAATGAACTTTAATGCATTCATTACAGAGTAAGTCAAACATCTCAACTCATCTCATCTCATCACTGCCCACAACCCTGGACATTGGTCACAGGGATGTTATGATGAAAGCATTAGTTATCAGGGTCCTCTACTGTTTCTTTTTCCTCAGCAACGTGCACAAGTGAGGACATTTTACACTCTACCCACCCTTTAATGTTATTGGTTGATGAGATGATGCATATGTATGTTGTGGTTGAGTTTTAGTTATTGGTCAACAGAAGCAGTGTCATTACACTTTGAAAACACCCACCAGTGCCAAGTCTACCAGAGCAGACACCAAAGTGCATAGATGTTAACTACCTCCATCACACCCTGTTTGGATATACATCCAACACGTTCACAGAACGTGTAGCACTGGTACCAGCCTGTACTATGTTCCTTCAGTGTGTACATTGTTGCCTCGTTGCATGCTGTATTACTGCATAGAAGTCTTTCCTTGATTGCTTGCACTATTGAAGGTTTGATTAGCCTGGATTTTCTTGGTTTGTTACAACTCCAAATGTACCAGAGTTGAGTTGAGTCAAGAACCGACATCATTGCACTCGGAGCATTCTAGTAAGTGCTCAGTCATCATCTTCAACAGTCAGCGTAGAGTTCAATACTAATGGTGCCCTTTGCAATCTGATTATATGTCCATCATGCCTTACCTGAGTGACGACTGTCGACGAGATCCTCTGACCACCCCTTGCTGCAGCATTCTCTCTAGACTATGATAGTCTATCTGTTCTTCTGCATTATTCACGTGCTCCCAGAGGGCCTTCACCACTTCTTCCTTACCATGCATCAAATGACCCCTCAGTGATGCTGCACCAGCCAATCTGTCTGCCTGTTCATTTCCAACCGCACCAGAGTGTTGTGGAGAAAAGATCTAGCGAATGCTCACAACCCGCAACCTCTGAATTGATGCACACTATTCAGCACGAATGATGCCAGTCTTCACCCTTGTCAGCAAGCTTTGTGAATCAGTTACAGTCACAACATGCTTATACAGTTTGTTCTCCAACCAGCGAAAAGCAGCTGTTACAGCCTCCACCTCCATTCTCAGACTTGAGGTTGTGGTGTCATGTAGCAAGCTCTCTTTTACTAACCATTGGCTTTTGCTATGGATCCCCAGGTACTTTTTTGCCTCTAAACACAGAGCCATCAGTATAGATAATCACATCGCCAGGATGAGAGTAGTCCTGAATTAATTGCTGAATTTCTACTTCCGCAGCACCTGCTGGCCACTCCCTACACTCATGGCTCAGTGTGATTGTAACCCCACACAGGTCTGAATTTGTATTTGGCACTCTGACCTACACCTTGCTTCTGCCAATCTTCTCAAGTGTGTGCACTTCTCTGATGATATCTTCTGCCTGAGCGATCCACAATCCTCCTCTTAACAGCCTGTGACCCTTGACTGCATCCAGGGCATCATGCACAAGATGTTCCTTTTCCAGAGCTACCTTGAGGTATGACCTTACCTGCAACACCTTGAGTCTGTCTGCAATAGCCGATAACGCCAAAGTATATTGCATACACACTATTGGGGTGTCCTTTGTACACCAAAGAATCACCCTTATTGCTTCATTCTGTATGCACTCTAGTCTAGTTTTACTAGCTGACTCTTTGAGACAGTGAGCATTCCTAGTCCACTCCAAATGTACCAAATCTACAGGAAGAAATCAAACTGGGAACCTCCACCGTTACATGCTTGTGTTTAAAGGGGCTTACATCTAAGGATTGGCTTCAGTGTCCTGGCTGCTCCATGTGGCTCAGTCTCTTTGTGCAAAAAGCATCATCGCACAGTGCATGAACTCCATCGCCCCAGTAATGGCCACAAGGGGTCTCCTGAAACAATTGCACCCGTGAACTGAACAGCGAAGCCTAGAGACAGTCATGTGGCCTTCAGAATGGGGGTACTTGGCTTGACCACTTCGCCATGAAGACCCTCCTCTATGATAGTGTATTACTTCAGAGGTGCTGTGAAATTGGAATTGCGACTAACTAACTAACTAACTAACTAACTAACTAACTAACTAACTAACCCTCCTGTATGATTGTGTGTTACTTCAGAATAGGAGGACTTGGCTTGACCACTTCGCCATGAAGACCCTCCTGTATGATTGTGTGCTACTTCAGAGTAGGAGGACTTGGCTTGACCACTTCGCCATGAAGACCCTCCTGTATGATTGTGTGTTACTTCAGAGGAGGACTTGGCTTGATCACTTTGCCATGAAAAGCCACCTGTATGATTGTGTGTTACTTCAGAGTAGGAGGACTTGGCTTGACCACTTCGCCATGAAGACCCTCCTGTATGATTGTGTGTTACTTCGGAGCGAGGGGACTTGGCTTGACCACTGTGCCATGAAGACCCTCCTGTATGATTGTGTGTTACTTTGGAGTGGGGTGACTTGGTGTGAAAACTTCACCATGAAGACCCTCTTGTATGATTGTAAGTTACTTCAAAAAGGGGGGGGGGGGGGGGGGGGGGGGGGGGGGGGGGGGGGAGGAATTTGGCTGACCTCTCCACCATGAAGATCCTCCTGCATGATTGTATGTTCCTTCGGAGCGAGGGGACTTGGCTTGACCACTGTGCCATGAAGACCCTTCTGTATGATTGTGTGTTACTTTGGAGTGGGGTGACTTGGTGTGAAAACTTCACCATGAAGACCCTCCTGTATGATTGTAAGTTACTTCAGAGTGGGTGGGGGGGGGGAGGAATTTGGCTGACCTCTCCACCATGAAGATCCTCCTGCATGATTGTATGTTCCTTCGGAGCGAGGGGACTTGGCTTGACCACTGTGCCATGAAGACCCTTCTGTATGATTGTGTGTTACTTTGGAGTGGGGTGACTTGGTGTGAAAACTTCACCATGAAGACCCTCCTGTATGATTGTAAGTTACTTCAGAGTGGGGGGGGGGAGGAATTTGGCTGACCTCTCCGCCATGAAGATCCTCCTGCATGATTGTATGTTACTTCGGAGCGAGGGGACTTGGCTTGACCACTGTGCCATGAAGACCCTCCTGTATGATTGTGTGTTACTTTGGAGTGGGGTGACTTGGTGTGAAAACTTCACCATGAAGACCCTCCTGTATGATTGTAAGTCACTTCAAGGGGGGGGGGGGGAGGAATTTGGCTGACCTCTCCGCCATGAAGATCCTCCTGCATGATTGTATGTTCCTTCGGAGCGAGGGGACTTGGCTTGACCACTGTGCCATGAAGACCCTTCTGTATGATTGTGTGTTACTTTGGAGTGGGGTGACTTGGTGTGAAAACTTCACCATGAAGACCCTCCTGTATGATTGTAAATTACTTCAGAGTGGGGGGGGGGGGGGAATTTGGCTGACCTCTCCACCATGAAGATCCTCCTGCATGATTGTATGTTCCTTCGGAGCGAGGGGACTTGGCTTGACCACTGTGCCATGAAGACCCTTCTGTATGATTGTGTGTTACTTTGGAGTGGGGTGACTTGGTGTGAAAACTTCACCATGAAGACCCTCCTGTATGATTGTAAGTTACTTCAGAGTGGGGGGGGGGGGGAGGAATTTGGCTGACCTCTCCGCCATGAAGATCCTCCTGCATGATTGTATGTTACTTCGGAGCGAGGGGACTTGGCTTGACCACTGTGCCATGAAGACCCTCCTGTATGATTGTGTGTTACTTTGGAGTGGGGTGACTTGGTGTGAAAAACTTCACCATGAAGACCCTCCTGTATGATTGTAAGTTACTTCAGAGTGGGGGGGGGGGGGGGGGGGGGAATTTGGCTGACCTCTCCGCCATGAAGATCCTCCTGCATGATTGTATGTTACTTCGGAGCGAGGGGACTTGGCTTGACCACTGTGCCATGAAGACCCTTCTGTATGATTGTGTGTTACTTTGTAGTGGGGTGACTTGGTGTGAAAACTTCACCATGAAGACCCTCCTGTATGATTGTAAGTTACTTCAGAGTGGGGGGGGGGGGGAGGAATTTGGCTGACCTCTCCACCATGAAGATCCTCCTGCATGATTGTATGTTACTTCGGAGCGAGGGGACTTGGCTTGACCACTGTGCCATGAAGGAACCACCTTTTCTGGTTGTATGACTGTTCTTGATGTATGACTTTTCTGGTTGTATGACTGTTCTTGCTGTATGACTTTTCTGGTTGTATGACTGTTCTTGCTGTATGACTGTTCTTGCTGTATGACTTTTCTGGTTGTATGACTGTTCTTGCGGTATGACTTTTCTGGTTGTATGACTATTCTTGCTGTATGACTTTTCTGGTTGTATGACTGTTCTTGCTGTATGACTTTTCTGGTTGTATGACTGTTCTTGCTGTATGACTTTTCTGGTTGTATGACTGTTCTTGCTGTATGACTTTTCTTGTTGTATGACTGTTCTTGCTGTATGAATTTTCTGGTTGTATGACTGTTCTTGCTGTATGGCTTTTCTTGTTGTATGACTGTTCTTGCTGTATGACTTTTCTTGTTGTATGACTGTTCTTGCTGTATGAATTTTCTGGTTGTATGACTGTTCTTGCTGTATGGCTTTATCTTGTTGTATGACTGTTCTTGCTGTATGACTTTTCTTGTTGTATGACTGTTCTTGCTGTATGAATTTTCTGGTTGTATGACTGTTCTTGCTGGTATGGCTTTTCTTGTTGTATGACTGTTCTTGCTGTATGGCTTTTCTTGTTGTATGACTGTTCTTGGCTGTAATGGCTTTTCTGTTGTATGACATGGTTCTTGCTGTATGCTTTTCGGTTGTATGACTGTTCTTGCTGTATGACTTTTCTGGTTGTATGACTATTCCTTGCTGTATGACTTTTCTGGTTGTATGACTGTTCTTGCTGTATGACTTTTCTTGTTGTATGACTGTTCTTGCTGTATGAATTTTCTGGTTGTATGACTGTTCTTGCTGTATGGCTTTTCTTGTTGTATGACTGTTCTTGCTGTATGACTTTTCTTGTTGTATGACTGTTCTTGCTGTATGAATTTTCTGGTTGTATGACTGTTCTTGCTGTATGGCTTTTCTTGTTGTATAACTGTTCTTGCTGTATGACTTTTCTTGTTGTATAACTGTTCTTGCTGTATGGCTTTTTCTTGTTGTATAACTGTTCTTGCTGTATGACTGTTCTTGCTGTATGACTTTTCTTGTTGTATAACTGTTCTTGCTGTATGACTTTTCTTGTTGTATGACTGTTCTTGCTGTATGACTTTTCTGGTTGTATGACTGTTCTTGCTGTATGACTTTTCTGGTTGTATGACTGTTCTTGCTGTATGACTTTTCTGGTTGTATGACTGTTCTTGCTGTATGGCTTTTCTTGTTGTATGACTGTTCTTGCTGTATGACTTTTCTGGTTGTATGACTGTTCTTGCTGTATGACTTTTCTTGTTGTATGACTATTCTTGCTGTATGACTTTTCTGGTTGTATGACTGTTCTTGCTGTATGACTTTTCTTGTTGTATGACTGTTCTTGCTGTATGAATTTTCTGGTTGTATGACTGTTCTTGCTGTATGGCTTTTCTTGTTGTATGACTGTTCTTGCTGTATGACTTTTCTTGTTGTATGACTGTTCTTGCTGTATGAATTTTCTGGTTGTATGACTGTTCTTGCTGTATGGCTTTTCTTGTTGTATAACTGTTCTTGCTGTATGACTTTTCTTGTTGTATAACTGTTCTTGCTGTATGGCTTTTCTTGTTGTATAACTGTTCTTGCTGTATGACTGTTCTTGCTGTATGACTTTTCTTGTTGTATAACTGTTCTTGCTGTATGACTTTTCTTGTTGTATGACTGTTCTTGCTGTATGACTTTTCTGGTTGTATGACTGTTCTTGCTGTATGACTTTTCTGGTTGTATGACTGTTCTTGCTGTATGACTTTTCTGGTTGTATGACTGTTCTTGCTGTATGGCTTTTCTGGTTGTATGACTGTTCTTGCTGTATGACTTTTCTTGTTGTATGACTGTTCTTGCTGTATGACTTTTCTGGTTGTATGACTGTTCTTGCTGTATGGCTTTTCTGGTTGTATGACTGTTCTTGCTGTATGACTTTTCTGGTTGTATGACTGTTCTTGCTGTATGACTTTTCTGGTTGTATGACTGTTCTTGCTGTATGACTTTTCTGGTTGTATGACTGTTCTTGCTGTATGACTTTTCTGGTTGTATGACTGTTCTTGCTGTATGACTTTTCTTGTTGTATAACTGATTGTACTTTATAATTTTTCTTGCTGTATGACTCATCTTGGTGTATGACTGTTCTTGTATAACTGTTTGTACTGCATGACTGTTCTTGCTGTATGACTCATCTTGGTGTATGACTGTTCTTGTATAACTGTTTGTACTGCATGACTGTTCTTGCTGTATAACATTTCTTGATGTATAAATGTTCTTCTTGATGCATGATTGTTCATACAATATATTCATGCTGTATGACTGTTCTAGCCGTACAACTGTTCCTGTTGTATAACTCTTCTCGCTGTGTAACTATTATTGTATGCCTGTTCTTGCTGTATAACTATTTTTCTTACTGTGTAGCTGTTATTGCAGTGTAACTCTTATTGTTGTATAACTGTTTTTCTGACTGTATAACTGTTCTTTATGTGTAACTTCTTGTCATATAACTGTTATTCTTACTGTATAACTGTTATTCTTACTGTATAACTGTTATTCTTATTGTATAACTGTTCTTGTTATATGAATGTTCTTGCTGTATAACTGTTATTCTTATTGTATAACTGTTATTCTTACTGTATAACTGTTCTTGTTATATGAATGTTCTTGTCATATAACTGTTATTCTTACTGTATAACTGTTATTCTTACTGTATAACTGTTATTCTTATTGTATAACTGTTCTTGTTATATGAATGTTCTTGCTGTATAACTGTTATTCTTATTGTATAACTGTTATTCTTACTGTATAACTGTTCTTGTTATATGAATGTTCTTGCTGTATAACTGTTATTCTTATTGTATAACTGTTCTTGCTGTATAACTGTTATTTCTTGCTGTATAGTTGTTCTTTCTGTGTGTCTTGTTGCAGCTTTGCCCACCAGGAAGTTGTCAAGAAGTATGCCATCTTGCTGGAAGAATTCACCACAAATTCAGACGCCATCAACCACTGTGTGGTCAAGATGCTGCATCGGATATCCCACGACCTTGGCTACGTGGGCATGCTGTTCCAGGCTTCTATTTTTAGAACACTGAACACCATGTTACAAGGGCATTACTGTAAATTACAACGATACAAGGTAAGTGAGAGAACTCGGGTTTGAATCCTGACTCAATGTTTGCTAAAAAGGATAGCTATCCCGTGTACTCAGGCCTACAAAGTGTCATGGTTCTAAGGCTTGACCTACGCACTTCAGGTTTCTGCTACAGCGTTTATTTTTGTTTACATGCGGGCATGTTAACTTAATCCTTAGGAGACCACACTGATAATGTTATAAGCATGGTCGGACGAGGGTTTCGGTGCCTGCACTCGCCATCTGCTAAGTGAGGGAAAGACAAACTAGTTATTCCTCCGTGTGTTCAGGCCTACAAAATGTGATTGTCCTAACGTTGCACAGACCTTGAGTAGGTTCCTGCTTCAAGCTAGTTATTCCTCCATGTGTTCAGACCTACAAAATGTGATTGTCCTAACGTTGCACAGACCTTGAGTAGGTTCCTGCTTCAAGCTAATTATTCCTCCGTGTGTTCAGACCTACAAAATGTGATTGTCCTAACGTTGCACAGACCTTGAGTAGGTTCCTGCTTCAAGCTAGTTATTCCTCCGTGTGTTCAGACCTACAACATGTGCGTGATTGTCCTAACGTTGCACAGACCTTAAGTAGGTTCCTGTTTCAAGGCTTGTTCATTTTTGTTTGTTTGCACTTACTGTTTTGAACTCAAGCGTAGTCCATACACACTACTTCTAGTAGTACTGGACTGGATTTTGCGTGTGGATTTGCTTTCCCTATTACCAGTACCCTTTGCCATCAGGCGAACCCACACTGACTTCAGAGGTACTTGTCTTTTTTCGTCCCCAAGTCAAGGGCGAGGCTTGTTCATTTGAGAGCTCATGTTCTGCGAGTAAAACATACATTGTAAATATGCATGCACGCACACACATACACACGGCACATCTCACTATCCCCTAAGCCATGGTTTCTGTATATAGACATTTGGTGACACCCCTAGTCTAGTTGGTCATGTGTTGAAGTATGGTCATTTACTGTTTTTTTGTGTGTGTGTCCTTTGCTTGACCACTTTTTGGCTTTTTGTGTGTGGCATTTGCCAAGAATTGCTCAGCTGTTAGATTACTGTATAAGTACCTAGTTTGATCCCTTAGATACATTTTGGTACTCTGCTCTGTTGTGATCAGCAAATACTTTCCCAACTGGCATGGACAGCCATGCGTATCCATAACTGTTGATCTGTAGCACTGCATATAAGTTCTTGTTCTACTTTCAGTGCATGATGCAACTGACAAGAATCTTTTTTTGTTTTTGCTGTCTCTTTTATTCTGTGAATCTGACTAATTCTTAACTATGTTCTGTTTGTCTTTTTTCACAACATAGCTAGAAATGTTGACAGGAACCTTCTGTTGCTTGTGATGAAAGTCTACTTTGTGTTTGGCCCTCTTTCACATTTAATTATTAATTTTGTCTCTCCGTAATATCAGTCTCCTCATAGGTTTTTCCACTAATTGTTTAGGATTTGTGGCTTTGTTAAAGTGGTTGTGTGTCACGTGTAATAATAATTGTATACTTTTTCCCAAGGACTAATTGCGTAAGATTTTTATAAAATAAATTTGGGCTTTTCCTGTTGAGTTCTCTGGCAGTGGCTAAATTGCTTGCCTGTTGACACAGTAGTCACTGGTTCAAATCCCCTTTGATTCTAGGAATTATTATTATTTATCAGGAATGCTAAGTCAACACAGCCAAAAATGGGTATCAGAAAATTATCTGGGAAATAAAGGTGGCTGTTGTATGTTTGAGATCACACTGAGTGCCAGTTGTTCTGAAAACACGGGGCTAGCACCATAAACCCAATATGCCTCATGGCATGAAAAGGGGTCTTTTACCTTCATGTTCAGAAAGCCATGGCAAACTACTGAACATAAACTTCCTTGAAATCACATACAGCTAAAAATGCTGGGGTTGACTGCAACATCCTGTAAAGGATATGCAACTAGAGTACCTTTACATACACTTTGCTCTGTAAAAATAAACTACGTCATATTTATATATGGTTTTCAGGAAATGTCCAAGTTCGCCTGCTATGTGGTGAGACAGTTCACTAGTGTGGCATCCAACCTTTACGTACACTTTGCTCTGTGGAAATAAACTGTACATCATGTTTGTATGTGGTTTTCAGGAAATGACCAAGTTCGCCTGCTATGTGGTGAGACAGTTCACTAGTGTGGCATCCAACCTTTACGTACACTTTGCTCTGTGGAAATAAACTGTACATCATGTTTGTATGTGGTTTTCAGGAAATGACCAAGTTCGCCTGCTATGTGGTGAGACAGTTCACTAGTGTGGCATGCAACAACAAGAAGGTGTTTGTCGACCTCCTTTTCTGGAAATCAAAAACTGAAGCCTTGGCAGTTACTAGTGACTATAATTTCCTGCAGAAAAGGTAAATGATGTAGCCATTCACTTATAGGATCCAATCAGCTGCCATCTTTATGTTAAAGATCGGCTACAAAAAGATCTCCAGCACTTTTTGTCCTTTCAGCTCCATCATCCAGTGTTTATAAATCATCATGGCCAAATGGATAAGAATGCCCGTTCTTTAACATCCGGTGTGCTGATGGCAAGGTAAGGGGTTCAACCCCTACAACGGGCAGTTGGACTAAAATGTTGACTTCTCGTCTTTGACTTGGGGTCGTAAATTATAAATACCACTGAAGTCAGAGTAGGTTCGCCTGATGGTGAGGGACACTGCTAATAGCAAAAGCTAATCCACTTGCAAAATTAAATCCAGTGCTACTAGAAGTAGTGTGTATGGACTACACTTGAGTTCAAAGCGAGTGAGCACCAAATAAAAAGAAATCCAATGTTCTTTTGCAGAACTAGGTGCCCATGACAGCTTTTTGACATATCTGTCTGTCATAAGCCAGAAGTCCTGACTCTCTTGTGTTGTATTAATGATGTATCACATCATGAAAGAACCATATTGTGGTCTTCCATTTCTCTGCCTTCCTTGTAAACTTGCTTCCATAATTATCTCTAAGAGACTTTTATTTTTCGGTATGTGCCCAAAATAATATTTTATTTTCCTCGTTGTTTGTCTTAATAATCAGTCTTCTTCAATATTAGGTTCTTGTTGGATAGATCTGTTTGAAATCCTTTCCATCCATGGATTTTTAACCTTATCTTACTATTTAAACTCTTGTCTTCTGTTTGTAGACTTGCCCTTCATGTTTCCCTGCAGCAGGGTTTTATTTCCATATATGTCTAGTCGACTTGGCCAAAAGGATAAGACCACTCGCTCTGAAACTTCTGGTCCGAAGATGATCAGGTTCATGATTCCATCACTACACTGGTATTAAGTTGGACTTCTACGTTGATTTCTCATTCAGAAAGTAATGGCAAACTACTGAACATAAAATTACTTATTAGATCAACTTTCCCCTCTGCTGTGTGTCCACCGTGACGAGGTAGAGGGGCTTGTGCGTCCCAATGACCCCAAGAGCTATGCCGACGGTAGCACAGCTACTGGTAGGGCCACCCATGTCGGACAGGTCAAGGGAGAGGGACCAGACGAAGAGACACACAAACCTGCTGCCTTGTAGGTAGACTGGGGACAGTCAAAGGCTAGGGAAAGCACCCCAAATACATGCTTGTCGAAATCGGATGTACTGAGCCACAGGCTTGACAAAGCAGTGCAACGTGAAACCTGCTGCCTTGTAGGTAGACTGGGGACAGTCAAAGGCTAGGGAAAGCATCCCGAATAAATGCTTGTCGAAATCGGATGTACTGAGCCACAGGCTTGACAAAGCAGTGCAACGTAACTTAATTCATGATGTCACAAATCAAAATTAATCGATATGGTGCTAATCCCGTGAAGTCCCATCAGGCGGTGATAGTGCCGGGCCCCCTGCCTCGAGGGGGTCCACCCATGACTACTGGTGGTCACCTTCCCCTGTGCTGTGGAGTCAAGGCACAGAGGAGTAGGTTAAGAGCTATTGACCAAATACCCCGGACACTCAACATACTACAGTGGAATGCCGAAGGAGTTTACAAGAAGAAAGACTCCCTAACACATCGTCTTCATAAAGATAGAATAGATGTGGCATGCATTCAAGAGACACACCTCAACGCCAATCACAAATTCTCAGTCAGAGGATATCAGGCCACACGTTTCGACCGCGAAGGACACAAAGGAGGAGTTCTAATACTTACACGAAATACAATACCTTGCAGCGAAGTATCTGTGATCTCTGACAACCAAACGGAAATTATAGGTGTTGACATAATGATAAAGGACGTGAAAATAAGAATCTACAATCTGTATAGCCCAGCAGATAAGGACCTTACACTCTCAAACATGAAAATAACTGACACAAACTGCATTATTGTCGGAGACTTTAATAGCCGTTCAGAAAGATGGGGATACCCAGATACTGACAAAAGAGGAGATGAATTGGAGGACTGGGAAATAGACTCAAATCTCCATCTACTCAACAAAGCGGATGACACACCGAGCTTCTACTCCAGAAGATGGCTTACCACTTCTACTCCAGACTTAGCTTTCTGCACAGGAGACATCCTCCACAAAATCGATCGCCATGTGCTGGACCAATTAGCAGGTAGTGACCACAGACCAATCAAGCTTGAAATGAATATGGAGTATGTTCCACAGGAGCAAAAGCCCTTGCCCCGCTGGAATTACAAACGAGCAGATTGGGACAGATTTGCCATACTAACAGACAAATATTGTGAAAACATAAATACACGATATGGCAACATAAAGCAAATGGTGGAAAGTCTAAACAGAGCGATAATACAGGCAGCCACTGAGTCCATTCCAAGAGGAGCGAGGAAAAATTACAAACCATACTGGACTGAAGAACTACAAAGTTTGGAGGACAAAGTTGAAGATGCCAGGAAGACAGCAGAGAGAGAACAAACAATTGAAGCAAACATCTCTCTCAAAGCCATCTCAGCAAAATATAAAAGAACAGTAAATCAAACAACAAGAGATTGTTGGAGGGAAAAAACAGAAAACCTGAATTTTGACAGGGATGGAAACAAACTATGGAAACTAGTGAAAGCCATGAACAATGAAGGACCTAGAAACAAACAAATAACAATTAAACAAGGAAATGCCTTGCTTACAGGCAAAAAGGCTGCAAATGCACTAATGGAACACTATGCAAATGCAAACCACATTGATATTACAACCGAACAGAAGAAAGCAATCAAAGACAAACAGACACATCATAGAAATACAGAGACAGCAGCAGAATATATGATGGCAAATCTAACAATGGAAGAAATGGAACAGGCAATGAATACCCTAAAAAAGAAGAAATCACCAGGAAAGGATGGAATCACAAATGAAATGCTAATAGGACTAGGCACCAAGGCAAAGAAGAAACTACTAGCAGTCCTAAATAACAGCTGGAAGAGAGGAATAGTCCCACAGGCATGGAAGGAAGCTATACTAATACCAGTCCCAAAGAAAGGAAAAGACCTGGAAGAACCAAATGGCTATCGACCTATCAGTCTACTGAGCTGTGTAGGAAAATTAATGGAACGCATTATCAATGGCAGGCTAACATGGCATCTGGAAGAAAACAAACTCTTAACACCACACCAAGCAGGATTCAGAAAATACAGATCCACTGAAGATCAAATAACCTATATAGCTCAGGAAATAGAGGATGCCTTCCAAGAGAAAAAGCACACACTAGCAGTCTGGATAGATTTAGAAAAAGCATTTGATAAAGTATGGAAGGAAGGACTGAAAGTAAAACTGCAAAACATGCATGTTTGTGGAAAAATGTATAAATGGATCAGCCACTACCTTGAGAACAGAACTGCCAGGACAAAAGTACAAGGACAAACAAGCAAAATGATGCTGCTGGAGCAAGGTGTCCCCCAAGGAGGAGTTCTTTCACCAACATTATTCCTAGCATATATAAATGACATCACAGAAAATTTTCCAGCCAGAGTACACACATCCTCCTTTGCAGATGACCTAGCCATATGGACATCTGAAGAATATATTAGTACAGCTAACAGCAGAATACAGCAAGCCTTATTAGCGCTAGAGGACTGGTCAAAATCATGGCTAGTGAAGATAAGTGAGGAGAAAACAACATGCACAGTGTTCTCCCTCTCAAATAAAACTCAGCAACCTAAGCTGGTATTGAATGGAAAAATATTGCGCCATGAAGAAAATCCAAACTATCTAGGAGTCACCTTTGATCGTCGCCTGACATGGAAGACACAGGTTGAGAAAAATCGAACAAGAGCAAGGCAGAGAATGGCAATCATGAAAAAGCTTGCTGGTACAACGTGGGGAGCAGATGAGAAAGTTCTCAAGAAGTTATATACTGGACGGGTGAGGCCAGTACTGGAATATGGCATTGCAGCTTGGGCAACAGCAGCTAAGTCAAACTTTAACAAAATAAGTAGAGTCCAAAACCAAGGAATGCGAATCATAACTGGAAGCCTGAAGACAACGCCTATTAATGAACTAGAAAAGATCACTTGTTTACAACCAATGCAGGATAGAAGAGATAGCAGAGCCCAGCAACAAGCAGAAAAATTTAGAAGATTGACAGACCACCCTATGTACAACAGATTTAATGGTTTTGGAAAGGGAAGACTGAAGCGTAGCAACTTTGTAGAAACTGCAAAACGAAGGATTAGGGCAGATCCTATACTTAACATATCAACAGTCAAGCCCATACACAATGCACACAACTTCCCAGCTTGGAGACAGCAGCAACTGCCTGAGATGATAGAAAACATTCCTGGTATTGAGAAAAAGAACACTCAGCATGAAACCGAAAGAAGAGAAATAACCCTAAACTACATAAAAGAACATTACCCAAGCAGGAATTGGACCCATGCATATACAGATGGATCAGCCAAAAATTCAATAGAGAATGGAGGAGGAGGAATTCTCCTAAATTTAAAAAATGGAGTGAAAAAAACACATTCAATGGCAACTGGAAAATTTTCAAGTAACTTCAAAGCGGAGGTAGAGGCTTTGAAAACTGCAGCAGAAATGCTCCTGATGGAGGAAAATAAAGAGAAGCAAATAGCTATCTTCACAGATGCAAAGTCAGCTGTCTCAATACTCAAGAGCAATAACAGCACAGAACTAACTGACCTAAGAGCAGCACTCCATGGTCTATGCCAGAAATCCAAAAAAGTTGTAATACAGTGGATCCCATCACATTGCAGTATACCTGGAAACGAAGAGGCTGACAGACTGGCAAAAGAGGGCGGACGACTACCACAGCCTGACATAGACATAACCTATAATGAGGCAAAGAGGTTGATAAAAAGCACTTATAGAACCAAATGGGAATCTGAGCATCCAGGCCATCAGAAGGATGATGCATATTACAAACTCGACCGAAGAGAACAAGTAGCAATCTTCAGACTCCGCACAGGACATAACAGGCTGAAATACCACTTGTTCAATAAACTAAAGATAGGAGATACTGATGAATGTAATTGTAGAACTGGAAAAATGACAGCAAAACATTTGCTGCAGGATTGCCCAACGTATGCAGAACAGAGAAAGATATTTTGGCCCACACCTGCTTCATTTGAGGACAAGCTCTATGGAGATATCAACAAGCTCAAGTTGACCGCAGCTTACTTTAACTACATACAGGTTGACATTTAAAGGTGCATGAAGACCCAGAGGCATGAAATGAAATATTGCTTGGATAGCAAATCCATTATGTGGAAAGTCCAAATCGAAAGCTCGCTGTGTGGGCTTCATAAAAGGTGGAAAAGTGTCCTAGTGGCACGAAATGGAATATTGCTTGATAGCAAATCCATTACGTGGAAAGTCCGAATCAAAAGCCCATTGTGTGGGCTTCATAAAAGGTGGAAAAGTGTCCTAGTGGCATGAAATGGAATATTGCTTGGATAGCAAATCCATTACGTGGAAAGTCCGAATCGAAAGCTCACTGTGTGGATGTCATCTGCAGACTGCATACTTCTGGTTTCCGGAAGAACAGCCTATGGTGAACGGAAGGCCCAATATACGGAAGTGAGGCTAAGCAGCCATGTGCAGGACGTGACGATTCCTTGGGTGAGCCCAGTACCAGAGCGCTATGTATCGGCTCTGCAAGTGTGGAAGCCTCCTTGGATGGCGGGGAATGCCCATGGTCTGCCCCTGCCTTCCCTTGAGGGCTGACCAGGATCTTTGGCTGTTCTATATGGACCAGCTGGGATGGGGGATAACACCACAACAGTGAGAGTCAAACGTCCTAAGAAACCCCCGGGAAGGTTAACCTGGTCAACAAATGCCCGCAGAAGTCGGATGTGTCGGCCTAACGGCGCAAGAACGCAGCTCTGCTGTAAACAGGCACAACGCAATCACATCCGAAAAAAAAACTCCGGATGAACGAAGAAGAAGAAGAAGAAGATCAACTTGAGGTTGATTGCAGCACCCTGCAAAAAGACATGCAACATAGTTGTTAATATGCCTTGAATATTTTGTTTGTCCACACTCGATCACATTGGTATTTCTGTTTTAATTTGTAGCTTATTAAGAATCTTTTTGTTTGTCATATTTACTCCACATTTACTACATTTCCGCTTATTAATGGCATTAACTCTTTATTTCAATTACATCTTTCTCTCTTCCTCCTCTCCCTCTCCCCTCTTTCTCCTCCACTCTTTCCCCAACTTCTTTCCTCTTCTCTCTCTTTTCCCTAATTGGAAGTTGCATATTTACATGTAATGATATTTTGACATCTTTTTCCAAACTTTTTTTTAAAAATTTACAGCAAAGGAAAAGTACTGTGGTCAGAACATGAAGAACAAGAGTTACAGTCCTTGTTTGAAAAGTATAAAGATGTTGTACATCCTGGTGAGTTTCCTATTGTACCACCATCGTCATTAAGTATTCTAGCACTTTGGGTTTACAATGAATTCCCTGTTAATTCCAGTCCATAGATGATGTCTTGTGCCTGTCTCTTTAATTGTGTGTATATTGGCATGATAGACAAGGTGATGGAATGCATCATGCTTTCTGAGTGTTCAATACTGCTGATGGAGCACAACCAAAAGTATAACATGACAGTTCATTCTGCCTATCTTTCCTTCTCTTGTTCTCTCTCTGCATCTGTTTGTCATACTCCATGTTTGCATCCTCTCTGTATCTTTCTCCTTCTTTTGACTAGTACTTCACTTTTTCTGTCGCCCCCCCCCCCCCTCTCTCTCCTCTCTCTCTCTCTCTCTCTCTCTCTCTCTCTCTCTCTCTCTCCTCTCTCTCTCTCTCTCTCTCTCTCTCTCTCCCTCCTTCCTCTCTCTCCATTTCCCCCTCTCTCTCCCTCCCTCCTTCCTCTCCCTCCCTCCTTCCTCTCCCTCCCTCCTTCCTCTCTCTCTCCCTCTCTCTCCCTTCTCCATCTCCCTCTCTCTCTCTCCATCTCCCTCCCTCTTTCTCTCTCCCTCTCTCTCCCTCCCTCCTTCTCTCTCCATCTCCCTCCCTCTCTCTTTCCCTTCCTCTCTCTCTCTCTCTCTCTCTCTCTCTCTCTCCCTCTCTCTCCATCCCTCTCTCTCTCTTTCTCTCCATCTCTCTATCTCTCTCTCCCTCTCTCTCCCTCCCTCCTTCCTCTCTCTCCATTTCCCCCTCTCTCCCTCCCTCCTTCCTCTCCCTCCCTCCTTCCTCTCCCTCCCTCCTTCCTCTCTCTCCATCTCCCTCCCTCTTTCTCTCTCCCTCCTCCTTCTCCATCTCCCTCTCTCTCTCCATCTCCCTCCCTCTTTCTCTCTCCCTCTCTCTCCCTCCCTCCTTCTCTCTCCATCTCCCTCCCTCTCTCTTTCCCTTCCTCCTTCCTCTCTCTCTCTCCATCCCTCTCTCTCTCTTTCTCTCCATCTCTCTATATCTCTCTTTCCCTTCCTCCTTCCTCTCTCTCTCTCTCTCTCTCCATCCCTCTCTCTCTCTCTTTCTCTCCATCTCTCTATCTATCTCTCCCTCTCTCCCTCCCTCCTTCCTCTCTCTCCATTTCCCCCTCTCTCCCTCCATTTCCCCCTCTCTCCCTCCCTCCTTCCTCTCCCTCCCTCCTTCCTCTGCCTCCCTCCTTCCTCTCTCTCCATCTCCCTCCCTCTTTCTCTCTCCTTCTCTCTCCCTCCTCCTTCTCCATCTCCCTCCTCTTTCTCCCTCCTTCTCTCTCCCTCCCTCCTTCTCTCTCCATCTCCCTCCCTCTCTCTTTCCCTTCCTCCTTCCTCTCTCTCTCCATCCCTCTCTCTCTCTTTCTCTCCATCTCTCTATATCTCTCTCTCCCTCTCTCTCCCTCCCTCCTTCCTCTCTCTCCATTTCCCCCTCTCTCTCCCTCCCTCCTTCCTCTCCCTCCCTCTTTCTCTCTTCCTCTCTCTCCCTCCCTCCTTCCTCTCTCTCCATCTCCCTCTCTCTCTCTCCATCTCCCTCCCTATTTCTCTCTCCCTCTCTCTTTCCCTTCCTCCTTCCTCTCTCTCCATCCCTCTCTCTCTTTCTCTCCATCTCTCTCTCTCTCTCTCTCTCTCTCTCCATCTTTCTCTCTCTCTCTCTCTCTCTCTCTCTCTCTCTTTCTCTCTCTCAGTAAAATTTACAGTATTTTACTAACATTCTACATTAATGGCTACTTTGCTATTAACCCATGTGTTCAAATGTAGGTTTATCTTCTCTCCCTAGAACTTGATTTAATGGAGCTGATTAAAGGTGAACTGACATCATCCCACACAAGGCTGCAAATACTGAGAGAGTTAAAAAGACAAAGGCTCATAACAAGTGCAAGAGACATCAAGAGGAAAGGCCCAAAGTAAAGACATAGACTATTATGTTGTTGTTTTGTTTGTAAATCCTCAGCAAGACTCAGATCTAACTCTTTAAGTCTGATGCACTCATGTCAATTTGCCAGAGCACGGGACAGGGAGGTCCTGTAGCACGACCATGTGTGGATGTATGAAGTGTTAGGACCATCATACTTTGTAGGCCTGGGTGCACAAATGAGGTGGCCAGGCTTTCCCTCTTGTAACGAATGTTGACGGGCATCGAACCCTCGTCCGACAGCGCCTATGTTATTGTCAGTATAGCTTCCTAGCTGCTAGACCTACATGCCCACTGAAAAGAGGCTCTGTCCATTGGAGTGGGGTTAAAGTAGAGACTTCTCTTCTTTCCCGGTACCAAATTACCATCTCCGTAGTGAGCGTATACAGAGCTCTCCATACCCTCCTCAAGCCCAGACACCAGCAGGGTGTGCAATACTGGTACTGGTACTTGACATCCTTGAAGAGACATATTAACCCTTTACAGGTCACAGCGTCCGATTCCGGCCGATGCCATAAAACGATCGTAGCGTCCGATTCCGGCCGATACTATTATGCATTGTAAAAACGCGATCTCTCGGCTTTCCGACACTTCCGATGGCTACTTTCGCTTTTGCCGACAGCTTGACAACGTGGCCGCCATTTGTAAACGCGATAGTATGAATTTGAACGGACTTTTACGGACAATTTTTGATAGTTTTCGGGATTTTTACGCTGTTTTTCAAAATGGATTTTGGCGATTCTTCAAGTGATAGCCGAGATTTCGCTAGGTTCAATTTAAATGACTTTAAAGGGCATGAAATTGACTATTAATCGGCGCTAGATATCAGTGCAAAGCGTTACTTTGCATTAGCAGTCTGAGTCGGACTTTAAAGAAAGTGATTATGATTCTGAAAATGTGTTTGTAAATTGCCGTATAGATGACGGAAAATCACAAACAACATGCCGTATTTCGTAAATATTTGTGTTCATATATGGATTACCGACAACAATCACATGAGTAACATATTCTGCATGCTTTTCCCTTCATTGTGTTGTTTATTTAACTAAAATCGGTTGACTAACACCTTATTTCTGATGTTTTTACTATCGTGACCCGAAATTTTACCGAACCTGAAAAAATCTTGCCCGTTCAGGGCTAGAAAACGGACAAGCATCTGCCCTGTAAAGGGTTAAGATGTAAACAGGTCATGATTCAGCACTGCATGTGCAGACAGGCTGGGATGAGGCTGAGGTTGCTCATGTTTCCTTCATGTATTTTAGGTATCTCATTGTCAGCAATCTACTGCCCAGTATCCTGGGAGAAAGAGATATTATATATCCATAGGAAATGTAGCTATATAATAAATCAGAATGTTAATACATAAGTAAGTAAAATGTACAGGATTTTTTTTTATGCATCTCTAAGCGCATTGGGCACATGGTAAGTACATATCTCTTTTACATGCCTTAATGTATATAGGAATATAGGTACACAGGAATAATAGGGAAACAAAACTCGCTTACACTCAAGAAATAAATGACCGTAGACTCCGAGGTAGACCAAGAAGACGGTGGAGAGATAATACATGTACAGACCTACAAGCACTTGGAATCAACGACTGGCAAGAGAAGGTCCACCAGAGAGACGAATGGAGACGGATTGAATCTGCAGCAAAGAACCTCAATGGCTTGGAATGCTGAAGAAGAAGAAGAATGTACATAGGATATATAATGCTAGTTTAGTAAATCACAAACAGACAATAAATGCTGGGATTGAATGCAATGTCATGTACAGGACATGCAACTAACTGTCAACATTAAACACTGAATAGCATGATGACATATACATGCATGTGTATGCATTTTACTGGTTTTGATTTGAAATGAGTTTCTTTCCTGTCATACCATTAGACCACCCAAGTGGACAGATGAGGAGCTGGAACAAGTCAAGGAAGCATTTAACATGCATCGTGCATCTGATTGTAAGTTTGTAGAAGCTTGTTTGTGTGAGAGAGAGGGAGGGGATTGGGGAGGGAAGGAGGGAGATGGATGCTACATTGTGAGTACAAGACATCCATTGTTAAGATGGATGCTACATTGTAAGTTCTAGAGATCCATTACAACATTGATGCTACATTTAAGTACAAATATTCATTATAACATTAATGCTAATCGTGCATCTGATTTTAAGTTTGTAGACGCTTGTTTGTGTGAGAGGGAGGGAGATGGATGCTACATTGTGAGTACAAGACATCCATTGTTAACATGGATGATACATTGTAAGTACTAGAGATCCATTAGAACATTGATGCTACATTTAAGTACAAATATTCATTATAACATTAATGCTACGTTGTAAGTACAAGATATCCATTATAACATAATGATATTATGTTATAAGTACAAGATATTCATAATATGAGGAATGCCACACCTAGTGGCTATGAAGGCCAAATTCTCCTTTGGGAGACCTGGGTTCAATCCTTGGTAAGGTGTGGATCTTTTTTCTTTCGGGGGCTGAAAGAAAACCTGCACAGTTTGCGGTGACTGCACTAGCCAGGTGGCCTTAATTCCTCAGGCTCAAGACCTCATGTGATCTATGAGAGAAAGTGGACCACTTATGGAGGTATAAAAGTGAAACTTTATAAACCCAAAAACACTTTATGGTTGCTACCACTGATGTGAACATCTATTTTCTGTATAAAACCTGCTATCTGTTGCGGTTCCTGCTGTCTGTTGCGGTTCCTGCTGTCTACTCCATGGTAGAATATTTCCTGTGTCTGAGAGGTTACTATGTCTGCAGAATGAGTGCTCTTGTCTTCTCCCTTGGATCATAACAGAGGCTCTTAGTTGTTGTTGGAGGAATCCAATCGTTTGAGTTGTTCTTTCTAACTTGAAGCTTAGATGATGTCTTAGTTTTCAACTCAGGCTAGTTGTGCACTCGTTCTGAACATGCTCATGAGATTCCCAAACGGTGAGTGCAAGTACTGGGTGCTGATTGCTTTCCATCAATGGGGAATTGTTGTGATTCTCTTGCAGTATGGCAGTATTCAAAGTGTGTGGTCTTCTGGCGCTTCTTCGCTGTAGACACACAACTGCAGGGAGGCAAGTAGACTGTCTTGAGAATCTCAGTACAGTGCACATAATCTGTAGCATTGGTGAGGATCACATTGAGAATGTTCTACTTCTGCCCTTTATCCGCCATTGCAGCACAGGCCCCCCCCCCCCCCCCCCCCCCCCCCCCCCCCCCCCCAACTCTTCGCTAAGTCATCAAGTCTTTTGCTGTGTCTTGCATTTTCCTGCATGTCTTACCCATATTATTCATTATCATTTTGCCGTCAAGCTTCATGGGGGTGGAATAAATAGCACTCTAGTGCCCAATGGGTGGCACTCATCATCATCATGTGCTATGTCGACAAGAGTGGGCAGACATGTTTCACCATCTCTCAACTCTGTGTTCTTGTCGACCGTGCCATGTGGCCAAGCCATCCAGGTATTTACTTCTCTGGCACCGGATAGTTTCATCCCGTGTGATTGTACAATGTCTTTGATGTCATTAATCCAGTTTCTTCTCAGGCGTCCTATTGCTCTCATATCACATGTTCTTTGATGTAGGGCCAGTGCTGGTAGTTGATGGCGTTGCATTCTAACGAGATGGCCAAACCATTTGATCATCTTTCTTTCAAAATATGTCGCACAAGCTGTTGATCCCACTGTCTGTCCGATAACATCATTTCTTATTGGGTCTCAGAAAGTTAAGTTGGCAGCTCTCCTCAAGCATCTCATCTCGCTGGTGTTGATCCCACTGTCTGTCTGATAACATCATTTCTTATTGGGTCTCAGAAAGTTAAGTTGGCAGCTCTCCTCAAGCATCTCATCTCGCTAGTGTTGATCCCACTGTCTGTCTGATAACATCATTTCTTATTGGGTCTCAGAAAGTTAAGTTGGCAGCTCTCCTCAAGCATCTCATCTCGCTGGTGTTGATTATTCATCTCTGTCTCTAATTCTGTTCTCCATGTTTTTTTAGTCTCCCTCTATTTTATTTTATTTGTGCATTCCAGAAAAACAAATTTCTAGTGCAAACTATTTGGTTTTCTCAGCAGTAGCGTCTTTTCTTCTTCTTCCCGGAATCTGCTTATTTTTTTTATCCCTGAGCTCTGTATGAGTGATTCTGTCATATCAGTCTTTATTTGGTCTTTAACAGCTAATATACCAAAATTATCATCTGTATGGGGATACATCAGATAGATCTTTGTTTTCATGGAATTGGTCTGGAGGAGACATTGGCAGTCATGACTTTCCAACCCTCTCTGTTATTTCACACCTTGAAGAAGTTGGTGTTGCCCATATTATCACTTGCTCTCCACACCATATTATCACACCTCTCGCTTTGCTTTCCACATGTACACTTCTCTCTGTGTTTGTCACTTATATCTCTCTCTGTGCTTTCTACATATACCTCTCTGTGTGTTTTCCACATATACTTCTCTCTGTGTTTTCCACATATACCTCTCTCTGTGTGTTTTCCACATATACCTCTCTCTGTGTTTTCCACATACACCCCTCTGTGTTTTCCACATACACCTATCTCTATGTTTTCCAAATACACCTCTCACTATGTTTTTTCCACATTCACCTCTGTTTTTTCCACATACACCTCTCTGTGCATTCCATATTATACGTCCCTCTCTGTGCTTCCCACATAAACCTGTCTCTGTGCTGTCCACATACACCGGTGCTTTCACATACACCCCTCTCTGTGACTTCCACATACACCCCTCTCTGTGCTTTCCACATACACCCCTCTCTGTGCTTTCACATACACCCCTCTCTGTGCTTTCCACATACACCCCTCTCTGTGACTTCCACATACACCTCTCTCTCTGTGCTTTCCACACACACCCCTTTCCACATATACCTCTCTCTGTGTTTTCCACATATACCTCTCTCTGTGTTTTCCACATACACCCCTCTGTGTTTTCCACATACACCTATCTCTATGTTTTCCAAATACACCTCACTATGTTTTTTCCACATTCACCTCTGTTTTTTCCACATACACCTCTCTGTGCATTCCATATTATACGTCCCTCTCTGTGCTTCCCACATAAACCTGTCTCTGTGCTGTCCACATACACCGGTGCTTTCACATACACCCCTCTCTGTGACTTCCACATACACCCCTCTCTGTGCTTTCCACATACACCCCTCTCTGTGCTTTCACATACACCCCTCTCTGTGCTTTCCACATACACCCCTCTCTGTGACTTCCACATACACCTCTCTCTCTGTGCTTTCCACATACACCCCTTTCTGTGCTTTCCATATACACCTTTATGCTTTCCACTTACATCTTTCTCTGTGCTTTCCAAATAAACCCCTGTCTTCGTTTTCCCACATACATCTCTCACTGTGCTTTCCACATACATCTCTCACTGTGCTTTCCACATACATCTCTCACTGTGCTTTCCACATACACATCTCACTGTGCTTTCCACATACACATCTCTCTGTGTTTTCCACATACACCTCTCTCTGTTCATTCCACATACACCTCTCTCTGTGCATTCCACATACACCTCTTTCTGTGATTTCTACATACACCTCTCTCTATGCTTTCCACATACACCTCTCTCTCTGTGTGCTTTCCACATAACCTCTCTCTGTACTTTCCACATACACCTTTCTGTGCTTTCCATATATAACTCTGTGCTTTCCACACACACCTCTCTATGCTTTCCACATACACTTCTCTCTATGCTTTCCACATACACCTTTCTGTGCTTTTCACATAAACCTCTCTCTTTCTTCCTCTGCATCTCTTGCCCATACAAGGCCAGTGTCTCCATCCCATCTCTTCTGCTGACATACCTTGTACATTTTATCTGTCCCTCATAACCTAGAGTGATCTTGTGACACATTCAGCTCTCAGTACCTCAACTTTTGTCCTCTTGTCAGTGCAGCTGATGGATAAAAGACAGATAAGTAATATACTCAGTAACATTGAATCAAATGATTTCAAGCAGTCTACATTCTGTCTCCCAATTTGCTTTTGGGAGCTGAGATAGTGCAGTCACCAGCATGCTTGCCTCCTGACAGGGATTTCGTGGTGGGAATTGTTTTCAGTCACTTGGGCTCTGGACTTGACCCACCATAAAATTAATACCAGGAAATGTATATCACCCATTGAGTGTTGATTGTTCTAAACATATGTGTGTAGCACCACATGCCCAGTACAGCTTGTGGTGTGAAAAGAGGCCTTTTACATTTAAAAAAATCATGACTTTATCTTGCGTCTGCAGATCCCATTGCTGAAATTATGAAGACAATGAACACCAGCAAGTCGAAGCGGGTTGTCATTGCCAAGCTGATTGATCTAGGGTTGGTGCAGGATAAGAAAGAGCTGTTGAAGCAAAGATCTTCCAAGAGAAAAGGCAGCGGGAAACATGTCGATGTCAGTGACGGGGATGAAGACAGGCTGTTGGAGAGACTGGGCGGAGAGGTGAGATTAATTCGAGAATTAGTAGAACAATTCTTGTTTTGTGTTTCTTAGGTGTCAGAATTTAAATTTTTTAAAAATCTGTCACATTTAACTCTAAAAGGATGAGGAAAGGGGTGGGGGGAGAAGAGAAATTGGGAGATATTTCTCAGCATTGTTGGAGGATGGGGTTAATTAGGGCCAATACCTCCAAGCATTTGTGACCCGTGGCTAGTATTTAGGGCTGAAATCTCCAGCATTTGTGAAGGGAGGTCAGTATTTAGGGCTGATATTTCCAAGCAATCATGACATGAGAACTATTTGGGGCTGATGTTTACAAGCATTTGTAACATGAGAAATATTTGGGGCTGATATTTCCAAGCATTCGTGACATGAGAACTATATTTGGGGCTATTTCCAAGCATTTGTGACATGAGAACTATTTGTGGCTATTTCCAAGCATTCGTGACATGAGGTCTGTATTTGGGGCTGTTATCTCCAAGATTTTATGAGAGGGAACAATCAATCAATCAATGAATCATGTGCCATGCCGGAAAGCGTGGGCGGTCATGACTCACCATTTCACTCGATCACCAGAGTCGTGGATCAGCTCAGTGTTCCTGTCTTGCCCATGCCGCGTGGCCAAGCCATCCAGGTATTTTCCTCTCAGTCTTCCGCTTGGTCTGTTCCCCTCGATCTTGCCAGTTGTCAATAAGTTCTCCATTCCATTTCTTCTGATAACATGTCCAAAAAATCTTGACTGTCTTCGTCTAATTTCTCTAATCAGTCTACGATGTTCATTTGTCTCCTGTAGTACTTGTTCATTGGTTTTTCTGTCTGTCCATGGTATTCTTTGCATTTTCCTCAGAAACCACATTTCTGTAGGAGGGAACAATATTTAGGGCATTTTCCAAGCATTGGTCATGGAGGCTAGTATTTTGGGGCTGATATTTCTAAACCTCGTGAGGGGAGGCAAGTATTTTAATCTGATATATCCATGATGATGTTTGTCCATCAAGAATGATGATGGCCATTCATTTCATCCAGTGGTTTTTGAAAGTTTGGAGCCATAAGGTCTAAGATGGATGGTAAGGCCTACTTTGGCTCGAAATGTTCTTTGACAATGTGGGCTAAGAATGCTTGACCTTCCTGGAGGAGGATCTCCTGCATTGGTTTTTTTTTTTGTCCAGCTCTTGCAGTCCTGTTTGCTTCACAAGTGACTATACCCTTGCGTAATGATGTACACCACAAATGTTGGTCTTTGCTAGCAGTCTCCCAAGTGTCATGATGAATTCCAAAAGCTTTTAGTGAGATCTTCAGTGTCTTTATAGCTTTTCCTCTGGCCATGATATAGTATATGTGAAGGCATATCGCTTCACACCCCAATGGCACTGCCATGGAACTACCTTCATCTTACACAGAAGATGCCTATGTACAGGGTGACCCCAAAAAAACATACGGAACCAACAAATCTTTGAACTTGAATAACGAAGACACAAACCATAGAATGTACGATTTATTGCCAGGCATATTTCACTGCATCTCGTCAGGTACATACTGCAGATGTCACACAACGTAAAGTAAAATACGTACATTCTATGGTTTGTGTCTTCGTTATTCAAATTCACTACAGGAAATCTTTGAATAATTGAGAAAGTTTTAGGCATCATTAGGACGATGCAGAGGATTGGATCGAGATCAACAGTAGTTCCAGCAAGACGGGGCCACCCCCACACATCAAATGACTCTCAATCCTGGCTGAGAGAGCGACTTCAGGGAGACTGATCAGCATAAAGTGTGACTTGGAGTTGACACTACGATTCACCTTGACTTGAACCCCCTAGACTTTTATCTGTGGGGGTATCTCAAGGATAATGTGTACCAGAACAACCCTCAAATGACTGGTGAACAGTAATCACAGCAAAGATCAGGGAAATCCCACAGAGGAATGCGGTCGAGTAACTGACAATTTAGCGCAACTTATGCAAGTGTGCATCCAATGCTGCGGAGGCCATTTGGAGCATATTTTGGAAAGAAGATAACTTTTATGCAAAGCTACCGAGGTAATTGAAACTTTTGGAAATGATTGTACACAGACTAAGTTTATGTTCACCTAATTTCAAGAAATTATGCTTGACATTTGTAGGATTTAATAAACTCTTTATGGGTTCGTTCTGTTTGTGTGTGTGTATGTCACCCAGTAGTTGCTGTTGGTGCTGTTTTTACAGCTTCGGGCTTAGATGCTGTTTTGTTTATAACTTTTCTGGTTTCAAAGTGAAATTTGCATTTCTTCACAGGAAAATCCAAGAAACGGAATGACAGTGATGACAGCGAGGAACTTGAAGATGATGACAGTGATGAAGATGATGATGATAACGATTACCATGAAGATGAAAGTGATGATGGTGACAACATCCCTGAAGCTGGCCATCAGAGCATGGTTAGACCCACAGCTGCAGCTGTAAATGACTCCATCAGAGATGTGAAGGAAAAAGGTATGGGCACTGTGCCATGTGAATATTTCTTCCTCCATGCAGTGGTTTAGAGGAGTGATGTATATCCCTGCTTTTATACCTGGTCTGATTCATTGTGATAACAGATAAAATAAAAGGTTGGTATACTTTCCCTGATCCTGAAGTAGTAGATTGGATTCTAGCCTTCTCAGATTAGGGTAGAAAACTTGAAGAACTCGTATTTAAATTCATCATTTGCAGGTCCACCAGTCTCCCTGGTCTAGGGGTTACTTGACTTTCTCCGCAATCCCGTATACTCTCGTGAGTAACGTGACATGCGCGAGAATCGGTAGTGGTTCTCTCCGCGTCGGTAACTTACGGGGTATGTGAGCCGGTCGCTCAGAAAGCAATGGCAAACTACTGAGAATAATCTTGCCAAGAAACCAACAATCAGCTGAAAGATGCTGATGTTGACAGCGATGTCCTGTAAAAGGATATGCGAACAAACAAACAAAAAATATGCAGGTCCGCATGGCCGAATGGATAAGAACGAGTATTCTTAAACATCCGGTGTGCTGATGCCGAGGTTAGCATTTCCACCCCTACACCGGACAGCTGGACTAAAATGTTGACCTGTCGTCCTTGACTTGGGGATGTTAATTACAGGTACCTCTGAAGTTGGAGTAGGTTCGCCTGATGGTGCGCGACACTGTTAATAGGGCAAGCTAACCCACACGCAAAATTCAGTCCATCACTACTATAAATAGTGTGGATGGACTACGCTTGAATTCAAAGCGAGCGAGCACCAAAAAAATATTCATATCATGTAACATGTCCCTTGCAGATTGATGCTCTCATCACAGCCTGCTGAATACACACTTGATCCTTCACCAGTTTTCTTGCCCAGGATTTCTTTCATGTGCTGGTTTCCCTTTGCCTCATTATCCTGGAGCCATGCCTTGTCTGCTGTTCTTTCTAAACCACCATGTAAATGTGTGCATTAAAAATCCCTCGCAGTTGGAAATCACAATAGGCCTCTGCGTCTTCCCATGATCTCCCATTGGAGGATAGTCCTTCAACCAATTCATGCCAAGCCATGCTATCTCCTGCAGCCCCCCCCCCCCTTCATCTCTCCATCTTGTTTATCTCTGCCACTAACTCTTTTCTCCATGTGTTTTTAGGTGTCCTTCTGTTTTATTGGCCCTGGGGGTACCAAAGAAAAGACTTTCTAGTTATACTATCATCAGGTTTTCTAACCAGCGCCAGCATCTTTTCCTTACTTCTTGATTTGCTGGAGTCTGTCTAGATTACACCCTCAGCTCTGCATTAGTGATTTTAGTCCTTCAGCTCCGCTCTAGTTAAATGTCAGATTAGAAAATTATATCTCAACATCATTTATGGCATGTAAATGATTCTGGTATATACATCTAGATTCTCACTGGCAGTACAGAGTTTGTGCACTGTACCTAGATTCTCCTTGTGTGATTTGTGGAAAGAGACAGGCCACTTAGGGAGGTATGAAAGTGATGCTTTACAAGTCAAACCAAACCACACTTGGTGGATCTGCCTCAGATGTGAACATCTTTTGTGGATAAAATCTGCTGTCCATTGCAGATCTTGCTCTCTACTCCATGATTGAGTTGCTAGTGTGGCTGAGAAGTTAGGGTGCCTGCCTCAGGCTCAGGAAGTATCAGGTTGAATCTCAGCACAAGGCTGGAAATTATTCCAAGAACCACTGGTAGCTAATGATCTCAGAACAGGGCTGGGAATTATTCCAAGAACCACTGGTAGCTAATGATCTCAGAACAGGGCTGGGAATGATTCCAAGAACCACTGGTAGCTAATGATCTCAGCTCAGGGCTGGGAATTATTCCAAGAACCACTGGTAACTAATGTTCTCAGAACAGGGCATGGAATTATTCCAAGAACCACTGTTATCTAATGATCTCAGAACAGGGTTGGGAATTATTCCAAGAACCATTGGTAGCTAATGATCTCAGAACAGGGCTGGGAATTATTCCAAGAACCATTGGTAGCTAATGAAAACACACGCTCCCCTGCTCTCCTGGGTAGTGAGAGTGAGATTCTTCTCAGATAAGTGTGAAAAACGGGCGGTCTCGTGTTCAAGTTCTGCATGTTAAAAACCCCACAGTAGTTGGAAATTGCATAGAGTAGGCTGTAAGGCTGCTATCCTGGCAAAATGTTAGGAAAGAAAACCTGCTCACTGGTGGATAGAATCTGTGACCTTGGATGGGAATCTGTCTAGAGGAAGCAGATCTTACACAGATGCATGCCAAAGTCAGACACACTGACCTCTGAGGTAGAAAAGTATGTGTAATACTCTCCTCAAAACAGGAACAAACAGGAAGAAGAAGTTTCGGCTCCTTGCAGCCACAGCTTGTGTGTTGAGCCTCTTATTAGAGAGGGCAGATCTGATGAAGGGTGATGTGAAATTTGGTGTACTGTCTGACATGTGCAATCTGGGATATGTAACTGGTTGAGACAATACAGGTGTGTTTGCAGTTATTAAAATATTACTTTCAACTTTGGAACTATTGCTAAAGCACACACTTTCTGTGTTTTATGTTTTTCATAGTTTAGATATTGAAATAAGTACACATTTACTTTCAAATTGGAACTGTTGTTAAAGCACTCAGTTCTCTGTGTTTTATGAATTTCATATGTTGGATCGTGATATCAAGACAGTGGTCATCTTCGTCCCCCAATAGAGGCACAATGAATTTTTCCAGCTAGTGCAGCTCTGGGGCACACCCAACCTTTACACAATTTTATTTCTTGAATTGTCTCTAAAGTAAAAGTGATGAGAAAGGTAACTGACCACCTTACCTCCTCTGTCATGGCCTAGGATATGGGAAACATTAACACTTCACACCCCACCATCAGTATCTGCTGTGGGAATATTTTACCTTTTTCTTTAGCAAATACTCATCATCATCAAGTGCCGTGCCGACTGGTGTAGACGTTCATGACTCTCCGCAGATCTCTGTCCTTGGTTTTCTGGATCAACTCTGTTGGTGATATTCCTCCATGCCACTGTCGCAATCCATCCAGCATCATTTCTCGTGGTCTGCCTCTACCTCTGCCTCTCTTCCCCTCGATATTTCCAGTTGTCACGATGTTCTCCATCACATGGCCAAAAAAAGCTGTTTGTCCCTTTCTTATTGTTGCATATAATGTTCTAGTTTCGCCAGACATTTGTCGTTAGTTACTTTGGCAGTCCAAAGATTTTGCAACATTCGTCTAAGGAACCACATCTCTGTTGCTTCAAATCTCTTCCTAATTTGTTCATTTATATTCCAAGATTCACAACCATACAGCAAAACAGGTTTTCGTTAACTTTTTCGCGTAGGGGATGGATTTATTCATCTCTTGAGTGTAATTGGTGTGCCAGGATGTAAAACCAGGAGTTTCTACTCAAGATCTGCGCGGGTGCTACGGAGTTCGTGCATCGAGCGAAGCCATCCTTGAGTGAATTTTCAGCAGCGTGTGTAGTTATCAGCAGTCTTGTGTTTACGTTTTTTCAACATGGCGGAACAACGTGTGTTTTCCGAGCTGTCAACAGTCAACATAACGAAGCGACGTGGTAGCCGCGCAGGGACAAAGAAGCAAGGTAAGCGCGGGGGTTTGAGGCGTTTTAGACTCAAGTGTCACCGTCTAGGACTCAGGAACATCCGTATTCTATATTGGAACTGTGCCAGTGTAAAACAACGGGGCTCTATTTTAGAAACCCTAGTTTACAGGAACGACATTGTAGCACTCCAGGAGACGAGACTGGGCGATCAGCTACTCCGAATTGCCGGCTTCAAATGTTTCTACAACAGACGACATCTGGGAACGGCGATTCTCGTTCGCGACAGCATGGTGGCGTCAGAGCTAGACATGTCCAGTTGGGACAGTGACGATATACAAATACAGGCGTTGAGAGTTCATTCCAGTACACCATTCGTGTTGGTTAATGTTTATGCCCGCAATGCGAGTATGGACGACCAGAAGTGGCAGTGCTTAAGTGGCATATTAGGCCACGAGAGAAATGTTATTTTCTGTGGTGACTTCAACGCTAAAGGCAGATCATGGGGAAACACTTCCTCCAATACACAAGGGGAGGAGCTCGAGACTGCACTGGAAACCATCGACCTGGTTTGTATCAACAGTGGCTGTGTCACCAGGACAGCAAGCCGTCCAGGCGATGAGGACAGTGCTATTGATCTGGCACTAGTTTCACCTTCACTCACTACAGTGTGTAGATGGGGTGTCCTAGGACACCATGGCAGCGACCACCACCCTTGCAGCATATTGGTGGAGAAAGGCAGAACCAGGCAGCACAAGCTAAAGGTAAAGACGTTCCAGTATGACAGTACAGGGCAAGATGTGGTGAGTAAAATAATGACGTGACAAGCGCAGAACGTTTCAGGGCAGGAAAAAAAGCTGGGAGCAGCCACCGTGGTGGAGTTTCGAGGTGGAGAAGGCTTGGGTGGATAAGCGTAGTGCTGTAAGGAGATGGCAAAATGCCAAGAAGAACAGAGCTGGTCATCCTAGTCCCTGCTTGCACTTAGAAAGAGAGATGCACACAAAAGTAAGCTATTTCAAAAAAACTGGTCAATGGTGGTTAAAAGCGAAAAATGGGCAGAGGTGTGTCAAAGAGTAAGCACAGACAAGTCACTGAAATTGTTCTGGCGACTACATAAAAGCATGAGTGGTGTAGTCAAGAATAAGAGCATTTCTGACTTCCAAGGTGCTGACCTCATCTGGCAGAGGACTGACGAGGACAAGGGCAAAGCCCTCTTTGAACGCTACCTTGAGCAGAGGAACCAGACAGACATGGGAGGCCGGAATCTGGCCAAGGAGGTCACCTCAGACAGATGCAAGGCCCAGAACACTTCGGATGAAGACACAGTGACAGTGAAAGAAATCAAGGCTGTGCTTCGACGATCAAAAAACAGTGCTCCAGGTCCTGATGGCATAAGATACGACGACATAAATCGGTGTACCGACAATGAGCTAGAGAAACTAGCAGACATGTACAACAACAGTATAGGGAGTGCTAGCATCAAGGAGGAATGGTTACACAGCTATCTGATTCCCTTGCCGAAGCCTGACAAAGACCACAAAAAAATTCAGGGATATCGAATTATAACCATGCAGAATACAATAGGCAAGCTGCTGGAGAAGGTAATTGCCAGGAAAATATCAAGCCAACTAGAGAGGCAAGGTGTTTTCCCACCTACCCTGGGTGGGTACCGTCCAAAAAGAGAAACCTGGACCAATGCAGCAGTCTTTGCCCATGATGTCTATGAAGGTTTCCACTCAGGCACTGAAACCGTTGCTGCAGCGATTGATCTTGAGGACGCATACAACAGAGTACCACTGGATTTTTTAATGTTTCAGCTTCTTGAACTAAACGTAAGTCCATTCCTCCTTAGTTGGATCGCTGCAGCCCTCTTCCAACGGAAAGTAGTTTTTAGATGTGGCAGTTGGACTTCGGAACCAACAACAATATATCCTGGCCTACCACAGGGATCACCATTATCTCCGGTACTGTTCAACGCCTACACAGTGAGAATCACCAGTGAGCAGATCACTGGACCTGGCAGGACATTGTCATATGCCGATGATGTTTTAGTGTATCGTCAGGGTAAGGATAGAGAGGAGGTTGCTGTGGAACTACAAACCGAACTCAATCGCATAAGTACTTGGTGTGATGAAGCTGGGGCAATGGTCAACCCAACAAAGGCAACAGTGACTTGGTTCTCGTTGAATAATCATATTGTCAACAATCCAACACCAACTGTAATGCTGTGTTCAGAGACGGTGGAAAGAACGCAGGCAATGAATTACCTGGGGATACGGTTTGATCGAAGCCTTGCTTATAATGTGCACATAGACCAGGTGATAACAAAGGCCAAGCGGGGTTTGGCAGCGATGCGGGTGATGGCGGCAGCAAACTGTGAGCAGCGCCATCTATGTCTTCTGTACGAGGGGCTGGTCATGTCTGTTTTGGAGTATGCAATGGCAATCCTGACTGTCAGCCATAAGCAGATAGAAAGGATGGAAAGGATACAGAATGAAGCTATGCGCATTATTCTTGGATGTACAAGAGATACAGCATGCAGGGCGATGCGCTACCTTCTTGATTTTCCAACCATTGAAGAGAGAATGCAAGTTTGCAGGGCACGCGCCTACCTCAGAATTAATGCAAACACACAGCATCCACTGCATAGTGAAATTAGGAAGGTGAAGGGCAGCAGGTTAAAAAGAGGACGGTCGTGGATGGGTCAAGCCGAAGACATTCTTCAACAGGTGTGTTCACTGGAGGACTTAGAACCTGGCGAGGAGTGGGTGCAAGTGCCAACAGACTTCTGCACATCCTTTTCAGTTTGCATCCAACTAGATAGAAAATGCAGACAAGGAAATCCGGCTGCTGTGGAGGCTGAAGTACAAGCGTTGATTTTCGAGAATTCGCTAGACAGTGACGCGGTCATCTACACAGATGGGTCGGTCGTCCGACATGTGAGAAGCTCATGGGCCTTTACAGCTCGGGCCGGAGGGAGAATTGTGAAGGAGGACTCTGGTGCTTTCACTGAGACCACAAGTAGCCTGACCATGGAAGTCATGGCAGTAAGTAAAGCAATAACATGGCTCGAGACACAGACATTCACTAGGGCTTGTTTCCTTAGCGACTCAATGAACATGATCAAGAGGATAGAGGAGGGGTCGATCCGAAGAGAATGGTTGCTGCCTCTGGAGCGGTCTCGGCTGGCAAAGATTAGTTTCATCTTCGTGCCAGGGCATGCGGGAGTACAAGGAAATGAGCGGGCTGACAAGCTCGCAGGTGAGGCTACTGTGGAGGGCGGACGCGCCATGGACCAGGCTGACATTCTGAATGCTCTACGAGAAGTGAGACTTTTGCAAGAACCAAGTGATGACTGTAAATCTACAACAATGGCCAGACTGCGAGAGCAGCAAATTAAAAGAGGGGTGGCCAAACAAGAACACTACGCAGGAAGCCAAAGAAGATTGATAAACCAACACAGAACTGGCGTCGTTAGCCGCTACACGCTGCGGGATTTGCTGAGGAGGGGATCCGAGCACTTATGGACTGAATGGTCCGATGTGCAACGAGGATGATCTGTCGACTAACTAACTAACTAACTAACTAAAACAGGTTCTATATAGAACCACAGCACTCTCATTCTTACATTCAATGATAGCGACTTATTGCATAAGATATTCTTCATTTTTTTAAATGCAGCCTTTGCTTGCCCTATTCTGCTCTTAATCTTTGTTGTGCATCTTCCTTCTGATGTTATTAATCTCCCTAGATATTTAAAACTATCCACTTGGTGAAGAATTTTCCCTTCTATCTCTATTTCACATTTGGGTGTCACAACTAATTCAGATTGTATTTATTTTGTAAATTTTATTTAGGTTATCATAGACAGCTAGCTTGGATTGTAAGAGGACTGAGAAATGCAGCAGAAGATAGAAGTGATGGAGGTAAGTTTCATACTGAATTTGATGTTATTTTCACCTGTATTTTGTAGAATGTTGTGGATCCTTTGCGTACTATAGTACTTATTTTTGTATCATATTATTTCATTTTATATATTTATTGATTGTTTCTGATTTGTGATAAGTTACACTTCATTTTCAAACTAAACTCATTTTCACCTGTGTTATGATGGGGTTCTTTGTAAGGTATGTACATGGTGTCTGTGTTTAGTATGTCCCTTCTTTTCGCAGGAGCTAAATATACCTACTTGTTTGCAGTCCATATTGTTATATCCTGCTGCAGCCGCTGCTTTTTCTTTTGTGGATCAGGAAGGAAAAAAATATAATACCTATATTCTTCTTCTTCTTCTTCTTCTTCTTCTTCTTCTTCTTCTTCTTCTTCTTCTTCTTCTTCTTCTTCTTCTTCTTCTTCTTCTTCTTCTTCTTCTTCTTCTTCTTCATATTCTTCTTCATATTCTTCGTATTCTTCTTCATATTCTTCATATTCTTCGTATTCTTCTTCTTCCTCTTCTTCTGCTTATAATCGATTCAGTGTGTCTTTCTTGATCGTGTCTGTCCAAAGCCCTTTGTCTTGTGTGCTGCCAATCATTTCTGATACTGATATTCCTCCATGCCATGATCTCAGACTGTCCAGTATCCACTCTCTTGGTCTCTTCCTGTATGTCTTCCACTCTAGCTTTCCCATCGTGATGACATACTCCAGCTTTCCCTCTTTTCCCTTCTCAGGACATGCCTAAAGAATGTGGACTGTACTGACTTTCTACAAAATCTGCATTCGAGCAAAACTGGCTCTTACATAGCATCATATATATATATAGCATCATATCTCAGAAATACTTTTTTCATATTAGTCTCAGTGCTTTGGAAAGAACACAGATGAAAGACGTGGTTCCTGGAAGATGAAGCGGGGTTGACCAGAATGAAGATGGACACATAACTTTGCGGACACTTTGGGCATAAACATGAATATGGAAGGACAAAGGATGGAGGATCTTTTCAGTAGGACCTGCTATATGAAGATGATGGTATTGCATTTAAATGTTTTCATAGGATCTTCCAGTTTCATTTTATTTCAAACATGCATGTTGAAAGTATTTATTGATAATTTTCCTTTTAAATTTTGTGCTTCGATAGTTTCTGTTCCTACACCTCTCGTGCCACTGACAGAGGAAAATGAAACTGCCATGGAAGATGAAATGTTCCTAGTATTTCTACGCTCCATTGGAATAAGTCCACCAGCTAATGAGCAGGTATGAACTAGTAAGACGCACAAACCCAACATACAGACATTACAGTTTATTGCTATGTTTTATCAACAAATTAAGTCATACCAAATGTACGCAGACACTACCACATAGATATTTCAGTTCATTGCTGTGTCTTATCAACATATTTAGCAATGCTAAATACACGCAAACACTATATCACATACATTTTCGTTTGTTACTAGCAGTGTTTTTTGTAAAGAATAGCATATTAGTTTATTGCATAAGTTCAATGATGGTTCCTTCACATGTGTATAAGCAAAATGCTGGCAGACTTAGTCACCAGATGTTATTACTCAGTCAGTCATGGTTCCAACTTCACAGCAAAGGTTCGCCCCATTATGCTCTTTTTCTGTGCCAGTGAATTTCACACAAAATACTCCTCACTGCCCCATGTGAAAAGCGGAACAGACAGGAGTCTCGAAAAACCTACAGCCTGCAAAGGTATACTATGCAGAAGAGTACTATGAACAAAAACTTGCCAGAATGCCAACACAAAAGTCCACACGAAAAATACAGTTCATTGTTGATGGAAGTGGTAGTCACAGAACACAAGCAGTCACACATTACAACATAAGGCAACCCAGTTAGTTCAGTGATCTCTACTGTATTGATTTTGGTTCAATGTGTACCGAGCAATACCTGTGAGATTGTTACTATCATCAGGTGTTTCAGTTTCTTACAAACTCAGATAACAGTCGATTGATTGATTGATTTAGGAATCGACATCACAGCATTCGGGGCATTCCCATAAGCGCTCCGTCCCCATCCTCAGCAGCAAGCGAAGAGTTCCAACACCAATAGTACCCGTAGCAATCTGATTATATGTCCGTCTCGCCTTTCCTCTGAGCGTTGAGCGTTGGCCAGATCCCCTCGTCACTCCTCGCTGTCTCATTCTTGCCAGACCATGGTAATCCATTTGCTCCTCCGAGGTGTACACGTTCTCCCACAAGGCCGCAACCATGTCTGCCTTGTCATGTATCAATACTCCACCAAGTTCTGCAGAGCCAGCCAATCTGTCCGCCTGTTCATTTCCCAACACATAACAGTCTTTTATAAAGAACTAATATTTTTAAGAGCTGTTTGTAATTTTATTGATAACATTATGTGTAACAAAAGTTTGTGAGTGAATACTTGCATGTAATTTTCTTAAATACACTTCTGTTTGCCGGTCTTCATGGCTAAGGGTTTATGGACGCGATTCATAAGCCTGCATTCCTCCGAAGCTGGAGAGTATCTGCCTGCATGGCGAGGAACCACCAGTCTGCACATCAGTAAGCCAGACATGGGACAACGGATACTCAGGCAAACCTCAGGTCCTGTATGAAATCACATTGATGTTGGACAACAGGATGTATTCATCCGACATACAGGACATCACGCTGGAGTTCACAGCCAGCGAACACAAGCAAGCATAAGCCTGCTTACCTGTGTTCGAAACACAGCTGTGACTGATTTGGCAGCAGACTGCGCCATGCTGGGTTTTAACATGCCGGTATGGGAGCCGGTCTTTCAGAAAGCAATGGCAAACTGCGGAACGTAAAACTTGCCAAGACATCAACAGCAGCAGTAAAATGCTGATGTTGACAGCGATGTCCTGTAAATAAGATGTGCAGAAAAAACCAAAAAAAAACTGCTGTTTGAGTATTAACCCTTTACCGGGCAGAAGTTTGTCTGTTTTGTAGCCCTTAACGGGCAAGTAGAATTTTGAGGTTCGGTGAAATTTTGGGTTACGTTAGTAAAATCGTCACATAAAAGGTGTTAGTCAACCGATTTTACTTAAATAAAAAACAAAATGAAGTAAAAAGCATGCAGAGTATTTTACTCACGTGAATAATCCTGGTAATCCACACATGAATACAAATATTTACAAAATACAACATATTTGTGATTGTCAGTCATTTATACGGCAATTTACAAACACATTTTCAGAATCAGAATCACTTTCTTTAAAGTCCGACTCACGACTGCTAACGCAAAGTAACGCTGATCACTGATATCTAGCGTGATTCAGTCAAATTCGTGCACTTAAATGTTACTTAAATTGAACTCAGCGAAATCTCCACTATCACTTGAAGAATTGTCGAAATCCATTTTGATGAAAAACTAAGCGTAAAAAAACCTGAAAACTATTTTTAAAACTCCGTTCAAATTCATAGTACAGGCTTACAAATGGCGGCCACTTTGTCAAGCTATCGCGAAACCGAAAGTAGACGATCGGAATTCTCGGAAAGCCGAGAGTTTGCGTTTTTACAATGCATAATAGTCATGGGCACTTTGGGATGGTTTGCCCGTTCGGGGGTAAGGACGCAATCGGACTATTTGCCCGCTAAAGGGTTAATCTAGTATGTGTGAAGACTAACACTTGAAGTCCCTATGGCAATATCTGTCTAACCTCTAGATGTTTAGTACTGCAGTAAATGACCCTTTAACATGTCTTGAAGCCGATTGGACATATTGTGCTGGCCTCTTGTACTTAACCCTTTACAGGGCAGACGCTTGTCCATTTTTTAGCCCTGAACGGGCAAGATTTTTTCAGGTTCGGTAAAATTTTGGGTTGCGTTAGTAAAAACATCACAAATAAGGTGTTAGTCAACCGATTTTAGTTAAATAAACAACACAATGAAGGGAAAGCATGCAGAATATGTTACTCACGTGATTGTTGTCGGTTATCCATATATGAACACAAATATTTACGAAATACAGCATATTGTTTGTGATTTTCCGTCATCTATATGGCAATTTACAAACACATTTTCAGAATCATAATCACTTTCTTTAAAGTCCGACTCACGACTGCTAATGCAAAGTAACTCTTTTCACTGATATCTAGCTCTGATTAATAGCCAACTTCATGCCCTTTAATGTCACTTAAATTGAACCTAGCGAAATCTTGGCTATCACTTGAAGAATCGCCGAAATCAGTTTTGAAAAACTAAGCGTAAAAACCCCGAAAACTATAAAAATAAGTCCGTAAAAGTCCGTTCAAATTCATAGTAGGTGTTTACAAATGGCGGCCACATTGTCACGTTATCAGCGAAAACGAAAGTAGCCGTCGGAAGTATCGCTCAGCAGAGAGATCGTGTTTTTACAATGCATAATAGTATCGGACGGTTTCAGCCGCTCTGCCCGTTTAAGCAACCGGACGGAAATGGACGTTCTGCCTGGTAAAGGGTTAATAGATAAAAAAAAGCACTCAATGAGAGATGTGGTTAGTATTACGCTAACTGCCTTTAATTCCCCAAACATTTTCTGGTACTCAATTTAGGCTTGCTTGACCTGGGATCCTCCAAGCAAATTTCTTCTGTATTCGTTCGGAATGTTGTTTTAGATGTAATTGAGTATGCAAATTCAAACCCATGACTTCTAGTCTGACAGGTCCAAGCCATTGCACTACTGTGGCTCTCAATGTGAATGTTATTTATTGTGTTTTGTATGAAATGATTGTAATTATAAAGCATATTTGTTTCGGCATTTTGTTGCCAGGAAATGTTTTGGAGAATACCAGCCAAGTTCAGCGCCACAGACCTGTCCAAGATGGCTGAATGTTTGGAGTCGTCAGACGCAGAAGCCATTCATCAGATTATGTCAAGAGTGTTTCCAGAATTGTCTTCCTCACCAACTGCTTCAAGCAACTATGAAAGAAAGACAAAAAGAAGCGAAAAAGCTAGCAGTGCTACTAAGACAAAACAAAAACAGAAGCCAAAGAGGAAATCTCGCAAAGACACTTTATTGAGTGCTAAAAATACTAGACACCATTTGAGTCGAGACGATTCTGAAAACATGGTAGTTGCCTCAGACAGCTGCAGTGATGAGGAGCTTGAGCGGGATGATGTGTTGGTTCCAAACATTTCAGTTCTAGCAAAGATCGGTGATCAACACCCATCCAGTGCGGATGAAGAGATGACCGAGTCAAAGAGGGGAAACACAAGTAAGAAGAAACTAACAGCAGAAGACAGGAGACAAGCTCTCAAGCAAATGATACAGGCAAGAAATGCAAAGAAAACACATTCCGAAGGGGAAAAGTAAGCGTTTTTATGTAAAATATGCATTGGAATTTTTTAAGAAGAATCCTCTAATAGATTTTATCATTTAGTGGTGTAATAGTGATAATCATCATCTTGTACCTTGACACATAGTGTAACAGTTCATGTCTCTACAGATCTTCGCCCTTGGTGCCCTGAATCAGGTCTGTCGATGAAATTCCATCTTAGACCACCCAGCATCATTTTTCTTCTTCTGCCTCTCTTAAGCTGGTCTTTCCATTCATTAAATGTTCTCCAATGTTTCTTGTAATGAAGATGCAAGACACAGAGGGTGCCAGAGACTTATTACAGCCAAACCTAAAATATTATGAAATTATGTGTTGAAAATTTACAAATGACAAATATCACACAACAGGGCTTGGTAAATGTTCATAAAATCACTCTTCTTGCATTCTTTTTTCTTAGTCAATGAATACAAAAAATGCAAAAGCAGTTCAAGAAGAATAATTTTTTAGAATATTTGAAAATGGTCTATACCTCCCCCATACCCCTATTAAGGAGTAGCAAAAGCATCAGTTCCGTGGTGAAGGGGTTACGGATGCAGTTTAGTAATACTGTATACCTGCTCTCAAACCACAGCTGTGATTTGGCAGCAGACCGCCTTGCTTTAGTTTTTAAGAAATGGTATGGGTGCCAGTCGTTCAGAAAGCAATGGCAAACTAGTGAACGTAAACTTGCCAAGAGATAATAACAGCACAGCATGCTGGTGTTGACTGCGACGTCCTGTAAAGGATATGCAACTAAGTAGCAGTGGCCAGCATGCCTGCCTGCCAGCCTGATCGTTATGTGTTTGAATCCTCATCATGGCGGGTGTTTCTAAATTTGTTTAGACTGCCAGATCAACACAGTCTAAGATGAGTACGAGGAAATGTCCTGAGAAGGTCAAGGTGCTAAGCATGACCCTGGGTCACCCATTGTGGGACAGATGCTGCAACACTCCAATCTTGTATTGTTGTATATTCTCAACAATACATATAAGTGAAGGAATAGTCAGGACAGGTCTATTCTTTTGTTCTCTATGTTCTCATTCCAGGGTTTTTAAAGCCTTCCATTTTCCTGTAACTGTTTCTGAAAGGAATGTTTTACAGATAAGCCCAATCTTTGAGAGAGAATAATGATGTGTCCATGCCATCAAGAATAACGTCCATTAATAATGAAGTGCTCAAAGATTGGGCTTATTCGTAAAACATTCCTTTTGTGCTTGCAGGATTATGTTCTTGCAGCCCTGACTGTTTCCATTTATAAAACATTTGCTCAGTGCATTCTACTGCAGCTCAACTGATTTCACTCAACTGGTAACTTTTAGCATTCCCTTGGATGGTTCTCAAAATTAAATCATTACCCAGTCATGGATTGTAAGAGTCGCATGATGCAAGCATCATCACTGTCAGCATCATCACTGATGGCATCATCACTGTCAGCATCATCACTGTCGGCATTCTCCCTGTCAGCATCATCACTGTCATCACCCTCATTGTCAGCATCATCACTGTCATCACCCTCACTGTCATCACCCTCATTGTCAGCACCATCATTGTCAGTATTCTCCCTGTCAGCATCATCACTGTCATCACCCTCATTGTCAGCATCATCACTGTCAGCATCATCACTGTCATCACCCTCATTGTCAGCACCATCACTGTCAGCATCATCACTGTCATCACCCTCATTGTCAGCATCATCACTGTCAGCATTATCACTGTCGGCATTCTCCCTGTCAGCATCATCACTGTCATCACCCTCATTGTCAGCATCATCACTGTCGGCATTATCACTGTCGGCATTCTCCCTGTCAGCATCATCACTGTCATCACCCTCATTGTCAGCATCATCACTGTTGGCATTATCACTGTCGGCATTATCACTGACGGCATTATCACTGTCATCACCCTCATTGTCAGCATCATCACTGTCAGCATCATCACTGTCATCACCCTCATTGTCAGCATCATCACTGTCAGCATCATCACTGTCATCACCCTCATTGTCAGCATCATCACTGTCAGCATCATCACTGTCAGCATTATCACTGTCAGCATCATCACTGTCATCACCCTCATTGTCAGCATCATCACTGTCATCACCCTCATTGTCAGCATCATCACTGTCAGCACCATCACTGTCAGCACCATCACTGTCAGCACCATCACTGTCAGCATCATCACTATCATAGTCATAGCATTATTCTTCTGACCTGTATCACCCTCTGGAGTATGAGCCCAGCCAACTCATGCCAAGCTGTCCTATCTTTTGCTATTTCCCTCTTATATATTCTAGGTGCCAATTCTGATTTTCCTATACGGAAGAAAGGAAGGCGATGCTCTCCTTGTGGCTTTCTTGAATCATACCTCTTCTAGAAGAGCCTTCTGTCATCATTATTGGCATAGTTATTTTGTTTTTTCCTTTATCTTTAGACTTGTTCATGCTTGGTTGGATTTTGCAGCTCAAGTTTTCCACAGGATGTGGTAGCCAGTGCCATGCCACTCCTCCTTAGGGGCCTATTATGACATGCATGGTAGTTACAGTTTAGCTATTCTTTGCTTCACTTGAGGCCCCAATAACACAATTCATAGTAATTACATGAGCAACAGTTCTACTTCTTGTTGCCCAACTCCTCTTCAATGACGTTCCTATAGTGCAGTGGTTCTCAACCTTTTTTGGCCCGTGCCCCCCCCTTCACCATATTTTAAGAATGTCATTCCCCCCTTCCTATCAAAAATTTGGCCCATGCCCCCCTTCACCATATTTTCAGAATGTCATCTCCCCCCCCCCCCCCCCCTTTCATATTTCCTACCTAAAAATCCCCCCACCCCTACACAGTATATGTAGAAATGGAAGGTAAATATGTTAAAACAGGTCTAGACATCCATATAAAACGTGATTTGTGGGTCTGCTTACTTTATAAAATGAATTTTAGAAGGATGAGACGTGCATAACTGTAAAGTATAAAGGGAAAAGCAATATCAAGTAATCGGTTCTTGTATTAACGCAATCTTGAAATGATCTTCATTTTCTCTCTCTCTCTCTCTCTCTCTCTCTCTCTCTCTCTCTCTCTCTCTCTCTCTCTCTCTCTCTCTCTCTCCCCCCCCCCCCCCCCCCCCCCCCCTGGAAACCCTAAAATTCCCCCCCTGGGGTGGGAATTCCCCACCGGTTGAGAACCCTGCTATAGTAAAAGTAATTTCTCCATCTGATATTTCCCCCTTTTCTCTTCATCTAGAAAACTGACAGGAGGATCAGACGCGGCTAATAAACTCAAGAGTGTTAGATCAAGTCAGCAGGCGGCAGCTGGTGTTAAGAAGCGATTTCTGGACTCAGATAGCGACAGGTTAGTAAATGTTACTTTGTGCTAAAGTAACTTAACCCTCCATGCTGCTGATATTGGGAGCCACAAACGGTAGTGTCACGGCTAGTGCATTTGCTTGCCATGACTGGTCTGGGTTTAATCCCTGGCAAACTAGTTAGTTGACAGATATCCTCGCTGGATGTACATTCTTATGGTAAAAGTAATTTCTCCATCTGATATTTCCGCCTTTTCTCTTCAGTTCTTTGCCATCCAGAGAAGTGACAGGAGGATCAGATGCAGCTGTTAAACCCAAGAGTGTTAGATCAAGTCAGCAGGTGACAGCTGGTGTTAAGAAGCGATTTATGGACTCAGATAGTGACAGGTTTGTAGTAAATGCTACTTTGTGCTAAGTTAAGTTAGTTGCATGTCCTTTTTTCTCCAGCAATGTTTGGCTGTTTGTGATTTCTGGGCAAGATTACATTCAGTAGCTTTTCATTGCTTTCTGAAAGACTGGCACTCACACCATTGTATAGAAACCAACACAAGGGGATCTGCTTCCAAATCGCATGCAGTTGTGTTTCGAATGTGGTATGTTTTGAACACAGTGTGCAGGATTACGAATTGCATTCGTAACCTCTTTGCTGCAGAGCTGGTGTTTTGTGCTAAACTTAAGAAAATTAATCCTCTACACTGATATTGGGAGCTATAGGCAGTAGTGTCATGGCTTGTGCCCTAGCTTGCCATGATTGTGGTCTGATTCAAACTCTGGCGGTAGCAGGAGACTTTTGTTTCTAACCAGCTAGTTAGTTGGTCGACAGATTATTCTCACTGCAAATTGAACCATTCAGTCCAGAAGTACCCGGATCCCCTCTTCAGTTTCTCTAGAAAGTCGCTTAAAAGTCGACAGGGTCGACTTCATTGCACCAGGTTTTATCCCATATGGCCGAAAGCGTCGCACAAAGCACAAACTCCATAGCTCTAGTGGCGACCCACAGGAGTCTCCGAAAAATTTCACTCGTGACCCGAAGGACACAGCCTGGAATCGAACCCACAACCATCGGAGCCCGAGTCAAACGGCTTGACTACTTCGCCATAGAGACTCCCAACTCTCTTCAGTTTCTCCCTCAGCATGCAGCTTTTGATGATTCTAGTTATGTGTTGGTTGGTTTACTTTCTGTGGTCTACCCAGCTGCCACTTCTACTGTGCCTCTTTAAAAGAAATACACTTGTGATTTTCTATTGTGATCACTATACCACTTGATTAGAGAAATTACATGTAGACAGTCTAGAGTTTTTGGGCGTGTTATGAGAAGAAATAAACTGGTGAACTTGGTGACAACTGGCAAGATTGAAGGGAAAAGAACAAGGAGAATGCAGAGAAGTAAATATCTGGATGGCTGAAAAATTCATCCAGAAAAGAGTTAATATTTTTGTTAATTCTTATCCTCTATTAGTTATGTATGTTTGTTATCTGTACAGATAGCTTAAAGGAGGTTGGTTGGTTGTGATTACACAGTAGATACTCTTGGGTTTAACAGCTGCATCTAATCCTGTCATTTCTCTAGATGGCAAAGAACTGAAGAGAAAAGGCGGAAATATCAAATGGAGTAATTACTTTTACACAGTTGTAACCGATGCAGAAAGCATGCTGAAGAAGCTGAGGTCAGGCATGCTTCGTGCAGAGTGGCTTGCCTCGCTTCGGAGGACAAGGGTGGCAAGCATCGCCTGGATCTTTTCTCTGGGGCATGCCGGTGTGCTGGGGAATGAACAGGCGGGCAGATTGGCTGGCTCTGCGAAACTTGGTTGAATATTGATGCATGGCAAGGCAGACATGGTTGTGGCCTTGTGGGAGCACGTTCACACCTCGGAGGAGCAAATGGATTACCATGGTCTGGCAAGAATGAGGCAGCGAGGAGTGATGAGGGGTTCTGGCCGACGCTCGACGCTCAGAGGAAAGGTGAAACGGACATGTAATCAGATTGCTACTGGCACTATTGGTGTTGGAACTCTTCGCTGGCTGCTGAGGATGGGGACGGAGCGTTTATGGGAATGTCCTGAATGCTGTGATGTCAGTTCTTCAATCAATCAATCAATACACAGAAGGACTGATAGTTAACTCTTGCATTGGTATTCAGATCACCTGAGCCCTGAAAATGGCTTGCCTTATTAGAATAAGGTTGGCATAGGGACTTTACTACTGACCCGGTACCAAAGTAGCAGCGCTACACGTACTGTGTTGCAGAACATTTCTTTCCCTCTGCAAGTCAGAAGCCAGCGGATGTGTCAGATCACTGCTGGACTTCACATCTATGGGGACAGGTAAGGATGTAAGCAGGTCATGATTCAGCAACAGCACATACAGACTGGCTGGGATTAGGCGTACATTAGTCATGTTTCCTGAAATTGTTTCGACCTACATCTGTTCCATTTGAGAACAAATTCTATGGAAATGACTACAAGCTCAGCTTGACTGCTACTTTCTTTGTATTTATTCATATTGAAATCTGAAGGTGTAGGAAGAAGATAAAAGATATTTCATAGTTACTAGACTTCAGTCACATGTCCAGAGAGAAGCCTCAGGAAGGTAAGACTACAACTGCAATACATAAACATCGCAGTCTATGCACAAGCCAATTTTATTTTCTCTCTTGGTTGTATTTGTCACAGTGATACCAACCAGGTAGCAGTGAGCAAAGTCAGTGAGGATCGTTCAGGGTCACACAACGGACATACCACAAAGAGGCTTCGATTCCTGTCTTCAGATGATAGTGATGATGGCGCCAATGTTAACCATGGTAATTAACTCATTTGATACCAAGCAAATCACCTTTTGTTCATTGGTTACTTCACAGCCACATATTTTTCTTATTTCTTAACCCTTTCAGCCCCACAGAGTTGTCACCTTGCAGTGGTAAATGTATTGACATAATAAGAATCAGTAACAATGGTCCAGGACAGGAGAAGCTAACTTAATGACTAGAACCGAATGGGTTAATATATTAACAGTCTGTGCCAGACTGGTCGTAGCAATGCTGAGGTTAAACAGTTTTAGCAACCTCTGGTACAACACCAGCACACACATAAAAGTAAACTTGTTGAGAACATGCATCTTTCCTCTGGCAACATATGGATCTGAGTTGTGGACCATTCCAACCTCAGCTTGACTGGCCATATCTGCCTATGTGCCGAATGGGCTGCTGTAAAAGATATCTTCTACCATCATTCATTGGTCAGCACTGTACAGAACATTGCTCCCACACCAATCTCTTCAAATATCTCTCTATAATGGGCATAATGCCCTTCTCATTCTCTGTGACTGTTACAGTTATCTAGGTATCTGTAAAGAAGACCCTTGCTTTTCTTCTTAACAGCGACCTTACTGGTCAGGAGCATAACCAGTGTCTCTCTATAAAGAGATCTTCTGCTTACCTTGGCAAACTTGAGACCACAACCAACAACTACCTGTTGACTGCTCTTACACTCAATCCACAATTGCTTCCATAGTTTCATGTTAATATATTTGTAGGGCTCAGCGCATATTTTATCTTGCTAAAGGGTGTCCTGTATACTAGCAGAGGGGAAAATGCGTCTTAATTCTTTGATACGATATATCCCATTCCCATTACTCTATGAACTTAGTTAAAACAAACAGGCTTGTGATGTACTGACATATAAATATACAAATACAGTGAGAGCCTAAATTGAAGAACTGTGATGTTGAATTTGAACATTGGCAGAACACCTGCCAGGACTTTGAAAATTGGGAGAACACTGCTAAAGACCACCCTGTTTGCCACAGATCTCTGCTAGCATCGTGGTCTATGAATAGTAATGAGTCATGGAAGCTACCCAGGAGTTTTCTTCTTTCCGTATAGGACGCTTTAAAGTGCTAGATCCATATTTATGTAGACCAATTAGCACTCGGTGGATGATGTACACCCAGGATGTGTGCTATGCACAAATCACAGATCAAGTTATCTCTGTCTCATCTGCAATTGGCACACTTTTTCTCTTACTGTAACAGAGATTTATAGGCTCAGGTAGTTCCAGTTGCATGTCTTGACTAAGATTTGTGAATGTGTGTTGTATTCAATTGTTGCCCAAGTTTTGATAGTGTGTGTATTGTATTTGAGTGTTGCCAGTGTTTTGGTATTGTGAATTGCTTTCAAGCGTTGCCCAAGTGTTGGTATTGTATTCAAGTGTTACCCAGGTTTTGATGTTATGTTATATTCATTTGGTATTATGTATTGTAATCAATTGTCCATTATTTACATCAAATTGACCTTGAGATAAAGGGATGCATTTTCTTAATTATGGACTGGATCTTGATTGTTTTCAGATGAATGGAAACTGGATTAGAGCAGCTAGTTTACCTATATAACTGACAATCTCATAGAAAACAAAACGGTTTGAATCTGGTCAGCTTAGGCACATTTTGGTGCGGTTAATCTATGATGATATTGGCTTTGTTTTACTTGGATGTGAAAGCAATATTAAATAATAACTTAAGACATATGGACATAGTGGGGTGGGGGAAAAAACACTTTCACTCTTGTGCAGATGATAAATATATTTTACTGTTTTAAATGTAGCTTCAGCTGCCTTGATTACATCCTAGTGAGCATTGATGTGGTAAACAGAATTGATATCACACTGTAATATGTTACTCTTCAGGAAATTGTGTTGAACAGAATTGAGTTGTACTGTAAAATGTTACTCTTCAGGAAGTGATTTTTGCAGAACTGATATCACACTGTAAAATGTTATTTTTCAGGAAATGTTTTGCAACATGATTTAGACGAGAGTCTGAAGCTTCACTTCTCTGATGGTGAAGATGGGCCAACAACATCTAATGCAGATCGTACCCAGCCAAATACTAAAGGTAGTTATTTAATTAAATCAGACATTGAAAATGTCACAGACTTTAAATATACTGGCTCTGTATGCATGTTACATAGAACCAATTTTAACATACAGCTGTGAATCCTGGACAATTAGTAAACAGGCGAAAAAAATCCCCGCAAGCCTTCGAGATGTGGTTTTATAGAAGAATGCTGAAAATTAATAGGACGGCCAAAATGGTCACTCTGGACATTTTGAAGGAAACTAAGTCGCAAAATATCACAAACATAAGAAAGAGGCAGTCGTCTTTTTGGCCACGTTATGAGAAGACAAAACCTGGAACATGTTGTGACAACCGGAAAGATTTGCAGAAAGAGAGATAGAGGAAGGCAGCAGGAGAAGATTCTCGACAGTCTTGTGTTATGGCACGAAAGGGAGTCATCACATGAACTGATCCATGCCATCGGAGATCACATTTTGTGGAGAAGCATGATCGCCCACGCCAGCCAGCAAGGCACTGAATGATGATGATGATATCAACATCAATGGGGCTGATCAAGAGAGGTTAGACACAGACTGGCCATGTGCAATGCCATGCAGGGATGAAACAGTATGAAGCCCTATGGCACCAGGGGCTGATCAAGAGAGGTTAGACACAGACTGGCCATGTGCAATGCCATGCAGGGATGAAACAGTATGAAGCCCTATAGCACCACACCAGCAAACAAGCTACAGTAACATTGTTGAGAACATATAAGGGGTGGTCATTTGAAATGCATTCGTGCCGCACCGCGCGTAATTGCGTATGTTGAACATGGTCATAGTCATGTGATAAGTACTGACCAGTGAATAAAAGAGCAAGTGCTTGTCGTCCCATGATGCATAGGTTCTGTTTCTGACCGTTGAGAAAATGGCCGGGTTGATCCAAAATCTGTCCAAAGAAGCTCAAAGAGCGGTGATTTAGTTTCTTTCATTTGAAGAATGCCGACTGTGGACATTCATCGAAGAATGCAGGCAGCGTACGGTAACACATGTGTGTCGAAGACAACAGTGACAGACTGGGCACGAATGTTTCGGAAAGGACGTCAGTTCACGACAGATCTTCGACGGCCGGGTCAAGCGCATATTGTTGCAACAGAAAAAAAGAAAAAACATCGCCAAAATTAATGCAGCAGTACAGATGAACCGTTGTCGAAGCATACGTTCTCTAGAGAAAGAATTTGATGTGTCAATTGGGACAATTCAAAAGGTCGTTCGTAAGAAACTGCAATATCGGAAGGTGTGTTCACAGTGGGTATCACGGATGTTGACCGACCACCAAAAAGAGGAACGCATGGGATGGTGTTTGAACCACTTGCTGCATTACAGAGTGGAGGGTGATGCATTTCTCTTCCGCATAGTGGCAGGATATGAATCATGGTCTCACCACTTTGAGCCGAGCAGCAAAAGCGAGAGCATGCAATGCAAGCATGCTGGATCACCAAAAGCCAAAAAATTCAAGTTAAAGTTTTCCGCTGGTAAGGTTATGCTGAGCACATTTTTTTACCATGAAGGGCTATTGTTGGCCGACTTTACAGAACCTGGTGTTAACATCAACTCTACCCACTAATTGCAAACACAGACAAGCTGCAAAAAGCCATCAAGAATAAACGACCTGGCATGCTTTCTCGTGGTGTGGCATGCTTTCTCGTGGTGTGATTTTGTTGCACGATAATGCTCATCTGCATGTTGCAAAGATTGTGCAGGAAGCATTAGTAAGGAAGAAGTGGGAAATTCTGCAACATCCAGCCTATAGTCCTGATTTTCATTTGTTCAGACCTCTAAAAAAGCTCTCAAGGGGCAACGATTTCACAGAGATGCAGATGTAATGAACGCGGTAAACACTTGGTTCAGTGAGCAACCACAATCCTTTTTTGCGTCGGCATTCGCCGCCTACACAAGCAATGGGATGCTTGCCTGAATGCCTACGGCGACTTCTTCTGACCAACCCACTGTGCATAATTCATTCAAAATGAATGCTTTGTTTAATTCTACCACACCTGTTAATGTTTCTTTCATGCTTTTGTAATACAGCCATTGGAAAGGGTTTCAACTGAACGCCCCTAATATAAAAAGGTTAATTCCATACCCTTTACGGACGTAGCAGTCAACCTCATCATTTCTTGACTGTTCGTGATTCCTGGGCAAGTTTACGTTCAGTAGTTTGCCATTGCTTTCTGAACGACTGGCACCCATACCATTTAATTTAAAAAAAACTAGCACCGCTGTTTCGAACGGGGTATGCAGGGTTATGAACTGCATCCGTAACCCCTTTGCCACACATGCATCTTTCCAATATCAGCCAATGGATGTGAGTCATGGGCAATTTCACAATCACTAAAGATGAAAATGGTGTCTTTTGAGCTCGAACATTTCAAAAGCGTTCTTAGGATATTGTGGACCAAGAAGAAGAAAACTACTGACATTCTATAAGACCTGACCATGAAGAAAACTGGCTCATAAACTGTTTTATGTCTCAGAAACTAAAATACGAGGGGAAGTCAATAAGTAAGTCACAAATGGCTGTAGAAAAATAACTAAATATCATAACAACTTGAAACCAGTTTATTTTACACATACATTGTCCCTTTATGTCTCAACATAATTTCCACCAACATTGATGCACTTATCCCATCGTTTTATCAGTCCTCCGAAACCGACTGCATAGAACTGCATGCTCTGTTTTCTAAACCACATTTTCACTTCACATTCAACTTCGGCATCATTCGCGAAATGTCTCCCGCCAAGGTGGGTTTTCTGTTATTTACTGCCAGTATAGTACCTTGCGGTGTGTGGCAGCGGGGTCTTTGAGCCTGAGGAATTAAGGCCGCCTGGCTAGTGCAGTCGCCGTTTAGTTTAGTTAATGGATCAACATCACGGCACACGGATGTAACCCATAAGTGCTCCATTCTCCTCCTAACTCAAACTTGAGTCTGGAGAAACTCAGCTCAGTGCACGAACTCCGTAGCACCGGCGAGGATCCTGAAATCGCCGTGAACTGGGTGGGTTTTCAGTGGACCAAAAAAAGGTGGAAATCGCTAGGGGCTAAGTTGGGGCTGTAAGGTGGATGTACCAGAACTTCCCAGCTTAGTTATTTTTCTCCTAAGTTAATTAAGCCGTATGTAGTCTGACATTGTCATGAAGAAGCAACTCTCCTCTAGTCAGCAGTCCTGGACGTTTTCTTGGAATTGCACTATGAAGCACCACTTTACGGGACAAACATTTGTCAGCTTAAACAGGAAGCATTTCCTTATGAATGTCCTTTGCAGGCAGTCCTTTTGCTCACAAAAAAAACGTAGAACAGCACATTGCTCTTTGGTTGTACATGCCGTAAGTACAATCACCATTTTGAGACATCTAGCGGCACCTGACGAACGGGAATATAATGTTCGATGTTGCTGATATATAATGACACCTGTAGAAAACACCAACTACATTTACCTGCAATCCCACAGAACTGTGTGACTTACTTATTTACTCGACCTCGTACTTTGGCCATTTGAAACATCACAGTGGATTGGAGCGATCAGTGATGGAAGGCGTGGTTCCTGGTAGTAGAGGCAGGGGTTGACCAGCATGAAGATGGACACAGGACACAGCAGACGCCTTGGGCATGAGGGTGCGTGAGGCGGGACACAATAGTGAGATTTAAAGGGGTTTTTTAAGCACGCTGTTATGAGAGCGACATTCTGCAAAGCTGTGGCTACATGAAGATATCTCACCAGACAATCACAGCTGCATTCTGCAAAGCTGTGGCTACATGATGATGTCATACTAGACCAGTGGTTCTCAACCGGTGGGGAATTTTACAACCACCCCCCCCCCCCTCCCGCCCTGGAGAGGGGGGGGGGAGGATTAAGATTATTTCAAGATCCTGTTAATACAAG